>CAJHZI010000841.1:130000-300000 GCA_905160935.1 Enchytraeus crypticus
ATAGACTATGAAAAATCAGAATTTTGTAGGCCTATAAGAATAGAGAAATTGGTTTAGGATTTTAACACTAAGTAAAGAGACTGATCCAGAATATATCCTTGAAGAAACAGATTGATAAGTTTGTATGTAAATACATAAATACCAGAGAGACTGAATTTGTCTATAACTAGTCAAACACTGTATATACAATTCTGTATACAACAGTATGCATATGCAGTATGTAAAGTATTGAATATCTAGTGCTTAACTAACTTACAAATATTTTTTTGTTAGGTTGTAGTCAAAATAAACAGTACGAATGCAGTCTATTTTGGGGCTTTTGTGACATAAGCAGGCTAGTAGAGAGAGAGAGAGAGAGAGAGAGAGAGAGAGAGAGAGTGAGAGAGAGAACATCAATACACATTCAGTACTGCTTTTGTGAGCTAAGCAGGGGAGTGGAGAGGTAGAGATAGAGAGAGAGAGAGAGAGAGAGAGAGAGAGAGAGAGAGATGATCAATACACATACAGCACTGCTGGATCCTGGTCAGGGTTACTCTTCATGTCACTCGTTGGGTGTATAGCCTCCTCATTTCTCCTCAGAATCTTACTGCCCTCTGAGCATTTATTCACTCAGCCTCTTTAATTAACATCTCTTAACAGGAAGTCACTGCTGAACTTCAATCATGATCGATGTTGCCAACTAATTGCGAAAACCTGTTCGCGGATGAACCCTAGCAGGATATGCTTTATACTAGATTGCTATTTTGCTGATTCACCTGTGACTAAGTAGTGTAGTTCTAGAATTATAAAAATAGTATCTATGCGGATACATTTACAGTTTGTATTAAGTATTAATGAAATAATTGTAACCATTCTGTATCAAATTATGATATTTAAGTTTAATGAGGTGTATGGGGGTTGGGGTTGAGTGGTCAGAATCAAGGTCATACTTTCAATGCGAAGATGCACTTAATACCAAAGAATGCACTAATTTTTATATTTCATTTACAAAATGTGTCCGATGGAAATTATAGCACGATCGGTTATTTTGGGCCTGCGATTCCGTAGCCTATATGCGATTTTCAAATCCTGAGCTCCGCCTTTACTCGCATTCTTTATCAGGATTAAACTGATGTTAATGAGTATTTTAGCATACATCTTTAGAAGGTTCATGATTATGATTAAATGAGAAAAATGAGACTTTAATTCTATTTTTGCAAGTTTAGAGACTGCAAGCTGCTGGCTGTAGTTTTTATATCATTTTTAGGTCATCGACACTCAAACCTTTGTCTTTAGAAAATCATTTCCATCGCCCGCTGCTTCTAAACTGATTGAATGTGTTAAACACAAAAGGTCGACCTCATGATTTTCATTTTAGGATCTGTTACAGAAAATATGCTTTCATGAACATATTTTAGGGAAAAATATTTCTAGAAAGCAATAGGCCCCTACTATTAATCGTAGCAGGAAATGTAAAGTAAGCACGCATTAGAGTGAAATGATCAACTGTGTTGATATCTATTACTTTTAATACCACTTGTTTAAACCGTTAGGCAATTTAGACTATTTTCCGTTTAACCAGTCCAGTGTATGTCCGAGACTTTACTCTCAGATCAGTTCGGCTGGGATTCGAACCAATCGATCAATCAATCAATAATAATTTAACTTCCGGTTCCTCACCATAAGGCAATGTCAGGGACGTCTCTTGCAGACACTACACAAACAGGCGCCAAAGCACCACACGATGACGACTGAGTGCACAGAGACCACAAGAAAAAGCGAGATCAAAACAGTGCAAGTCCAAGATCCAAGGCAAGCGGGTCAAAATTAACCCGCGAGGGTTCAATTCACCTCTGGATCTGTCATTTAAAACTTCATGATGTTACCACAACGGTATTAAGAATTTGTAATAAATTATTATAATAAATTATTATTTCTAAATTATTAGCTCATTAGGCCACATCTATACAAACTTCACTTGAGGTTTTGTTAAATAGACGCGCATGTTGGTGAGGAAACGAAGATGCTCAAACTGTAATAGTCGCCTATAATTATAATTGTAAGTTTATTGTTGCTAGATTACTACGAGGGGCACACAAAATGATTCTATGATTTAGGAACTGGAGTTTGACTATTTTACGACTTGAGGCATTATGAACTGGTATAAAAACTGAAATTGCAAACGAATTTCACTGAGTACGTAGTTTATTTTAGTGAGCTGAACATTAGAATTCATGAATCAATTGAATCCAACCGGTCCAGTGCCAGCTTGTAAATGTAGAGCTGTTTCATTTGCATACCGTTCCGCGCCTACACTCCTTTTCTAATTGAGGTCCAGATTTTTAATTTCGGTATTCTATTTTATATCAAAATACATTTTGATTGGAATCTAGTACTATTATGACATTATTACGTTTAATTGTCCTCGTGTTGTGCTCGGGTGTGGTTGGACCACTGCAGAATTGGGCAACCGCAAACAATCTGCCGCGTGTACGTAGGAGGCGACTAAAGGCAGGAGCTGAGGATGGCAAGCTAGAGGGGACCCACCTCACCACGAAATATTTTCCTCCTAGGATTAAATGGTAATTAATCCATCAAACTGAGGAAGGCAACGGGAAACCACCTCGGAAGCCATATTTTTCCAAGCTATAGGTTACATAAGGTATGGATAAGGCACAGACTTTGTGAAGGGATTAACTTGTTGATCTAAGGAGTGCTCTTATGGAGCGAGAAAACAGACTTTGAGTATGAATATGTACCTTGAACCTGCCACTTGGCAGTGCACTGAAGAAGATGTTTAATTGATCTTAGAGGAAAACCTTACCCTTTAAATTCTAAATTTTAAATTAAGTTTGAAATTTGAAATTCTTAAATTATCGAGAATATGTAAACGAGACCTTCGGGTTTTGTATCTGCTAACTTTACCCTTTTGCGAATATAATTACAAAGGAATTGCTTTAAGGCAATTGTTTGACTACTTTAAAATAGAGCTGACAAATTATATACATTTTCAAATCAATATATTAATAATCAGTATATTAATAGAAAAAGTTTTTGTCTAAGTAAAATTAATTCACAAAGTAGTTAAATTAGTGGAGTTACTCAAAAAAGAGAAAATTGGGCGCTTGATGTATACATGAAATCTTTCTAGTGCTGGCTGAAAGTTTTAATCAATCAATCAAAAATTACAAGTAAAAAATAATCTACTCCATAGGATATTAGCACCGAGACCAGTAATCAAAATAGGAGAGAATTATTATTAGCGTCAATACGGTTTAAGGGATTCAAAATCTAGAAATTGAAGTAAAGACTGAAGTTAGTAATAACTCTTAATCCTTGCTTGAGATTTAAGTTATCAATCTATCTGTTGTATGCTATTCATGAATTTATCATTTCCAGAACAGTACAGTAGAGTAATTGGTATTGCTGAGATGGAATACATACGTCTAGCTACTGCTATTGCTATGTCGACTCTTATTCAAACATATGAGTTACTCGACTCAGTATGAAAATTTAGAACGACTGAAGCATTCAGCCTAGACCGACGTTTTTATAATGAAACATTTATTTTTATTTACAAAATTAAGTATATATTTATTATTGTACTGATGAAATGAGGATGATGAGGTTAAATTCCTTACAAGGTGCTATTATTTCATAATTTTTGAGGTCGACAAGGAGTGATATAAAGAAAATGAAACCCTAGGTCGACTTTCTTTCGGTCTGACAATACTAAGAGAAAACAACAACTGGGTTTTTATTGCGCCTCTTCGGAAGAGAATAATCAACCTCGAAACAAAATCTCGTACTTGAGACGTCACTTGAAAGACAAATCACTCCCACTTCTATCAAAAGTCTCTGCATTGATATTGATTATTGAATGTACAGATAAAATATCAATAAACGCCAAATTCGACATCAATCTCAGTCAAACAGTGTATTGATATTGAATGATATTAATTTTAAATGAGGTCCACACAACTTCCTTGATGCTAGAAGTAAGTACTTCAGCAGAAGCTAAAGATAGTTAGGCAACGTAATATATGATTTACTGCAGATGTGTCGGCAACTCTATACGTGTATCTCATCCCTAATGAAACAAATTGACTTCTGCCATTTTTTATCAGAATTTCTTGAACAGGCCTTCTTTCTATGTAGGCCTATGCTAAAATAATAAATATTTGCTATTTCTGAACAAATACTCGATGCTGAGATTATTAAAGTCAAATGGAGCTCACAACTTTATTCAGTCTGTCGCAGGTGCGAAACTATTGAAGCATATGTTTTTGTTTACATTGTCGCTAATAAAATTTAGGGTCTATTTTTATCAAGGAACATGAAGAGTTCTCGTTATACCATATGAATACCTTCGATATGAGAATATAATCATTGCAAACTTATTCAAATATTCAATGATTATTTCAAGGGATTCTTAAGCTTTTCAGGAAACTTAATGATCCCGAAAATAAGCCTATTTGTAGATAATTAAATTGGCACGATTGTGTTAGATAGAAAATTACCATTTTCCACTGCCATTTAAAAGATATCATGGTTTCACTGCATGATTTTACGTGGATTTAACGTGAAAGAAGAATAGAACAACATTGATTGACTAATTTCTCAAAAGATACAATGGCAGGCAAAGAAATAAGTCAATAACTATTAGATTTCAAGTAGTCATTAAAAAACGGGAAAATAAATGACTAGTGAAGAATCTTGTTTGTTGTAATAATGGCAATTTAAGCCTAGTCAACCATAATTCATATAGCTGCTTATGTTTGCACTATGCCCTGTGTAGCCTATAAATTCATCTTATTAGCAAAAATGTGCAATGCCTTTTGTTTTCTTTAAATTTTAACAAATATGGGAAGTTATTAACATATTTTTTCGCACTCACATGCTACTTTTACACTCCATAAAGAGCATTCCGTCGATTAACGAGAAAATGTCTTGTCTACACCATAATATAACCTATAGCATCAGGAGCAATATGGCTTCTGAGATGGTTTCCCGATACCTTTCACTGTTATTGCTCAATCGCCTCTTACGACAGATGCAATTTATGGTTTAGGATATCTATTTTTCAGTGTTCCGACATAACACGAGAAACATATTAAAACGGATTAAACCGCCTAGGTTAAAGAACCTGTATGTTTATCGTTCGATGTGTTTTAGTTGATAGGCTCTTTAAAAATGAACTAGCAATAAACGGAGTTAAGAGAATCTCTAGAATTAGTCTATAGTTGCAACTACAATTAAGTCCTCCATATATGTCCTCTATTAATGTCCTCTACAATTGTTGCTAATCAAGAATTTTTGTGAACAAATCATCAAAACATCGGAGGACACCTACTGATCTGAAATCTGAGAAAATATTAAGAAATAAACATTTTTGTATTTTTTAAAGAATTTGCTTTAGACACCCACTGCAGCTGTATTGAAGTGCAAGTTCTGAACCCGATAAAATGTAACAAAAGGGGCGGAAAGAATTGTAAATTTATCGCACTGTGTTCCAGGAAGCCCGTTTGGAAACTTATATAATTTCAGAAATATTGCAGATTAACAGCAGCAATATTTGTGAAGTTATTGTAAGTTTCCGAGTGAGTTTCCCGTGTGAGATATAAATAGCCTTTCAATTAGTGAAAATATAATAGGAAAAATTTAAAGAGTCAAAGAAAGTGTGTGTGAGAGACCAAAAACCAAGTGAAACAAAGCGTAATATGGTAAAATTTCGCTTTCTCTGGTGGTCTTGCTTTCGCTTTATCTTGAGGTCTTGATCCCGATTTCTCTTGTGGTCTTTGTATAAGAAAACGTCATCGTGTGGTGCTTTGGCATCTGTTGACTGAGAGTCTGCTTGAGACGTCCCTGATATTACCATACGGCGAGGAACTCGAGATTAGATTTTTATTGATTGAATAATTAAGAGAAAGTCATTCGATTATGACACCCTATGTATTAATGTATTTGCGAGATAAGACTTACTCAATGCATGGTATCTAATTGGTTTTTAATCTGTATCTCTTTGTCTCCTATGCCTAAGTATGATTTATACATTTTTGTCCGTGATTAATTCTACCTTCACTGTTACCGCAAATCTTGATTGGTCTGGTTTTTATGATTCACGGATGTAAGGATTTGGTCAAACTTCTTGTGCTTCATGGATGTAAGGATTTGCTTTGCTTTTGTTCGTGTATGTGTATGTAGTTGTTCCCTGTGCTCATGAACAAAGCACAACTTGTTTGGTTTGAACTATTACACTCTGTCGACGTAGGCTTGTGTCTGTGTCGACGTATGTTCGTGTACTTGTCGACATATACTCGTGTATGTGTTGATGCATGTTCGTGTTTGTGTCGATGTATGCTCGTGTTTGTGTCGATGCATGCTTGTGTATCTGTCAACGTATACTTGTGTATGTGTCGACGTAGGCTCGTGGCTGTGTCGACGTATGCTCGTGTATGTGTCGATGAATGCTCGTGTATGTGTCGACGTATGCTTGTATCTGTGTCGACGTCTGCTCGTGTTTTTCTCGACCTGTTATGGACACATGTCCTGTTCCATCAGACTGTCTCATAAAGTCTGCAGAGAGACCAGGGAGGGAGAGAAGTCGTAAAGGTCACAGCGGCAGCTCGTAAAATCAAGAATGGGCGTTAGAGAACTACAGACACCTTCATTTCACATCTAAATCGTAAAAACTGAGACACTTTCGTAATCAGCTATATGTATAGAAACAACAGCGATTAGAGCGCTAACGTCGTCAATGATAATATCAAACACGTAGAACCATTGACGAGTTGAAAAGTTCAATATTAGAGGCTTAAAATCGGTGGCAAATCAATATCCAGAAAACCAGTTAAAGTTAAGATATTTCGCTAGATATGATGGTTCTAAACAAAATATAATTAGCGACTCCTATGATTGTTTTTTTTGGAATATAATGAGTAAGTGCAATGGTGCCATTTAAAATTTAGACCTGCATTTTTCGGCCCAAGACGTACACATATTAATGTTCTTTTCATTTTATTTTCATTCTTTAAAGCGATAAAGTTTGTAGAAAAACCAAGATCAGAATGAACAGAATAAAAATAGTGAAAAGTACGAAAGACAAAATAACGAAATATAGTTTAGGAAAATTTAGCACAAAAATATATGCACGATATATCTTTCAGCTACTTAATAAATTTGGCTTTTTGATATATTGAATTAACGACTAGCTTACTAGTCCTTAGCACTTGTGATCGTGCTTACCATTGCTTAATACTTGCGCTTGTGCATATTAATGCTTGGCACTTTTGGTTATTAGTGCTTGGCACTTGTGCTTGTGCCTACTAGTGTTTGGCTTGTGCTTGTGCTTACTAGTGTTTAACACTTGTGCTTATCAGTGCTTAGCACTTGCATTCGTCAGTGCTTAGCACTTGTTCTTTGCCAATCAGTGCTTTGCACTTGTGCTTGTGCTAACCAGTGCTTAGCACTTGTGGTTGTGGTTACTAGTGTTTGGCACTTGTGCTTATCAATGCTTCGAACTTTTGCTTGTGCTTACTAGTGCTTGAACAGGAAATTTAACCGTTTGATAAATCCATTCATACTCTAAGTCTATAATGTGCAGAGATTGTAGCGTCCAGGAGTTGTTTGAAAATAGTAATAACCTCGTGCGAGAACCCGGGCTTAAATGTCCGTTCATCTCATCTTACTATATGAATAAGATTGAATGAAGATTGTATTCACTGTATGAGGATTGAAAATAGTCGCCGATTTTAATTTTGTTTCGAAAAAAGATATTTGGCTAAATACCCTAACTCTTCATAACATAAACACCAAATCAGTTTAACATTGTTTGACTAAATTTGTCAAAAGCTTTTTCTTTAACATTTTTGCTTTCCAGATTTTTCTAATTAGGCCTATTTTCTGGATCAAAATATGCACTAAACTTTCTAATTTTTTGCCCAATTGTTAAGTTTAAACAAAGTATATCTGCAGATTGAGATATTAAATTTATTGTTCCAACATTATAATAATAAAGGCTTAACGTCTGTTTCCGCATCCAAGGATGATGAAAGGAACTCATTAATAAGCATAAGTGCAAGTGCTAAGCACTGATAAGCATCTTGAAGAAATAAAAATATAACAAAAAGACCAGTATCTTTCAAAAATTGAAAATATAACCAATTACAAATATACAAATATATAATATTGTCATCTCTAGGAAAAGAGTTTATAAAAAGTAAAACAAGTGGTGCTAATTAATTAGTGTAACAGACATAGAGAGTATAACAAGCTTAGAAACAGAGAGATAAGTAGCTTGATAGGCACAAACGTTTCTATTGTTAAACTTTTTTGGTAGCCTTTAATTAATCCAAGTACCGTAAAAGCGGTACACCTTAGCTATAACTTGAGAGAGATAGATAAGAGAGAGAGAGAGAGAGAGAAATATATGGAAATAGTGATAAAGAGAGAACTAAAATGAGAGATAGAGCTAAAATGAGAGATAGAGAAATAGGCGGTAATATGAAGAGAGAGAGAGAGTGAGAGAGAGAGACAGTGAGAGAGAGTGAGAGAGAGACAGTGAGAGAGAGAGAGAGAGAGAGTAGGAGAGAGAGAGTGAGAGAGAGAGAGAGCGCGAGTCAAGCCAGGGTCTGTTGAACACTAGAGTTTGCTGCTGATCATTTCAGACCTTTCAAAGTTCCTGTTCTTGAACAGTTAAATCCGCAATTCGTAATTCTCCGTAATTGAATAATTAGACCTACTGAATTGTAGACCTTACTACTGTGACTTTCAAAATAAATCTAGCACTAACTCTAATGTCAAGGAAGCACGTAATTTTCTAGAATCGCAAATTATAGAATTATTCTATTAGAATATTTAGAGGTAAATCAAATAGTTTCAAATAGAAATTGTTACATCTGCCCGAACTACAGTAGAATTATAATGATCTAATTGTAGTATTGAAGCTCGTAGAGATTACATCTATCGAAATTCCTTTTTACTTCTCTCTTCCCATAGTCAATTTAAAAAAGCACTTTTCGGACACTATCCAAATGCCGTGCACACCTTTTAATAATATCATATTATACCAGCATTTTGGTTTGTGCAGCTGTCACTGCTGGAGCATGCTAGCATTAGCTAGGCTTCAAACAGCGAATTAGTAGATGCAGAGTTTAAATCAAATGCTAGTGAAATCAATGTCCTCTCTAGAAAAGAAAGTGAGGTTAACAAGACTTTCCATGCACATTTAACATATACATGTATATTTACATGCAGTATTTTTATGTAGGCAAAAAGTAATAGTAATGAGATACATTTTTATTAATTTTAATTAGTTTGAGCAGAGGCGATCTGAATTAGTTTACTTCTAAAGTTATTGCACTTCGCTTTGAACGACCTTGTGATTTACAGGCACATCTGTATTTGAATCTATGAGTTTTCAACTGGAGTCGTAGACAACGGCAAAAAAATTAAATGTGCACCTTCAGGAGAATTAATTTCAAATTTGACGTTAAGAAAATCAGAATCTACAAAAGCCAATAACTTGATACGATACGTGAGTTCTCACGCCAGATGATGTATTCAAACTAAACTGACACAAGTAGCCTAATGCAAAATAATGTGTTAAGTAAATATGCGAACTTAATGAAATACTATTCATTTACATGTACATGTAAAAAAGCTAAAAAGCTAAGGTTTATGTCTGTTTCCTCACTCGAAAGCGATGTCAGTGACGGGAAAGCCCAGGATTTGAACCCCTTATTCCCGTCACGGGTCACTACTCTAATGCACTGGAGACACTTATAATTGAAGCTAAAGTAGATTCTACTGAATTGCTGTTGTCATTCCCCTTCCTAAAAACACTCTCCCTACAAATTGACTCTTCAGCTATCGTCATATAACTACATTCAGTATATTAAAGTGTCATATAAATATTTTCTAAAGACTAATGCACATCTGAAACATGATGACTGTGTGGCTGGCACTCATTAATTTCTATATTTAACTACTAATATTTAGGTATATAAATGTATCCATCAAGATGCATCAAAAAGATAGCTTAACGTTATATCAAATGCTTAATGGGATAGCAAATTCGTATTCAATGCTTATTCACTTCCTTCTGCGTTGAATGCATTAACCTCTAGGAATCCGTACCATTGATTACAATTTAAAATCAATGACATTATAATAATGTAAAATAAATACCCCGGAATTCTCGAAATCAAGAAATTGTGCAGTTGCGCTAACTGACAAAAAAGAGCTGTAAAATAAATATTACATTCTAAATAGTAACGTAATAATAATGCTGTTTGTTGTTATTATGTAATAGTCGTTGTTACTAAAAAGGCAAAGTTAGTTGTGCTTTGAACCAGCAAATTGATTAAGAATTTAAATATTGAGACTTGCAAAACTCTGACTCATGCAGAGGTATAACTGAACTTTTGTATGTGCAATAGTAATGAATTGAAATACATTAGTAAATTTTCGATTTAATAATTTGTAATGCGCGTTTTAAAACTTTTGAAGAAAACTATGTGTTTGAAGCACACGACTTAATCGATTGCAGCAGTAAAAGGCGGTATTGTATTATGATTTTAAGTCTGTGAACATTTATCTAATGTACCTACAGTATTTGCAGAACGTACGCACGAAGATCTATTTGTTTCCGACAAGACTATTTCTAATACATGTATATACTGCCATATTAAATATAACTATTAAAAAGAATTAAATCTGAAAGATCTGAACAGCCCAACTTAAGGATCTGATTCGGATTATGTGTTGGATATAACTTTAAGATTTTCAGATAACCTTATGTTAAAATTAACCAAACCGGTTTAGGTAAACTTATGTTAAAAGTTACAACTAACCATACCGGTTCAGACTAACGTACGTTAAAACTTACCATACAGTAAACACAACACTGCAGTTCATACCACACGCAAGTGGAATATTCGAGAAATATGTACAGAAATTCCAGTAGTGACCTCTTTAATATAACAGCTGGCTTGGGTGACAATCTTCTGGCTAAAGTGGAGGTGGAACTAGGGGACATATTGATGAACGGAACTCGATGGACTCTAAAGCAGCCGCTTCATATGATAGTTGTCTACACCATAGCTTACTGCCTGATCTTCTTCGTCGGACTCTTTGGAAACGGATTGGTGGTGTGGGTTGTGTACACAAACCGACGGATGCACAACGTTACCAACTACTTCATCGTCAACCTGGCCCTGGCTGATATACTCGTCTGTCTCTTCTGTCTGCCTATAACTTTACTCTCAAATCTCTTCTCAGGTAGGATAGATGTTACTTTATCATAATTTATCATTCCTTTTCTTGACGTTAACCCCACTGTTAAGTGGATAGAACGTCAAGGTCAAAATCCTGAATGACTTCTCTTCGAGACTTCGAATTATATCCTCGCTGTGGTCAACAAACTGACCGACCAAACAGAGCAACAGTCAAACTAGACTGAGTGGTGATCAGGTTCTAAATGAAAAATTCAAGCAGTTGATTAAAATGTCTAAGATGCAGTAGATACGGAATACTGCATGTATGATCCTCATTTCATATTAACCAAGTATATAAAACACCTCATCAGCTATATTAAATCCAAGCTACTGGCTACATTAAGGTGTTATTGCGGCATAGTATTTTGTGAAAGGACTCATTCATTAATCGATGGATATATTTTATGGAGCGTGAAAACAGCGTGTGAGTAGGAATATGTAAAATGGACCTGCCATATGGCAGAACATTAGAGAGAGGTTAGAGGTTAGTTTAGTTTATTTCAGAATCACACGCCACTACAATATTACATACAAGTTATAAAAAGTCCAAAATAATATACAGCATGAAATCATATCAGAATAAATATTTCAATTAAAAACATAGCCAGCACATAATTAATAATTTGTCTTTTCTATCAGTAGTAGTAGTTCTATGTATTTGATCAGAAATAGAGGCTACCAAAACAGCGACTAGCGCCATCTAGTTGGTTACCTCCAAAGTTGGTTACCACCTAAAATGCTACCTTGTGGAACCCCACAATTGTTAATTTGCATCTCAGAGCTGGTGTTATTTACATATACATATTGAGGACGACTTTTTAAATAGTTCCTTATTCATTTGTTCATTTGACCTCTTATTCCATAGTGATGCAGTTTATCGATTAGTATCGAATGGTTTACCGTGTCAAATGCCTTCTGAAAATCGATGTATAGCCCTAGCATAAGATTTCCAGAATCTAAGTTTTCATAACAGAAATCTATCGAGTTCATAACCGCCATGAATTGTCGTTGAGAGAGAGAGAGAGATAAACGCTCTTGTATGCCCTTGTTTCTCCCTCTGTTTGTCGGTCACTCTCGAGACTTATCAATGAAGAGAAGGCACACCATGTCTGTCTTCCAATCCACATACACCAGGAAATTGTACCCAGTTCTCTTTCTTTTATTTTTTAAATTTCAGAACGTGTGAAATGCTTAATTTAAATTTTCTCGACGAATAAAGCATAAAATATATATAGCAATATATAAATAATTAATAAATAATTACACTGGCATAGCTTTAAGTTTTTCACAACAGTATTACAGTTCATTGCATTATCACTCTGTGTAGATATTTTAAGAAAAGAAAGATAACGATGGTTAGCACTGCCCATGTTATGAGTAATATGAACTTATGAAGACTTAAAATTGTTGCTATGATCCAAAAGCCAGTAAGCTAATTGATTGTAGATCGGCAGGTGAGTGATTTAAAACTGCTTCTTTCCGCGTCGCTTACTTGATTTCGAGACTTGGTAGTGACATAAAACTACATATACCTGTAGGTCTCTAATACAAATCAATCGAAACTGTATCCATCAGTAATAGGCTACTAAAGTAGATGATGAAGGAAGGAAAGAAGTTGACAGATTAGAAGTAACCGTAGTGACTTCTAATATTCTTTATAATCATACGAATGTGTTCAGATGTTTATAGAAAGTCTCAGATAATAAGTGTAATTTCTTTCAAATATAATAAAACTGAATAAGAAAACTAATTAGAGAAATCTAACTCAGTACACATTAAGGTTGGACACATAACATGGGTTATAAACTATATATAATTATTGTGAAAAGATAATCCATAATTGTATCTAACGCTTAAAATACCACAGTGCAAGCTCGTTAGACAGTTTAGTCTATCAATTCTCTCTCTTTCCCTCTCTCTTTCTCTCTCTCTCTTTCTTTCTCTCTCTCTCTCCCTCTCTCTCTCTCTTTCTCTATATCTCTCTCTCTATTGTACTGCTCACTGGCAGGTCCATGGTAGGTAACGCCTCCACTCTTCTCTGTCGTCCGCTGTGTAGTCTGCTTAAATTTTTTGATGTGCTTACAATTCTAATGAATGCCTGATATTTTATTCTCTGATCAGCCAGGTATTCGAACTCGTGTGATTAAATTAAAGGCAATAACATAATATGACAGTTGAATTCTGCTAATTAGTTCAGCTGCTATCGTATCAAAACTGAAACGTTTGCACACGAAAATCGTAGAACTTGAGAAATTAATTACACAATTGTCTTAAAAGTGTGCTTGCATCTGCTTAACCTTCAAACGACACTGAACTTCCTTAATGCTTAAATTCTACAACTTAGTAAGGAATAGTTTTAAATTTCTAGAAATTAAAGGATGAATGAGCTATGTTTTAATGAACTGATAAGTGTGCGTTTTCAGGTTAGAGCTCGAAAGCGTTTGTCAGTTTATCAGATTAGGGAGCGAGAAGGTTTGTCAGGGTAGGGCTCATGATGTTTATCAGGTCAGAGCTTGAGAGGGTTGTCAGGTTAGAGCTCTAGAGAGTTTGTCAGGTTAGAGCTCTTGAGGGTTTGTCAGGTTAGAGCTCTAGAGAGTTTGTCAGGTTAGAGATCTTGAGGGTTTGTCAGGTTAGAGCTCTAGAGAGTTTGTCAGCTTAGAGCTCTAGAGAGTTTGTCAGGTTAGAGCTCTAGAGAGTTTGTCAGGTTAGAACTCTAAAGAGTTTGTCAGGTTAGAGCTCTAGAGAGTTTGTCAGGTTAGAGACCAGGCTAAAGATATGAGCAGTCATTACGCAATGCTACAGCGGTATTGGTAACCAGTGAAGTGTAAGATTTCGGGATTGCGTCAAATATGTTTATTTAAACTTGTTGCAGTCTGGAAGACTCAGGATAACGATGCAAACAGTCTCCATGACTAGAGAAGCCTCAATTGAACGACATCATTAAAATTACAAAATGGCCTCTTAATAGTAATTGGTTTAGTTTGTCATATCTTAATAATTTATATGCAACTTCCCAGTATATTTAGCGTACTTCTTAATTCTATTAAGGGAGAATATATTCGTTCTGGGTTATAGTACAAGAGTTATTCCGATCCCAGTGGGTGCCCAAGTCGTCCTTAGAGTTCTTTCATAGTTTTAAATTACTCCCATTCACTGCTGTCCTTGTCGTCCAACAATAAGATGCCTACTAAAAACATGGCTCGCAATGGACTTTGTCTGAAATGTAATCAATGAAGCTGCGAAAACTTAAACAGCCCAATACATTTAATTATTTCTTGCTATTTATTATTTATTTCATTATTTAATTTATCTACATTGAACTTATAAAAAAGCAAATAAAAAAGCAGATGAGGATGTAGTAAAGAGAGTTTGGAGGGAAGAGATGGATGTTAAGCTAGAAAGCGGTAGACCACAACTGACGGGGATGCGGTAACTAAACATTACCTCAAAATAGCGGATTGACTGATGATATGGTGTGGGAATTTGGGAAGGAGAGAATTGGAGAAGGTCTATTCATATTCCGATCCTAGTTTTAAGGATAACTAGGATTTAAGTTAAGAAGAAGAAGATGATGATAAAGATATTCAACTTATACATTTTCAGAGTAATGACGGGTATGCTATTTGCCATGCTGCAGTGCACCCATTTCTCAACCTGCAGTTATTATTGTTATTATTATTTCCGCGTCACTACATTACCTGGTATAACAAAATGAAAAGAGTGACGCTGCGAATAGAGTTGTTGATGAATAAAAGTATGTGGTAAATTGAATGAGATTATGAATGGTGAATATGACGATCCACACGTATGTGGGCATGAAGAGGAACCGAAAGACAGAGAAGAATGGCGTTATATGCCATGGACCTGCTAGTAAGCAGTGCACTAAGAGAGAGAGAGAGAGGATGAATAGTGATTTGATGAATAAAAGTATGTCGTAAAAAGAATGATATGATGAATAGGGTGAGATAATGAATAGAATGATTTAGAGAATATATGTTGAATAGAGCGAAGTGATTTTTTGATGAATTAATTCGTTACTTTCTATTTTCAAATGAAAATGGTACTTTTAAACGACTAGCTGGAGTCTTTGACAACAGTGTGACCTTTCACTATTCTGAACACTTATTGCTTTCTCATTTCTTTTCCTTTTAGTCTTTGTAGTCTTCTAAATAGATCAGGGTTATTTTACTTGTCCATCTGTGATGAACAAGTTGTGCTCTCTGTACGTTTAAATGATGCTATTAGTTTTCCTTAAAAAATTTTTCGAGCTAACTATCTTTATTCCTACATGTACATGTGCGATTATTTATTTCAGCAAAATTTTTTTATTGATAATTGTAAATTGTTTAATGGTGCCGCATGTGGCCAATGATTTTATTTTGCAAGTGATAAACGCCAAAGGCAAAGTTAACAAGGGCATCGATACTAGGTATGTATTATACTACTATAGGAGGCTGTAAATGGATTTCGAACCCTGAGCCTCTTATTTTATCAGGCATATATGTTATCAACTCGGCTGTCAGCTTAAGCACTTATTGACGAAGTAACTGCACATTGTGTGCTATAATACCAGTCAAGTGTACACCAATGTCTCAAAACTAAGAACCCAGAGTAATTTAAATATATTAATGAAAAAACAATTGCAAACAAGGAAATAAGAACGAAGATCTAGCGGGCTATTGTTCCAGAAAATACTATGTAACAAAAATGGCATCTACCCAGTGTCAATGATGTGAATTATTTTCAAAACTGAAAAAGTTCAATTAGGTCAATACTTATCTAACTATTATTCGATTTTCTACTAACTATGCACTACAGATTGGATGACCGATTTGACAGAAATTTGTCCGATAATCAGCAGGCAATAAGTTTGAATTCTAGCCGGACCTCCTGTTGTTAAGATTTCTGTTTAATTTCAAGTAGAATTTCGGGTTAAGCGTGTAATGTTTGCTGATATTCCGTTCGATTAGTGGATCTATTTGAGATCTTTATTAATAGAAATTAATAGGTCGCTAACTTTCGGTTTCTTAAATGATACTATATTCCAAAAAGGAATTCAATGTGCAGCTGATTGAGACATTTGTTTATGTTTTTGCATGTATATATAACATTGGACTCTCTCTCTCTCTCTCTCTCTCTCTCTCTCTCTCTCTCTCTCTCTCTCTCTCTCTCTCTCTCTCTCTCTCTTAGTGCACTGCCTACTGACAAGTCCATGGTACATAACGCCTCCACTCTTCTCTGTCTTCCGCCTTCCTCTTCATTTCCACATATGAGTATTGGGTCTTTAAATCATCTAACATACCTAATCTCGGCCTGCCCCTGCCTCTTTTTCCTACCAACATTGGAATAGGGCTATGAAAATAGGCCGTACTTTCAAGCCATATAACTTAATTGTTAATTGCATTGAAAATAACTGCAGATATTGTGACAAATCAGTTTGAAATGATCAGTTTAATTCATCAATTACTAATTAAAACAGTTAAAAATGTTTTTTCGATAGATTACAGATTAATAATAAATACGCTAAACATTAATACATTTTCCAATAAGAAATTATAAGAATAACTTAACAGAATAATTCAATTCATTTTAATTAGAACACCAAAAGGGTCATTCAAACATGTACAGTTCACATTCAGAACATAAAACAAACAAATGAAACAGGAAAAACACATACTAAATGTGAACTACGGTGAATTTTGAGAAAAATATGAGATCTAAGATGCACTGTGTGATTATATGAGGTAATGGGAAGAAAAATGAAACAGAAAAATCGAGTGAGACGATTCGTATGACAAGATTAGATGAACTGTTGAAGAATTTGTGAAATGATTAGCCGAACCAAGAGCAGAATTAAAGCCGCAGATCTGGTGGAAGGCAGAGAAAATTTAGTTATAATTTAATCAATTAAGAGCTGAAAGCGAAGCTGATGCAGAATGTATTTGTTGTATGGTTATACACATGACAACCGCATGTATTTACAAAGTTGCTGTTATGGCTTAGTTAGTTGTTTGTTGCTGTCTTTGTTGTTTTCGTTATTTACTTCTTACTCTCCATAGCAAATTAGTAATCATTGCCTTTGATATCGCATCGATTGCAGTCGGCGCAGGGTTAAGAATAGCCTTCCAACACCTACGGGATTTTACATTCAGCGATGCCAACACTGAGCCTCGGCCTATCAAGGTGGTCACCCATACGTGTACTAACCGGACCGACATAGCTTAACTTCGTTCGTTGACGTCAGCATAACCTTAATTTAACGTTAGCTTCACATGGCGAACGAATATCAGAGCCCTGGACAATGGATTTGAACCCAGAACATACTGAGCGATAGTCTCAAAAGTAACAAGGGTGCTACAGTCTTAACCATAAATTACATAACCTCTATACAAGGTTACTTTTAAATTGTTGGAAGACACTGGTTGAAACTCAGAAGACACTGCATGGCTTATAAGTTATAGGAGTTATGGATTCTCCTCGTATTCTGGTTTATAACTAATTAATGCCAACTATTGGCTCAATTAATGCCATAATTCAGTTTATATACTGTTTTTATTATGGATTGAATGTATTTATTATTTCATTTATTTTCTATTTATTTGCTTTGTATTTATTAGTTTCTATTTGTATTTAGTCAGTACATAATTTTTAATTCTGAATAATAGACTGTATGTGTTAAGCCCATTTTCATTTTATGTTAATGAAGCCCTGATAAATTTTTGGAATGCTCTCGTATTGGCCGAGTCATTTCTCCAGCATCTAGTTTATCGTATTTGTTTCCAATATTTTCAGGATGGAACTACGGAGCTTTCATGTGTAAAGCCGTACCTTTTCTGCAAGGTGTGTCAGTGAGCGCGTCAGTCAACACGCTAATGTCCATTGCTATAGACAGGTTTGTCTATTCTTCATTTATGACGTAACATACTCGGATAAGGCTCATAATTATGTAGCATCAATTTGACTCAATTGACCTCATGTCAGTTGCACTTTCATTCTCCGGAAGTCCGATGCATCCGCTGATGGATGCATTGACGCATTGAACGTTAATGAAATCATTGATGCATTGAACGTTGATGTAATCATTGATGCATTGAACTTTGATGAAAGCATTGATGCATTGAACGTTAATGGAAGTATTGATGCATCCGTTGTAAACATCTAAGCGCATTGTGAGCGCCTAGAAGTTTGCTGTTTGCAAAATGCGGTATTACATTTGTTGTAATTCTCTATTACAACAAAACGCATTACCTTACAAATAACGTTACATATTAGGTAACGAAGATGCTTCACCTCTTGCTCTGGATCAAGCTTCGTCTGCTCTAAAGTACTATAATTTGGTAAAATTGTAATTCTAACAAATATTTTAATTATTGACTTAGGCCTATATTATAGTAATATCTAAAAGATGATCGGATTTTTCTAATAATTCTGAGAGAACTTGTTAACAAATTCTCTGTGTAAACTGAGCATGTAGTGTATACGTAAATATACTAAATTATTCATTTATTTCAGCAGATTCTGACAATCGCAGATATTTTACGAGTTTCAGTCGCAGTCGTAGATTATATTGAAACAAAGAGCATAATACTTTTAAGCAAGTTACCTAAGAGGTAAAGAGAACAACAGAAATGGAAAATTAATTTGGTTATATATTAAAGTACAAGAATTTTCGTTATCATATTAACAGTCCTTGTATTTTTTATATAGGCAGTATTTTAAATAACATATTCATATATAGCAATTTCTTTTATCGAGCTGCCAGTTTACTGACAACTTACTGTCAAAAACTACAGTTTTTGACAGTAAGTTGTTAACTGATATTGCTACTACTTCAGAAATATATTTTCCACACACATCATTGTTATCTCCAGAATTGTCGAACGTAATGTATCACATTGTCTAAGTTAAAATGAACACGTTATTTTGCACAGCATCATCAACTTTCATTTCTTATAGAACACAGCAATCACTGTATAGTCATCTTAAAAACTTCTGCCTCTGGTTTGGTATTTTAGCTCTTCGTCTGCTAGTAGCCTACCCTTGATTTGCAAACATCCATAAATTTTAAAAAGGTTGGTAACCCTGTCTTCGACATTGCTATGAGCGTGGCACCACGACTAATCCCCAGAGAAGGAAAATCTCTTATCTCTGAACTAAATTACGCTGTGCGGCCTCAGATGTAAAACCAGCGGGTTCTAAACAAGACAACATCTGGACAGTTTTTAACCCTGACCTCTATGTCTAGGAAGTCAACCATGACGTGGCTATAATCGTGCTGCCCGTCCTCGTCTTCATAAAATTCCTGAGTTAGATGAATTGTCAGTAATTTCTGAATTTCTGAATAGGAACTCTTAAAGACAATTTTTTAGTAAACATTTATCTTCATCAGCTAATCTTTCTAATATTGCTTAGAGGATCATCTCAAAAAATCAAATATTACAAAGCTAGCAAACACAAACAGGAATTAGGGCTCGAATTGAAGCTTGTAAGCTTCTCCATGATCGTTCCTTTTTAATTTTTGGGACTGGATGTGGTAGCGTTGAGAAAGTTCGCCACGGAAGCGAGTGAGGTTGGTCCACAGTCAGCAAACCAATGAATACCCTCTAGGGCTCTTTTGATTTTAAACCTACGTATCGGAGGCACTGACAATTGGCGCTGTCAAACTTTAAAAAAGAAATTAAATAGGAATTAAAACTGGTCTGCTAAGACCAACCATTAATTTTGTCCTGACAGTCTAAGAGTATTTTTAACTAAAGATAATCCAATGATTACGTTTAGGTTGCAAAATTAAATAATTTCAACTTCTTATGAAGTAGTTTTAAAGTATATTACTTATAGAAGGCTTCTGATCTAGTCTAGTGACTTAAATTATTAAACTAGTTCGAAGAGCTTAGTCCTCTTCAGCCTGCGGAAGCGGCGTTGTTGATTCAGTAGATGAAGGGTTTGCGGATTGATGAGAAGACTGAGTCGGTCTTGATGTCTTGTTGCCGAGTTTCTTATTACTTCTACTACCAGGGGTAATTTCAGATCACGATGAATATCATTATTTCTGATGCACCAAGGATCATTTACAATGTTTCTTAACACCTTATTCTGGAACGTCTGGATAATATGGATAATTAGATGATTTGGTACAGCCCCAAATTTGACATCCATATAGCCAGACTGGCTTCAACACTTGACATAAGTTTATTATGTATCGAGAGTTTAGAATTTCGTCCAATAAGCCAGTAGTATTGCCTATATCTGAGGTTAAGCTCATTTCTTTTCTTCTTAACATGCTCTTTCCATCGTAGCTTATTATCTAGATTCATACCAAGATATTTGGCATTATTTTCATATGGGACTCCTGTACCTTTGATAGAGAGCTTTTCTGATTCTTTATTCTTTCATTTGTAAAGTTTACGTGAATAGACTTCTGTTCATTTAACTTTATCTTCCAAGATTTAGTCCATTCCAGAAATTTATTACACCCTGCTTGTACTCTGCTCGTGGATGTGGCGAGATCTTTGCCAGTTGCGATTATTGCTGTATCATCTGCAAATGTTGCCAGAGTAACTCCTCTCATAACTGGAATATGCAAGTGTAGAGCAGGTAGAGGGTTGGTCCTATAACACTTCCTTGTGGGACGCTTGCATGTATATCTTTGAGATCAGAATATTCGTTTTCATATTTTACTCTGTGTGTTCTATTTGAGACATATGACGTTAAAATCTCGGTATACTGTGGCGGCATCTGCTGCGCGAGTTTATGTACTAAGCCTTCGTGCCAGACCTTATCAAAAGCAGCAGCTACGTCAAGGAATACTGCTGTGCAAACTTCTTTTTTCTCTAGTTCATTCTCAATTATATAAGATATACGATGTACCTGTTCTATTGTAGTATGCTTTTTCCTAAAACCGAACTGAAAATCAGGGATTAACTTGCGTTCTTCATTGATCGGTTTCATTCCATTCAACAGTAGTTTTTCAAAAACTTTCGATATAACTGGTAGAAGAGAAATAGGCCTGTATGATTTAACATCAGTGGGTGTTTACCTGACTTTGGTATCATAATTACCTCTGCCACTTTCCAGATATCAGGAACATATCTTAGTCGAAATGCAGCAGTAATTAAGTAAGTCAACATGACTAATCCTTTCCTAGGCGATTCTTTCAAAATACGTCCAGTTATCAGATCAAAACCTGGAGCCTTCTTTGGACTTAAATTTATTTTTCTCATGAGCCAATTCGTTAGGCGTAGTAAATGGAATATTTTCAAATTTGCCATTTGAGATAGAATGAAGTGAAATATCGCTCTGTATTTGATTTGGTTGAAAAACCTCATACAGACTTTCTGCAAAAAGATCAGCTTTCTGTTTATTGCTTCTGGCCCAGGGTTCAGTTCCCTTCCTGATTGGAGGAATTGAGACGACAGGTCTTTTAATTTTCTTTGTAGCTTTCCATAGAGAGCAATCGCCATCACGGTTTGGCGTTAGATTACTTAGATATGAATCCATAGACTCTTCCTTTAATTTCTTTATTTCTCTTTTCAAATTTTGAGTTTTATTGTTTAGAATAGTTTTATCTCCTGGATCTCTAGTTTGCTGCCACCTTCGTCTTGCCTTTCTTTTCTCAGTCATAAGCTGCCTGATTGCAATAGGATAGTTTTTACCTGGAGTAGAGAAAGAACTTTCTCGAGTATTTCTGAGAGCTGCATTCTGTACAATTCTTACAAATTTCTCAGCTTCTTCTTCTAGCTGCTCTTTTGTTTTTAGAGCAATTTGTAAGTTAATATTGTTTTGCAGATCGCATTTGATACCCATTCAATTTGTAGTTTTATTTATCAATGTAGGTCGAGATTTAATTTTGATTATTTTCTCACTTAGTGTGAGAAGTATTGCAGAGTGGTCATAGTCGAGATCATAGTTATCATCCGTGTGGAGGAAGTCTGATGAAACTTTCCTGGTGATGAAGAAGTCCAACAGATCAGGAAGTTTATTAGTATCTGTTGGCCAGTAAGTTGGTTTACCTGTTGACTGAAAGTTGCTTCCCAGTTCTTTGATAGCTTTTCTTAGCTCACTACCTTTAGTTGTAGTTATTCTAGAACCCCAGTCTACATGCTTAGCGTTGAAATCACCTCCAAGAATAAATCTCTCACCGAGTTGTTGCAGAAGTACTTTATCTTGTGCTGCTTTAAGGTTATGTCTGGATGGAATATAGGCAGCGCCTATAATGAAAATTTGTTTCATTGATTTGATAGAAACTAGGGTTAGCTGTATTTCTGGCTTTTGCAAATATTCTTCTTCATAATGATCTATTGAATCCTTACCGATAACTGCACTGCCTCCTCTCGCCTGATTTTCTGGATGCGTTGTAAGATAAAATTTGTATCCTCTAATTTTTAGGTATGACTCTCTTGTCAAATGCGTTTCCGTTATTAAGCAGACATCTATTGACTGAGGTTTTAAAAATACCTCCAATTCAGTCTTTTTGTTCAGAATGCCGTTGGCGTTCCAGAGTGCTATTCTTAAATCTGTTCTATCCATTATTAGAATTTAAGTTTTTAGTTGGTGAATTTGTCTCAGCCTCTAGTACATTTAGTCTTTCACCAAATTTCTTAAATATCTCCATCATATGCGTAAACATTTGTCTTAGATCAGATGCCTGGACGTCACTGGGTGCAGGAACTTTTTGCTGTACTTTAGTTGCCATGGAAAATATGATACCGTTCTGGACAATTCCTGCAGGCTTCAAGAGAGCAGTAGTTGTTTTAGGTGTTTGAGATTCTTGCCTTCGCTTCTGAAGTTCTTTGGCTATCACACAGCCTCTATAGCTTGCCGGATGAGCTTCGCCGCAGTTTGAACATTTAGCTGGCAGATCATTTGCTTTAGTACATTGGGCTGAACTGTGCTTACCAGCACATTTAACACACACAAAATCGCGATAGCAAAATTTTTTAGTGTGGCCATACCTTTGGCATCTTTTACATTGAGGTATTACTTTATTTGTTCTTATGGCCTCAATCTTGACCCTCATGTGACATGAGTATTGAATGTTGAAAACTCTTTTAATGTCCTCTGTCTGTTCAAAAACGAGAGTAAACATAGGTAAGGGAACATTTCCTTCAGTTGTCTTCTTAAACCTAGGTTCAACCTGGATTATTTTGTAGTTTTGATTTCGCAATTCTGATTTAATTTCTTCTGGATCACATGAAGAATTCTAATTTTTTGCGACAACTCTGAGAGGTCTATCTTGTTTATTTTCATAAGTATGCCATTGATACTTGTTTTGCTCAACTGTATTTCGCAGTGCTCTATATTCTTCAGGAGTATCCACATTAATTTTCACCTGTTCATTATTAAGACAAGCAGCCTTAAATTTAAGATTCTTACTTTCCAGCAATTTCTTGATCTCATCATACTGTTCTACTTTGCTAATGATCACAGGTGGAGGCTTTTGAGCTTTAATGGGTTTCGGCAGAGAATCCACTGGTTGAGTTGAATTACCAGCTTTTTCCACTGAGTTTTCCGATGTTTTCAACAAGTTTTCCCTAACTTTCTTGCGCTTTTTCCCTCCAGGAAGCAGCCATTCCGTTTCACGATTTACTATTTCCTCTTCCTCTGACTTAGTGGGACTACAATCTTTCTTGTAGATTTCTTTATAGAAGGCTAGCTCAGATTCTAGTTCTTCTATTTTCTGTAATGCCCTTTGCAGCGCCATCTCTATGCTCACCTCAGCCATACTGACTGGATTAGTAGAACCCTAACTGGAGAGGTGAGTTAACCGGAGACATGCGCCTAACGCTATGCGAGCGTATAGGGCAAAGTTCAACCAGTGTAAACAGTAATGCGTTAAAATTTAATTTATGATTTTTCCTACTGAAAGTGATGAAATTTAGCAAAATTCCGAATGATACGGTCAAACTAGATATATACCATAATCGGGCAATCTAGTGAGACGAGAATGACACTATAACTCAATAAATTAACTACTAATAAGTAGAGCTATTTAACAAGCAACCTCGTTGTTTTTGTTTACCATAGATATACTGTCAAACGCAACAATAAAAATAGGTTGCTTAAACGTGTTTATTTAAAAAAAAATCGTTCATTTTTCCTTAGCCAAGGGTACATTACAGCCCAGGGCGTTAAATATTAAAAAGTAAGAATACTAAACTGTAAGAATATGGAATATTAATTATAAAAGTCAAAAGAAACAAAATGAATCCGTAAAACAGTCTTAAATACCGGTAGTCTTCGGCCGTGCAATTTCCATAGAAATACTACATTAATTAGAAGTCCTCAATACATATACCATGGACCTGCCAGTAGTCAGTGCATTAAGAGAAGTCCTCAATTTCAAATTTTGAGAATAAATCTATGACCGACTGTATGATAATAAACTACTAATAAGATCAACGAGTATAGACTCCACAGCATTGGCTTATTTGTGTTATGAAAAAGTCATAAAAACTTAATTCATAAATAAGCAGTTTATCTCAAAAATAATTAATATTTATTGAAACAAAAATAATATTGATTATTGTATAGCTTTATTTCACCACTCAGGTAGCAAGACAAGAAACAAATACAATACAATCATACAAGTAAACACAAAAATAACGTTGACAAAAAATCAAAGCAAGCATACACTCAATCAATCAACTCAAAATTAATAACTAAAAATTAATTAAATGATTTCTAGCAATCGTTCAAGGTAATTTCGCACTAACGACTTTCAGTCAAGTCTCTCAACCTGGAAGCTCTCTGGCAAGATACAGTTATTACTAACGCTCACGCAGTATTTATTTATTAATGGCAATAACTCTCCATTGAAACAATTAAAGTATTTACAAGTATTATCAGAAAGACACAATTTTCTCAAAAATTAAATCTTCTATTTGCAATCTTAAGTTCAATCGGAAATTGACCTGAAAAAATTGACATTGCGTAATTGTGTTTTTATCGAAAGTACGAAATAACTTGCTAAACTTTTGAGAATAAACATTTTCTAGGCTCTGAATCACAGATTTTGACATTTCTACACATTCAGAACCATACAGCAAAATAGGTACGCAATATGATTCAAAAAGTGAAATTACTACAGAAGGTGCAGAGTTGCCCCCAATTTTGCTGAAGATAGCGTTAAGTGCCGTAAAAAATTACTGTTTACAATTTTGAATATTGATTTTGAAGCTTTTAGAAGACACCAAAATTAATCCCAAATAACGTATTTCATTAACCCACTCTATGCTTCTGTTATCAATTATCATATTAATGGGCTTAATATTATGTCTAGGACCAATTCCAATGCAGTATGTCTTACTACAATTAACACTTAAATCTACATTAGCTAATGCATGTGTACTGATATCAATTAGGGACTGCAAATCTTTCACTGTTAATGATAATAATATTAAATCGTCCGCATACAAAAAGGAGTTGCAGCATACAGAAGATACGAAACAACCAATTTTGAATTTTTCAAGTTCAACTAGCATATCATCGACACATACAGCAAACAAAATTGGAGATAAAATGCCGCCCTGTCTAACTCCCGAAGTAACGACAAAACTATTTGATACAGCATCATTCCACTTAACACGTGAATTTAATTTGCCGCACCAATTTATCAATAGTTCAATTAACACTCTTGCTAATTTTCTGTTCATCAATTTGCAGAATAGCATTTTGAAATTAATTTTATCAAATGCTTTCGATACATCTAACGAACAAATATTGACAGTAGAGCTTTTAGTTGTGAAATATTCAATAGTTTTCTTAAAGAATAAATTGCGTTACTACATCCCACTTTTTGTTTAAATCCAAATTGACGAACGGATGTCAGGAAATAATTGCCTAGATAACGTAATATACAACTTTCAAATATCTTGGACAGCATGCAACTAATTGTTATGCCTCTATACTTTTCAATTTTAACATGATCACATTTCCTGTCACCCTTAGGAATCGGGATAATTATCACCTCCCCGAAAGCAACAGGAACATACTTTAATGCCACAATCAAGTTAAACAGCATAGTGATGCAACTGCAAACAATTGGATGTGCATATTGAAGATGTTCACATGTAATATTATCTAATCCAGATGCTTTGCCTTTCTTCAATTTGCTTATAACATCATCAACGGTAGCAACTTCAAATTTTATATCCAAATTATCACCAATATAATTAGAAAATCTTTCTTCAAAATTATCACCCAAATCACCTGAATTTTCGTTGTACAATTTTGAAAAAAATTCTGCGAAATTATTAGCAATTACATTACTATCGTTAATATTATTAAGTAAGTGCAACATTTAGACTTAGAAGCACCAAACTTTGCATTCCAAACATTCCAGAAATTTTTATTATCTTTTTGTAAGAGAGCCTCATGCAGTGAGTTTGAAAGCTGACTTCTTTCAGTTTTTGTTTTATTAGCTAAGAATGATTTATATTCACGTTTAGCCTTCGCTTTGGCTGTATAGATATCCCCAGATTTAGGACGTCCTGAAACTTTCCACACATTGTGAGTCTGAATAGATTTTTCTTTTAAAGTATTACCCTGGGCATCCCACCAATATTTGTAAAAATTATTATTTTTTACCTTAATATTTTCAGCGGCTGCTTTATTTAAACATAGTATTATGGTTTCATAAAAATATTCTACAATATCATTGTTGAAACATGACTAGAACGTGCACACGATGCTGTTTCACATTATGTTTCACATTATGTTTCACAAAATGTTTCACATTATGCCATAATGGTGTGAACAATGCATATGTAGAATCACAGTACAATTTCAAATCGCTGTGGTCCCAGCGCAAAACATTATGAGAGCGATTAACCTTAGGCCTACTCTGCTCTTGAACGAGGTTGTCCGTTGCTGATGTCACTTTAGTCAGGTCAATACAATCACTGATAGTTAATAAGACAGGATTATGATCTGACATATTTAAAGGACTATCAATGATATTGCAATTTTGAACACTTACATAAAGATTCCCACTAATAATAAAGTAGTCTATTAAACTATATCTGCCAACTGCTTCATTGGAAAAAGTATAATCCAAGGAATCAGCGTTAGATAAAAAGTTATCACATAATAACAAATCACATTGAAACATAAACTGTTTAAATGTAATTTCAGACCAGTCTTTTTTCCGCTTACGAGATTTAGATTTAAATCACCTCCTACAACAACATCGCAATCTTTAAACTCCTGAATTACAATTTCAATTTCAGCCAGGGTATCATTTAATATTTATTTATCGGTTTCTGTTTTAATATTTGGCATATAAACATTTACAAATAAAGTTTCATCAATTAAGATACAAACAAATCTCTCACTCGCTATAGTGCACCTTATAAATTTAACTAAATCAAGTTTTATTAGCACTCCTACTCCCCCACTTGGGCGCCCAATTAGAAGAGACGAGGAGACCTTGTGTTCCATAGCGGAGATCCCGTAAAACATATAATTGTCAGACAATTTCTCAATTTTGTGCATATTGTCAGAAGTAAGCCCCAGTTCTTGTAAAAATAATATATCTGGTGTGATTAAATTTTTGTTAGAATTTGCACAATGAATTTAAAAGTAATTTGCCTTGATTAAATCCGTGACAGTTGTAAGTCATGGCGACTGGAGTACTATTGATTCTATTCAATGGGGCCATTTTTAGACTCATCTGTTACAGTTTCGCTTACTACTGCCAATTCAATGGCACTACTACACGCAGAATGAACAATGGCTGACGTATTGGCTTTCATGGCCTCCTGTACGTCTACCGATTCCATTTCTAAGTCCGAAACACTTTCATTGTCTCTATTAATATAGTCACTTGACTGAGCTGTCGCAGATTTCTCATTCACAACACCAGGTGCAAGAATATCAGCTGTGATCGTAATGTTCGTGTTATTATTATCAGCTGCTGCAGATTTGAGTGAATTTACACCGACTGCGGAACTATCATTAACAAAGGCATTGTCAGTTAGATCAATTAATTGCTTTACTGCTATTGACTCTGGCTTATATCGCCATTTGCGAACAATAATCCAATCGGCCAAGAAGATTTCAGCAGCAACGTGGATTCATGTTTTTTGTCTATGGCTAACTTAAAAGACCGCGATGTTTGATTAGTCTTAGTAACATCAAAGCAAAACAAAACCTTGTTGTTAAGTCTCTCACATTGCTTCCTGATATCGTCAACCTCATGTTCTTTCTTAACATTATATATGCCGAATACAGATTTTTCTGCTGTCGGACCATTCGGAGTGGCAGCTCTTATCATACCAGATTTGGCGTTTCCGACTACTTTCGCCCCAGATGAAGTAGGCCTTGAGGCTACAGCTTGCTTACGAGTTCCTACCGTAGAAGTATTACGTGAAACTACTTGATCAGTCACTACAGCCTGAGCGTAGGAGTTTCTCGATACAGTGCTATGCGTGAAACTACTTGATCAGTCACTGCAGCCTGAGCGTAAGAGTTTCTCGATACAGTGTTTGTTGTACGTGAAACTACTTGATCAGTCACTGCAGCCTGAGCGTAAGAGTTTCTTGATACAGTGAAACTACTTGATCAGTCACTACAGCCTGAGCGTAAGAGTTTCTCGATACAGTGTTATTTCGCCTTTGATGACTGTCACCCGCTAGCACTGAATCTATAGGCGAAATATTAGCGGCAGTGGCAGACCGTTTCTTACGACCACGGTATACAACGGATCCATTGTCGTCAGATTCCGAAACTTTTGGGGTCACAGTTACTGAACCCCAACGTTGTACTACCCCACCTGTAGATTGACCTGGAATGACTACATTGTCAGCTCGCAACGCATTACTGGTTTCCACAGGCCTGCTTTCTGAAATCTTCACAGCAGCTGACTGGCTTAGAACGTTTAGGCTTGATCCACTTGTATTGTTCATAGATTTTGCATTATTCCTTGTCAGAATGAAGTTTGCTGACATCTGTCGAACGGACTGTGAAGACATTGAGTTTTCACAAACCTCCTTTATATAGTTCTCCAGTCTGTCTAATCTGTCCCAGAGAAGATCCAGATCACCCTCCAGGAGCCTTGACGACGGGATATGATCGGGATGGTCCGACACGAATAGAGGGAGACCACCCGTGAGCCCCCGCTCATCCATGAAATAAAGGATGGCAACGATATCCTCAAACTCGACAGAGGCGTTCGAGTAGTTGTCACGTCTTTTCCTAATAGACTTAGGAAAATTTGGAATATCCAATTTACCGACGGTATCCAATAGCAGTTTTTTCGCAGAAACTATATCGTCATGATTATAGAATTCCAGAATTACCGATTTCAGAGTTTTATTAGCTGATTTACCTATCTTTTTGTTAAGAAACATAACAAATTTGACACGACTAATTTACGAGCAGCCGCCATGTTGGCAGCGTTACCATCGTTATAATCAGAAATGATAACGTTATCATCGTTATAATTAGAACTTATTGTTTAAGCTTACATTCATCATCATCATCTTCTCTTTAATCAACGAATAGACTTTCTCCACTCCTCTTTATCTCATACCATTTCATCAATAAATCCTCTGTTATCCCCTCTATTTCATTCCCCATTTAATAAAATTTTTGTAGCAATTTCTGGAGCCTAGGCGCTTGCCAACCGAATGCCCTTTCTAACATTGGTTCGGATCTTAGTGCTTTAATCGCCTTCTACGACAAGTGCAGTCACCGGTTGGTCTAATGTTCAAATAACTCGACACAGCACGGGGTATTTAAGCGATCTGTGTTTTGTCGATCGTAGACATCTTGATGTTTAAGCTTACATTGTGGTAAGAAAAATATGGAATATTAGTATGCCACACAGTTAACAAAAAACTAAGTTTTATGACCTTACATATAGCTACGACGTTGTAACCACACTCTTGGTAAATCTCTTAATGTACTGTCCATCGAGCAGTTTTTTGCGCGCTAGACTGGCATGCTATTGAGCACGAAACTGACGTTAGACTTTACCTTAGTCTTTAGCCTTTACATCGGCTGCATTGCTACCCTACTTTGCAAGAGGCAGGTGTTATCGTAAATTGGCAATTGTTTTGCTTGCAAATGTAAAATGACCATTTTTGCTCAATCACTCATTCCACAAGCTTCGGCATAATATCCTACCTATACTTTTCTCCATCATGTTTGACAAGTCGTTTACATCATACTTATCTCAGACTGCCGCATTATTACAGTGCCTGCAGAAAGAATATCCTCAGCCCTCTTCGGGGAGTGAGCTAATGTTTTCTGACCTGTGTGACCCATATCAATTTCTCTACGTGAATTTCTTTTGCATGGTTGGATTTTAACTAAAATGAAATAAATACAATTCTGGTTCTGATTTTGATATGAATGAATTACATTTGAGGCGATATTTGCATTTTATTATGACCCAATTGTCAATACTATTTTATTGTGAATACTGTCTTAGAAGTACATCTAAGGCTATATCGTGTTAAACAACAGTAGGCTTATCTTCATTCGAAACATAGGAGAGATGTCATGATGATTTACAAAAGATATCATACAAATGATGCATTACAAGAGATGTCATGATGATTTAAAAGAGATGTTATGGTGATTTACAAGAGATGTCATACAAATGATGATTTACAAGAGATTTCATACAAATAATGATTTACAAGAGATGTCATACAAATTAAGATTTACAAGAGATTTCATACAAATAATGATTTACACGAGATGTCATACAAATGTTGATTTATTAGAGATGTCACACAAATGATGAATTGCAAGAGATATCATACAAATTAAGATTTACAAGAGATTTCATACAAATGATGATTTACAAGAGATGTCATACAAATGTTGATTTAATAGAGATGTCATACAAATGATGATTTACAAGAGATTTCATACAAATTAAGATTTACAAGAGATTTCATATAAATGATGATTTACAAGAGATGTCATACAAATGTTGATTTAATAGAGATGTCATACAAATGATGATTTACAAGAGATTTCATACAAATTAAGATTTACCAGAAATGTCATACAAATGATGATTTACAAGAGAAGTCATACAAAATGTTATACAAAATTAATGATAATACACAAGAGATGTTTTACAAATGAAGATTTACAAGATATGTCGTATAATGATGATTTATTAGAGAAGACTTGCAAAGTGATGAGTAGGAAACATTATTATATAAATAATGATTTACTAAATAAGTCATTTAAATCATATTTAAATGATGAATTAGAAAGGTGGCAAATAATTGCTTATTTACTAGAGATCTAAACAAATGATGATGTACAGGGGATATCATAAAAATGATAATTTACAAGAGATAACAAACATATTTCATACAACGTCATTCATTCTCTTCGCTTTCCAGTGAGAAAACTGATGTTAACATCAGCTTTTTTAGAAACTCAATATATCTGCATTATCACCACGCATTTTGTGCTTTCAGGTACCTGGCGATATGTCACAGCTTGCGGGTTCGACTGTCGAGCACTACCGCTAAATTCATCATCGCTGTCATCTGGATATTCGCTGTCCTGGTAATGTCGCCCTGGGCAATCTACTACAAGCGCTATATCCCCAAACCCACGTCCACCACGGCGCCTCAGTACATCTGCAGGCAGTTCTGGCCCAGCAGGAAAGCGGAAGCCACTTACTTTCTTGTGGCTATCTTCCTCACGTGCTACACCATTCCTCTAGTGTGTATCTGTGTCTGCTATCTGATGATCGGGTACAGAGTGTGCAATCGTCAGGCACCAGGGGTTGATGTCATGACCTCGAATAATGTCCTTCGTAAGTCTAAGGTGAAGGTCGTGAAGATGCTGATTGTCGTGGTCATCGTGTTTACATTTTCATGGCTTCCGCTCTATGTCGTCAACCTGTGGCTTTACTATGGGAAAATGCCTGACTCTTCTAGCAACGATCATATCTTTCTCTGGCTCGTACAGGTAATCAATCAATCGATCAATCTATTGATCAGTCTATTAAACAATCTATTGATGAATCAATCAAACATTCAATCAATCAATCAATCAATCGTTCATCATGCAGTCAGTCAGTCATTCAGTCGGTCTGTCAGTCAGACAGTCTGCCAGCCGATCTGTCTGACAAGATATTTAGTGTATCCGCCAAGAAAATCAGTAAGTTAGTCAACAAATCAATTAATCGGACAGAAAAGGCCGTCGGATTTGATTAAAGTGATTCAAACCAAGTACTTTAGGAATCATTGTCCTGCTTTTTGAGATCACGTACGGTATTTAAAGAGTGTGAAAGGCAAGTATAGTGATTACTATTTACTATTCATAATGATTCCTAGTTTAGCCTTTTCTTCTGTTATCGTCCTTTATGTCATCATGTTTGATCTGCTAATGACTTACACTGGTTTAAATCCTACTATTCTATTTTTAAATCCGTTATTTAAATTAATTGATATATCGCTTGATTGATCTATCTATTGATTGATCTATCAATTGATTGATCTATTGATAGATCTATCAATTGATTGATCTATTGATAGATCTATCAATTGATTGATCTATCAATTGATTGATCTATTGATAGATCTATCAATTGATTGATCTATCGATTGATTGATCAATCGACTGACTGATATATCTCTCGATGGATCGACATATCATCACGTTTGATGATGACATCAATGACATCATCAGGCGACTGATTGATCTATCGACTAATAGATCTAACGATTGATTTCTGCGCAGGTTATCATACCGGTCATACAGTGGAGCGGATCGTCGAACTGTTGCGTAAATCCAGTCATCTACTGCTTCTTCAGTAGAAAGTTTCGCGAGGGTTTCCTCGAACTTGCCTGCTCCCAGTGCGTCACTACCACCAGGTGGCCTACCATTAACGGGACCATCACCGGCGCTAGCGGTCGGGCCTTTCCACCCGGCACCAAGCGGGTGGTTTATCGGTTCGGAGACGGACGCGCTCCAGATCGGACCCCGCCCCAGGGTGGTAGTAAAAAGATTAATTCTCCTGGATTAGTCCCGTCATATACACATGTCATCACAGAGGCGACCGTTGCCCCGTATAACAATGACTGCAGCATTGTTGAGAGCACCGCCTTTTAATGCTTCTCCACAACTATTCCCGTCTCCTTTCATTAATTAGCAATGATCTAACTGCTTTATCTTAAGTCGTTATTAAACATGGACTTAAACTACATTGAGTTAAATGAACCCATTAAATGGAGTTCTTTTGAATTTTGCGCCCTGACATTGACATCCTTAGATGACCTACTAATTGAATGTCTCAGTAGCGTAGGAGTAACGTCATTAAGTTTTACATGACAGATCCTAAGGTTAATTAAACTCTCGTGAGTTCGAAACCCAGCCGCGCTGATCTGAGAGTAAAATCTCGGACATTCACTGGACTGGTTATACGAAAAATGAATAAATTGCCTAATGGATTTAACATATGGTATTAAAAGTGATAGATATCAACACAATTGATCATTTCACTATAATGCGTGTTAATTTTACTACTATCATAAACTTCGTTACTGTCATAAATCGTTTTATTAGGATTGTAAAGGTTCTAAGGTTTGCAGTGGGGAGACTTTTCATTTTGACTACCAGGGCGACAAAAGCTTTAGCCCACTCTGAGTTATTGACTTTTCGCTATATCGCAATTAGAACCGACTACAATAACAATTATAGTAGTAAGAGTTCGTAAAGTGTCGACCGTGAAATGAAACAATAAGCTATGTTACAATTATATCCTTCACACCATATAAAATTCACAATTATTATGGTACAGAGCAAAATTACCTTATTTTCAAGTGTCGGGTCTTTAAGTCCGTTGTCCCTGCACGTGGAGTACACATCAGTGGACGTTAGTGAAAAGGCGTTCAATATAAAACTGAATCGATACTCAATTTACTGCTCAAGATCTTTTTGTTTAAGAGAGTCGAAATAGTAAAATTGGCTACATTTCGCTGGGGCGTGAAAAAATCCTTCATTAGAAGAAAGCTTCACAACAGGTAACACTTAGCTTTTACTAAACGTTTATGCTCAGGCCTACCGCTTATTACATTATCATTAATCTACATGTATTATTGCAAATTGTGGTTTTAGACATGTGAGCAGACCTAATATTAAATCCCGATTTGCTAAACTAGAAGTCGTGCTTCTCAAGTCTTTAGGCCTGCTTGAGAAGAACGGCTTCGATTTAGCAAACATATATTTAATTTAGACCTACTGATAGAGTAATGACTTGCAATAATAATATTAAATTATTAGTTAATCCATAATAATCCAAAAAGCTATCAATCGAGTAGTTCATCATTATACAAGTTCTGCGATTAACAGATTCAGTAGCCTAACGGAATAACATTAGTGAGATTCGTGTAAGCTCGGGTTTGGTGAGCAAGAAACGACTTTCACAGAACTGTGGAGTGGAGTGATTTGGACGTAGGCCTACTGTAGGCTGCTGTATCGACGATTTCTCTATTAAATTCAAGACTCAAACAGAGACTTGTAGATTTAAAAAGCTGGTAAAGCTAAGGTTAATGTCAGCTTCCTCACTCGAAAGCGATGTCAGTTACGGGAGAGCTCAGGATTTGAACCCCGCACGTACTGATCCGCGGTCGAGTATCTTACCGATTAGTTTCAGCGTTACACTTTTAGTAGTAACTTTCAAGACTTCTTTTACAGTAGACTGAGCCAGTAGTTTGTTAGCAACATGATGTTTTGTACGACAGCGGATCACATCCAGTACAGTGCAGTCTCTGTCAGTAACATGCGAACAGAAACTGACGCTAAACGTGGCTACAGCTTTTAACTTTTTCCTTTTAAAAGGGCTTTAAAATAATTTGTTAATATTTATAAAACACCTCGAGAAATATTAAATTTTCTAGAATTCTCATCATCATCGTCATCGTCATCGTCAACATCGTCCTCGTCGTCGCCGCCATCGCTATCGCCATCATCATTATCTTCATCATCATATCATCATCATCATCATCATCATCATCATCATCATCATCATCATCATCATCATCATTATCATCATCATCATCATCATCGTCTTCATCACATCATCATCGTCATCGTGATCATCGTCATTGTCATCGTCATCGTCATCATCATCATCATCACTCGATTATTTATAACATAAGTCTACAGAACTCTGCATTTATGAACACATCGGCAGATTTACTGTTAAGAAAAAGAAAAAAGGATTACAATTGCTGAAATGATAGGCCTATTAGTCCTAGAAAGAAAACCAACCAAAATAAACTTAAATATTACCTCGATATAGAAGAAACAATTATGAGCGTTATTGGACTCTTCGACACGTTTTAAATTTTAACTGATAAAACGTGTTATGATTCTATAATATGTTTCTGCTTTGATAAACTTCTAAGTTAAACTTTGAAAAACGTTAAACTTCCAACTAATTAAGCGTGACTTCAGTAAAACAATGTCAAATAGCGGCAACACAAGCTATAAAAATATTTCAGCGACAGTACTTATTTTTGAAAGTTAAAAAACGATTTAAGATATTTTGTATAGTATGTTGGACGTCATACGGTGAAATACATTTAATTTCAAAACCAAATCATAAAGCATAAAAAATAAATAAAACTATATCATAAAGCATAAACAAATGAACATAGTATGATAAATTAGATTCCTAATCTCACGATTGATGTGTGCTGTTGGGTACGTCCCTGACATCATCCCTGGAAGAGGAAACGGACGTTAAATCTTTATTATTATTATTATTATTATTATTATTATTATTATTATTATTATAAATAAGTCACCATGCAGATATATTCTGTATAATATGACAAAGGCACTTTAAAGTGAGATACAAAAGAAAGCTGCATGATGGCCAGAACGAATTGAGGAAAATTAACGCTTACCCTTCGTTTAACGGATTAAAAACCATAAAGGCTGTTTTCTTCGATAAGTTATACATGTATAGCCTACTGCATATAGACTAGGTATAGGCATATATACATGCCTACACCTAGAAGCTGATATTTTAATATTGCATAATATATATGACCTCTGTTATTGACAAATAGGCCTACGTTCATTTCTAAACTTTGCTTACGACGAAGAGTAAGCCCACGTATAGTCCCTATATCTTACTGCATTAACTTCCTTTCAGGTTGAAGTAGGCTACAAGCAAGAATTTAAAGAATTAAAGTATCTGAAATATATATTACAACGGAGTGAAAATTGATATCAGTTAAATTTAATTAAATTGTTCAAGGAACTGCTCACTCGATCATGATGCAATCCTCAAATGACACAAGTCTAAGTTATATAGGAATCTGCCATTTCGATTTAATTCAACTTTATGTTCGCTGATAGGAACAAGTCTCCCAGTTTCAGTTTGCTACTCTATAGTAATTTAATATCTCTGTTAGCTCACCTGTGATAGGACATCTATGAAAGTACACGGTGGGATTAGCGCACTTGGGTTAGTTGCGCGTTAATAATCGCAGTTAAGCTGCATCGGCCTCTGTATTGCGTACAAGCATGGAGACCTTTTTAAGGAAGGATGTAGAATGTATGGAAAGAGTTCAAAGGAGAGCAACTAGAATGATTGCTGAATGTAGAGGTCAAAGCTATGAATCTAGGTTATATGTATTAGGTCTAATTAGTTTAGAAGATAGACATACCACAGGAGATTTAATTCAAGTGTTTAAAATAATTTAAGGTTTTGACAATATCGAATGTGGAAAATTTTTCAAATTATCTGATTATGCTAAAACTAGAGGGCATAGATTCAAAATAATAAAGGTTAGATCCAGATTAGAGATTAGAAGAAATTTTTTCAGTCAGAGAGTTGTCAATATATGAAACGTGTTACCTCAGTAAGTAGTACTGTAGAGGCAGAGTCAGTGAATGCTTTTAAGAATAGGCTAGATAAGTATTGGAAAGAAATACATTGAATTGATAATTTGTTTGCTTGCTTTGTGTAGATAGGCTGATTGGTTGCACACCGCGTGGGGGTATTTGATTCTTGGGTATTTATGAGTGTGGATAAGGCTTGTATGTGTATGTATGTGTAGGTGTGTGCATGTGTGTGCACATGTGTTTAAATATAAATTCATGTTTGTCTATGTAAATTTGTGCATGTATGCTTGTATGTATTGTAATGTATGACTATATTTTGCAGGTCGTTGGTGTGCCTGGTATGTGGCTGTATGCATGCTTGCATATTTTTGTCTGTAAGGTCGATGTGTGTGTATGCAGGTGGATATACTCTATGTGGATATATGTAGGTGTATGCATAAGTGGGTATATATATATATATATATATGTATGTATATATGTATATGTATATGTGTGTATGTATGCGTATATATGTGTGCATATGTGTGTATATGTGTATGTATGTATGTATATGTATGTGTATATGTGTATGTATGTATATATGTGCGTACATATGTATGTATGTATATGTATGTGTATATGTGCATATTTACATGTATATGTATATCTGTATATATATATGGATATGGGGTATGTATGTATATGTATATACATGTAAGTATTTGATTGTATGTATGCATTTATGTATGTGTGTATGTGCAAATGTGTGTGTGGTTGTGTATGCATGTACATGTATGTGTACATGTATGGGTACATGTATGTATGTGTATTTGTGCACAGTTGTATACCTGTGTGTAAGTCTATATGTGAGATGGTTATATGTGTGTGTGGTATGTTGGTGAGTGTTTAGTGTTTTCTTACGTTCTTCTTTTGAAGCCTATCAACTTGTCAAGGTTTGTTTATTTTTTTCCTTTACGGTCTCTATGTATAGAGTTATAAAATTACGTCAAAAGCTGGTGTTACAAGTCTTTGTGTCTTCCTTGACCAGTATAATTATGTTAAGTTTAGTTAAGTTAGTACTTTGTGGGCGACGACTTTGAAAGACCGAGTGCTGACTGCTTTGAGAGAAAAAATCCCAGGATGATGGAAGGTTATTCTTAAATCCGCGCCGGCTGCAATTGCAGATTTTTGATGGCGCATCAATTAATTGATGCGCCATCAAAAGGCAACGATGACTAATAGCCCTGGAGAGGAAGGAGGAAATGGGTCTTAAACAAGCATCTGTGCTTCCTGACCCAGTGTGCCGTTATGTTATTTTAAAGGAAATAAAAAAAGTAAACACGCATTATAGTGAATAATCAACTGTGTTGATATCTATCATTTTTACTACCACATGTTTAAACCGTTAGGCAATTTAGACCATTTTCCGTATAACCAGTCCAGTGAATGTCCGAGATTTTACTCTCAGATCAGCGCGGCCGGGATTCAAATCCACGAGGGTTCAATTCACCCCAGCATTTGTCATTTAAAACTTCATGACGTTACCCCTACGCTATTTAGACATTCTAAACTATTATTAATATGCTATTATTATCATTATTATTATTATTATTATTATTATTATTATTATGCTATTTAGACATTTAGACATTTTATAAAGATTTCATCCGACAAGAATATCTGCGGACGCTGCACCCCGAATTATTTAAATATTCTATCCATTATTAGTACTGTATTATTCTATTATTCTGTAACATAACATAACGTAACAACAATTAGAGTGCTACAGTCATCAATGACAACAGCGAGCACCATTGAGATAAAACCAAGCCGGCGAGCATAAAGAAGGTCCAAAAACGGTGCAAATTCCAAAATCCAGATAATCAGTCTAAAGTAAGGGGAATTAAAGAAAAGGAGGTTTAGGCGCAGGTCGCTTCTCATGGACACTTTATGGAAATGAGAGATGGAAAAGATAAGTATTCAACGGCTTATGGAACTGCTCATAGGAAAGCAAAGGCCGATGTGCTTCAAATAAAGATTTCAGAAGATTGGATGGAAGAGAATTCCTGATCAGCGGTTCAGCACGCTAGAAAAAACGATTAGACAGCCTAGAGCGCTAAGGTAAGCTAGGTCTCACAAGAGTAATTTATTTAGAAGACCGAGTAACAGCAGGCTGCATCACTTTAAAAAACGACATTTTTGCATGTATCTTGAAAGCACTTTGACAAATAATCTTCTCAAAATACTTTGGAGAATGTATTACTTCTGTTTTACATGCAGCTTAACTTATAGGTTAACAAAACAGCTTCGTTAACCTATAAGTCCATCACCATCCTTGGACAAACTTGTATGTCTCACTTCATTAAAAGAAGAACTAAAAGCGGACTGGACGCCATAATGAATCTATAAATAAAGAAATTAAACAATAAACAAATCACTTTGTATGTTTAAGATAAGGTATGTTTTGATTGTGCCTGAGATAAGTGATTTTGTTACTGTCATCTATTTAGTTAATTTTTTAAACTGAATATCAGTATTTTGTCGTCAGGTACTGATATTTAATCTGCTAACTTCATATACTGTAAGTCTATTACCGGTCATTGTTAGTCTTTAACAAAATTAAATTGTTTGTGATGAAGTGCTTGCGTAGTGTTAGATACACATAACCCTTGCCGTTAATTCATATTAAAGTTTTAAATCATAAGTCAGTGTCAGTTATCAGTTTCTGTATCTTGTCGTGGTCACTGAAGAATCGATCAACTATTGTAAGAGCATTAATAGTGTTGGTAAAGGCTACTAATTAAGAACTGAGGAAGACAACACGTGAGAAACCATCTCAGGAGCCATATTTTTCAACTCTCTGTATATATATATATATATATATATATATATATATATATATATATATATAGAGAGAGAGAGAGAGAGAGAGAAAACTGTTTATTTCAATACACTCAAAACATACAGTGACATACACAAACAAGGCCGTCAAAGAGGTCACAAGTAACCTATCTAGTTGACCACCCGTTAATCATACAAATGTAAAAATAACTAGGCAAACGGAATAAATTTGCAATACAAGTGAAAGAAATAACAGTTGATAAAGTTTGAAATAATAGCAACAGGAATTTAAATAGAGAATATTGCTTCTGCCAATACATCTGAGCTACTGAGAATCACTATAAGCTACGTGAGGTCTGGATAAGGCCTAGCCTTTTGTGAAAGGAGTAATTTTTTGATACCTGTCATTCTTTATGGAGTGTAAACGCAGGCTGTGTATGGCAATGTACCGTGGACCTGTTGCTTGGAGGACACTGGAGGGAGAAAGAGAGAGGGAGGGAGAGAGCAAGAGAGAGAGAGAGAGTGAAGGGGAGGGAAAGGCAGAAAGAGAGAGAGAGGGAGAGAAGCTATTAGTTTTAGGAGCAATGTAAAATGTGAAAATTTAACTTAATCTCCCAAGCAATACACACAAAATTTTATACTTAGTAAATGTTGAAGGTTGCACTAACGATATTGGTCTCTCTTTATTGGATAAATAAACACATGAGTTCAATCTTTCCTGGCAATTTTAAATGTGCATATTTAATACCAATGCAGCATTAAAAAATCAGGCTCTATCTATCACTGTTCTTTGATGCCATTTCAGATTTTAATTCAATGCTAAGGAATTACACTGCAAACTATGATACTGGTTGATTATGTAAATCTGTTATATTTAAAGCATGAAGCCTACTTACATTTTTAATCAAAATTCCAATTTTGAAACTAGATTAAGTTTTTCAAAATCTAACCGAGAAAATTATTTTTATTTTGACACATTCAACGCAGTTGAACATGAATATTCATGTTAGTATTATATCTAGTCAATAAATAACGGTATTAGTATGTATGTTTAACATCAAATCCTGTTTAAATGACAAATGAACATATCTTTTGTGCTTATATGTGGACATTTATGTTCACTGGCACCAGAATGTGCTACACTTTCAAACATCGCACAGCTTTCAACTCTGTGAACCCCGGTGCTACTTTTTCCCATAGAAAAATTCTACGATAGGAAATTTAGTATGCAATGAACGATAAATGACGTAGACGGAGTTGCGTACTTGGTTACAGTAATTATATCGTGTATAATTGTATATACAATGTAGTATATATATATATATATATATATATATATATATATTATATATATATATAATTATATATTATATATATATATAATATACATATATATATATATATAATTAAATATATATATATACATGTATATTATATTATATATATATATATATATATAATATAATTATATATATCATATATATATATATATATATATATATATATATATACATGTATATATATATATATGGCTCTTTTTGATAATCTTTTGATAATGTGCCACATTTAAACAACCTTGAGCTGTGCAACTTTTAAAATCATTCTGACACCTATGGCTGTGTTAAGAAGGGTATCATTGCCATCATATTTGCTTTGTGAGTTTCATAAATGGACAACATGCTTTGCCAATATCAGCAGGTGGAAGCTAATATTTAAAGGACACAGTTCACAATATTATATTGCTGGTGCATGCCTGCTTGTCTTATTTTTGTTTAAACTGAATATTCAAAAAGAACTTTTCTTGTGCTGGGATTGAGCTTACTGTTTTCAGTGTAGTTCCCTGGGGAATTATAAAGAAAATTTGCTACAAAAATTACTGTTTCAAAGAAACTATACAAACTATACCCTATTTTATGATGCTGGGAAATAACCATTTTCATAGACTCGTTAATTATGATATGATTTACTACCATCTCTGACATTAACCTATGTGTTGTTGAATCTTTGTGGAACGGAAATAGGCATTAAACATGATTTTATTTATTTTGCTTTTGATTTAAAAAAGTATATAACATACTATATTTAACCTATATTTCTGATTAAGTGTTCATGAATATATAAATGATTGTAATATATCTTTATGATGTTGAAACTTTATCTGATATTTTGTATGTACATATACATTATTTATTTGCATATACATTTTGTTATATTTTGATGCTTTCAGATTGTTGAATACTGAGCGCAGCCCTGCATCATGAATATCAGTGACACTGAAAGACTGATCAAGGAGTCAATCATATGTCTCTGTCGAAATCATTACGGGATGGAAGATGGTGAAGACGCCAACTTTGAGGTGGACGGAATTATCTGCATTAGTTTCTACAATAAGAAATCTGATAAATATGCTGTTGTTAAAATACATGAACTGATTACAGGAAGCAGAGATGTGGTCAGCGATAGGAAGACTGCCTATGAATCCAATTCTATAGACGTTGAAGAAAATAGCGGCATACCAGTTACACCTGTCCTTGAGCCAGAAGATGATCCAATTTGTAAACCTGAGAAGAATTTAGAAAATGATATCATTAGTTTTCCTGAAATTAGGACAGTCGCTGTTGCTTCAATAAACAACACCACTGTGTCTAATAAAAGAAAGCGTAAATCTAGTGTGCCACATCATCAATCAGAACTGTACACTGATTCCGTTTTACCATACTCCTTCAAGATCAGTGAACAGCGATCTGTAGTTCAAAATCATGGTAAGGTTCCTCGGGAAAATCTCCATAACAACGAAGGTAGCGGTGACGGATTGCAGTCCAACTTAGTAGAGATTAAAGATGAGCCAGTGTGGTTGTTGGATGGCAATTCAATGGATGAAGGGAAATTAGTTATATCAGAAACCGAAGCTACCAGATTGGATGGTTCAGATGGAAGCAGCAATGTAGATAAATATTTGTGCTCCCATTGTGAGGCAATATGCAACACTTATAGTGACATGAGTGTACATGTACGGCAGATTCATAATGCAGAAAAGTCTTGGATTTGTGATCCTTGTAAGATTGGATTTATTGATGAGCGCTCATACTCAAGCCATCTGGAGTCTAACATGTGTAAAGCTACTAAAAGTAAAGCTTTGGAAAAATCTATTAGAATAGGTTGTGAAAATTTTATTCAGGAGGAAGAAGATAGATTTGAAGATAATGATGAGATGGAACGAGATGGAATGCTAACTAACCATAGGAGTAGTGTATTTAGTCAAGCCAACAATTTCTCTGAGAATGATGATTGTATAGATCTGGACTCTTTACCAGAGAACTTTGAAGGTGGTCTCTCAGTACCTGAAGAGAAATCTAGACTCTGTTCTGTTTGTAGCCAGGATTTTGATGACTTTCCTTCGTTTAATGTTCACTTAACCGCAGCTCATGGCCTATATCCATGCCCTTACTGCGATAAGACCTTTACCCGCCAGTCTGAGCGCGAGCTACATCTCTATGAACACACTGGAGAATCACCTCTGGAATGTTCTATTTGCGGGTTAAGTTTCCAGAGTGTAGCAACGCTCAATAGCCACAGAAAGCTTCACTCTCAACAGTTGTCCAGACATAAAACAAATCAAACTTCCCACAGACGTTCGACTAACTTTTCTAATGCATTTGCTTCTAATCAGTCGGTTGAAATCCTTGACGAGAACGACGACAGTCCTAATCAATCTAATTCTTCGGACTCTCAGCCGGACCCTTTCCGTAGGTTTAAGTGTGATGTTTGTGAGATAGTTGTTGACGGGATGGAGCTGTTCAGTGATCACTGTGCCACCATGCATCAGCGTGTGCCGTGCCCTTACTGTGGATCTACATTCTCTCACAAGGCGAGCATGTATCGACATCAGAGAGTCCACACTGGCGTTAAGCCGTTCCGCTGTAGGCTCTGTCCGCAAGCTTTTATTCGCAAGGAGCCGTTACGCGCCCATATGAGTCGTGATCATAGAATTAACCATTTCTTTATATAAGGATATTAGTAGATCTGTTTACAAATTGTTTTCGTTACCAGGATGAAAACAGTGTGAAAAGATATGTATTTATTAGTTTCATTTATTTATTTTAAGGCTTTTCTCAGAATTTGTTTTATATATATGTACATATATATGTATAACATACTTATATATTTAGCTATATACAATGTATATATGTATATATATAAATATATATATATATATATATATATATATAAATATATATATATATTATATATATATATTATATATATATATATATATATATATATACATTATATATACATTCAAGTACAATGTACATATATGATGATCTGATCATTTGCTATATATATAATAAGTTGTATTTGAGATTATCAACTTATTTCAACTGTTGCATTGCTTGCATTTTTGGTTATTTTAAATGACCTACCTTTTATGTTATTTTATATGTATACTACATGTAGTCATCTTCCCAGCAGTATAACTTCATTAAAATTAGGCAAATATAACATTTTTGTGGTTGTGCAGTCCTTTAATAATTGTGTGTATGTATGCATGTAGTCACAATTTCATAATTGTATGTTGTAGTTTTAACTGACTGATAAGGATGGGTAACACCTTTCAAGTGATTTTTAAATCTCCATATAGTTACATTTCCATACAATTATCTAGATGAATATGGTGCCTTTGTGCAGTGAAATTGGCTTTGACCTTTTTGTAGTATAATTTTATTTACTGTGTTGTTCTGTGTGTAGTGAAACTTGCTGAACTTTTGATTAAGTTTGCTCTTTTGATATATGAATATCTTACAAGTAGTGAAATTTGTTATTTAATTTCAAATTTGCTGGGATTGTGCTACAACTGGTCAGGATTTTATGTAGTAAAGTCCATTAGCATGCTATTTGACAGGAAGTCAATATTTGTCAGCTCAGTATTAGGTCTCAGTATTAGACCTGTGTTCTATGGTATCAAGACTGCAGTACCTGACCTCGTCACTGGGTATCTCTCTGTCAACAATTAGAAATTGATCGTTAAAGTGGTACTTTATTTTTAGTAATACTTATGTAGATAATTAATTAATTAACTTTAATTAATAACAATTTTATGATTATCTATGGCAGTTATTATCAGTCACATATAATAGCTTAGTGTGTAGTTGAAAAATCTCCAGGAGAACTTGACTTATATACAGTAGGCATCAATATACATTATACATTAGAACTCGGTGTACTGATTTACACGTCGCTTACTTTCAGGAAGAACTGGTTTAGAACTCGCTCAGTTGCTGTAAAGCTTAAGCTTGGACGATAGCCTTAAGGTCTTTATGATCTTACAGTGTTCATCAATCATATTTATTATTAGCTGTGTTGTTTATTGCAGTGGTAGTTTTAGTTATTTTGTCAATAGTTTTGATCATTTTCCATATTGGATGTGGTAATTTTGACCTTATAATATGTTGAGAGCATTTATAATAGTTAGTAATGCTCGTTTAACAATGTGGCTTAGCTTTCAATTGCATGTTATCTTCAATCAGATGCCCAATCTTTGATCAAGTAGGTCTTTACGTCTCGCTCGTTAGTGAGCACCTTCGTTGTTTGATTGATCCAAGAAACAGTTCAGTTCATCGAACAAAGGCAGATGTAACCGTAAGTCCAACAATAGTATTTAAAAGACTTACGATGAATGTAATAGATCGTTGTGATGTTCGATATTATTTGTAAAAATTTCGGGAAAAAGCTTCGGCGAGATGTAATGTTGATCTATACATATATGTCATTGTTTTGCATTTTATATCAGTAGATGATCTGTGGTGTTGGAAATGTATATGATTGAAAAATGATTGCATGCATTTCTACTATACTACTAAATGATATAATATGCTTTACATTCGTTAATCTGCCATGCAAGTATAAAGGTCTACAATGTTTACAGTGAGTTATAAAGTGGACTTCAAATTCTTAGAATAGCAGATGGCTAGTTGTCGAATAGTTATAGTGGTTAGCCTGTTGGATTAATTGTTTGAATATTACTGGATTCAAAATCAAGTCTGTCGAGATAAATTATATAAATTTGAGCGTGTTTGAAGCACGAGGGTGTGTGTTAGGTTATCTACATGAATGTCTTAATAGCGTAAGGTTAACGTCATGAAGTTTTTTATGACAGATCATGAGATGAATTTAACTTTCGTGGGTTCGAATCCCAGCTGCGCTGATCTGAGAGTAAAATCACGGACATTCACAGGACTGGTTACATGGAAAATGGACTAAATTTCTAGCGGTTTAAACATGTGGTATTAAAAAATGATAGATATCAACATAGTTGATCATTTCACTGTAATGCAACTTTACCTTGTACGCTATTCAGAGCACAGTTCTGCAGTTGACTTATAAGATTGCTAAGAGAAAATGATATGTTGAGACTACGAGCTTGTGCTCACACGAAGTTATTCATATAGTAAATAAAGTTACTGCTTTCAGCCAGAATACTGCAGTGCTGCTGTAACTTTAATGTATATAATCTGAGGATCAGGTTGCAAAATGTTTAGTGTACTGTATAATCTAACATAATCTGCTGTAATATCAATTAGTACAGTGAAATATAAAACAATACTTTATAGTGCTGTATATGTGCTATACAGTATACAATTCAATGCTATACGGTGCTATACAGTTCAGTCTGTGCATAGAGTCCTATACAGTGCAGCACAATACAATACAAACCCATTCTGTAAATCATAACACATTTTATGCATAAATTTGTTATGATCTTAGAGATTGGGTTGGTGCAGACATGCCTGGCTAACAAGAGGCCTTCAAGTCTCAGCCGTGGATATTGTCTTTATTCTTGCACTCGTATCTTGTTTAATGTAGAGACATTTATAATTGTCATAAACCTGCAGCAATATTGTGGCATATTTTAGCGAACTATCCTTAACGTGAACTATGAATAATTAAGCTTAAACATTTTGGAAGTGCAAAACAATTAGATAAGTCTATTGCGTCTGAGATTTATATTTGAGATTCAGTATATTTCTGTTTGAATGAGAACCTCTTGTATTATGAACAGAGCTAGTCTTTACCATTGAACATGCTAGTTAAGTGTCATGATCATCTGCTATATGTTTGTGTATGTACATTTGCTATTGCATTTTCTGCTATTTATTTTAACGTCTTTGACGTGGTTTCGGACCTTAACTAGATCTTGATTGATTGATTTACTTAACATTTGTGTTGACTTTGCTATACGCAATCTTGTAATTAGTATACTTGTTTTGTAGTTATTTTGTTCGACCATCGTGTACATGTATATACTTTTTATAGAACACGCAACATGTTTCTTTTAATGAGGCTTTTTTGCTATTGCGCGATAACCTCCACCAGTTAGCCTAGTCGTAAGTAATAAACGGTTGATTGATGTGTATGTCAATAATTTCTCTAAACCATTGTTGTAATTACTGTTCTGAAAAATAAAAAATAATCAGTTTTAGTTCTGTCAGGATACAACAGTTTCTCTGTTTTACAGAATTTTGTATTGGAAAATCTGAGGCAGTAAAAAAAGCTATTGTTAACGTCAGTTTCCACATTCAAAAGCGATGTCTGTGATGGGCAAGCCCCGGATTTGAACCCCGCACATACTGATCCGCTGTCGAGTATCTTAACGACATCGTCACTGGCAGTATTATATAACGCCGTGCAATGCAATTTGTGCTAGATTCTGCTATCTTTGGTTGTACTAAAGTGTCACAAGCTTTTTTGTAAGATATCCTAATTAAATTTTATGATTACTTATAGAAATGATAAATTTTACCTTTGAGTTTATAATGCTGGCATCTGCAAAGTAGTTTTGTTTATTTGCTACTACATATTATTGATAAAAGATTATAATTTGTTTCCTGAACTCGTGTATCATTGTTGTATCATTGGTAATATCATTAGTATCATTGTTGTATCATTGGTAATATCATTAGTATCATTGTTGTATCATTGGTAATATCATTAGTATCATTGTTGTATCATTGGTAATATCATTAGTATCATTGTTGTATCATTGGTAATATCATTAGTATCATTGTTGTATCATTGGTAATATCATTAGTATCATTGTTGTATCATTGGTAATATCATTAGTATCATTGTTGTATCATTGGTAATATCATTAGTATCATTGTTGTATCATTGGTAATATCATTAGTATCATTGTTGTATCATTGGTAATATCATTAGTATCATTGTTGTATCATTGGTAATATCATTAGTATCATTGTTGTATCATTGGTAATATCATTAGTATCATTGTTGTATCATTGGTAATATCATTAGTATCATTGTTGTATCATTGGTAATATCATTAGTATCATTGTTGTATCATTGGTAATATCATTAGTATCATTGTTGTATCATTGGTAATATCATTAGTATCATTGTTGTATCATTGGTAATATCATTAGTATCATTGTTGTATCATTGGTAATATCATTAGTATCATTGTTGTATCATTGGTAATATCATTAGTATCATTGTTGTATCATTGGTAATATCATTAGTATCATTGTTGTATCATTGGTAATATCATTAGTATCATTGTTGTATCATTGGTAATATCATTAGTATCATTGTTGTATCATTGGTAATATCATTAGTATCATTGTTGTATCATTGGTAATATCATTAGTATCATTGTTGTATCATTGGTAATATCATTAGTATCATTGTTGTATAATTGGTAATATCATTAGTATCATTGTTGTATCATTGGTAATATCATTAGTATCATTGTTGTATCATTGGTAATATCATTAGTATCATTGTTGTATCATTGGTAATATCATTAGTATCATTGTTGTATCATTGGTAATATCATTAGTATCATTGTTGTATCATTGGTAATATCATTAGTATCATTGTTGTATCATTGGTAATATCATTAGTATCATTGTTGTATCATTGGTAATATCATTAGTATCATTGTTGTATCATTGGTAATATCATTAGTATCATTGTTGTATCATTGGTAATATCATTAGTATCATTGTTGTATCATTGGTAATATCATTAGTATCATTGTTGTATCATTGGTAATATCATTAGTATCATTGTTGTATCATTGGTAATATCATTAGTATCATTGTTGTATCATTGGTAATATCATTAGTATCATTGTTGTATCATTGGTAATATCATTAGTATCATTGTTGTATCATTGGTAATATCATTAGTATCATTGTTGTATCATTGGTAATATCATTAGTATCATTGTTGTATCATTGGTAATATCATTAGTATCATTAGTGTATCATTGGTAATATCATTAGTATCATTAGTGTATCATTGGTAATATCATTAGTATCATTAGTGTATCACTGGTAATATCATTAGTATCATTAGTGTATCACTGGTAATATCATTAGTATCATTAGTGTATCATTGGTAATATCATTGATATTATTGTTGTATCATTAGTATCATTGGCAATATCATTGGTACCATTGGCTTATCATTGGTGTGTCATTAGTGTATCATTAGTTTATCATTGGTGTAACATTGGTGTTGCGCTAACGATATCATAATTATAGTATATTTGTTAGTTATTATTTTATTTCTTACCGTTTAACCTTCCTTACTATCTAAAATCAACCAACAAATTAGGGAATTTTAAATAGTATTTTAGTGCATTTAACTATGTTATAGTTTATTTTAATTTTAAAAGGTGAGGATCCCATTTGTAGATGAAACTTATTTGCCACATCAGAGTGTGTCACATTTAATAGAATCACAGTGTAATTTTGATTCTGTGACGCGGACATTTCTATGCAGCGCTGAGCGCATGCTTTCAGTCTGTATCATTTGAATAAATCGTAAAAAGTCTGTTTAAGTTTAACGGCTGTCAGGGGCGGATCCAGGAATTTTGTTAAGGGGGGGGGCCCGAATTTTTTTTGGACAGTGTACATATTTTTGCCTTCTTCGGGACGTGACGCAACCAGAAAAAATGCTGTGTGGGGGGGCTCAAATTTTTCAGCATACTGCGCTGGGCTCATAGAGTGAGTATATCCCCGTATCTTACCCCCCCCCCCCTCATACCCGTACTAAAGTGAGAGGAACACCTAAAATGCCTAAAAAATCCTACATTTGTTTAGGAAAAAAGTATGTTAATTATTTCACCTCTGAGGCTCTGAAGAAACTCTGCGGATCTAGACCAATTGCAGAAGTGACCTAATTTTGGCGGAAGATGGGGGGCTTAAGCCCCTCGATCCCAGCCAAAGCGGTTTGCACCACTGTTCCGGGAGAGAGTTCACATTTTTTATTTGCACCCTTTGTCCTCTTATACAGTGGCTAAAGAGAAAATTGAGAGCTAGTGAAACGGTCAACATTTTTCGGGCCCCCCTTCCGTTATATGGGCCCCAAGCGGGGCCCATATTTGAAAAAAATTCCAGGTAGTCGGACTGTTCGAGTTCCCTCTTGTACCCCCCCCCCCTAACCCTCCTAACGCCTTAAAACATATTTACACCTAGAAGTTGCATAGAAACAATGAAAATATAGTTTAAAATTTTTTATCGTGGGGCCTAAGGGGGGGCGCGGGCCTCCTGGGCCCCCCTGGATCCGCCACTGACGGCTGTTCCCATATCAAGAAGGACACTATCATAGACGGTCCGGCTGGGATTGAAACCGATGAATTGCTGCTTATCTAGCAAGCGTGCTATCCATTCGGACATTCAACCGGTATACTCGGTTATCCAACTTTTGATAGATTAAGAGCGATGTTTTCTACGTTATTATGATGTTCTTATTTATGCTAAAACTTCCCAGTAGATATTCCTATTGCTGACAGCGATTGTGACAATTTGCTACTGTTTCATTTCTATTTAAGTGATTTTCATTGCTCATTATTACTAAGCTAGAAATACCATGACGATTTGTGTCATGTTCTTCAACCGAAATTTATAACAATAGACGTCTAGAGCTGAATAAAAAAAACACATTACCTAATAATGCGTGGACAGAAGAGAAAGCTAGATCTGAAACAGTGCATTTTGTTAACGTGGGCTAAAGACTGTGTAAAATGAACATAGAGAGAAAAGAACGAGTTTACTGCCACTATTGTTGTTGTGAATTCATATAGATCTTGGCTACTATTTTATTGTCTCTGATAATTCGCGATTATTCTATTATAATTGTCAGTTTTGTTTAATTGGTATTACAATTATTAATATAAGTGATATTTTCCATATTAATTATTGAATATTATTACTACTATAATTATCGATATAATTCTTTATTGTTATTGATTAATTTATTATTGATGCTGGGATCCATTGGTAAGCTTTACGTTTCTATTATGAACCTGATTGTACTATCGACTGCTTGTATTTGTGGTAGAGCCTGTATATGTTTCGTAATAGAAATAAATTGTATGTACTAGTCGTCTTCCTTGCTTTGTGCCCTTCGCGGGCACCCTTTGTGCTCTTCCTTTTGCGGCTTATAAATACCGAGAATGTAATGAGATATAGACCTTTCATGAAAGGTGTTTACTTTGAAAAATCACCTTATGTATTATTTCATTAGTTTGAGCGGCGCCACTGTACAATCATAAAATTGAATGTTTTGCGGAGGCAACTGCAATGTAATTTGTTCTTAAAATGTAATATATCCTCTTTAGATATTCTCTATAGACATATATTAACTGTAAATTAAGACATCGTCATTTGACAAGAAATTGAAATATAATTTTTTTGTAATTATTTAAAATACCATTCTGTTAATAAATGATTAAATACAGAATAAATATATGGGAATATATGGAATATTGCCAGCCCTCAAAAGAAGCACACACCCTTCCGCACTCTCCCGCTAGGCTTTGTTTATTATGTGAACAGGGTTACCGCTACATATTATAAAAGGTCTATATGTAGCGGGTTTTTTGTGCAGTTTGTAGCACGCAATGATGGGATAAATAATTATATAGATTGGATGGTCGAATGGATAACACGCCTGCCTGAGAAACAGGAGGTTATCGGTTCGAATCCCAGTCAGACCATCTCTCTCAGTATCCCATGTGATACGGAAACGTACGTTAAACTTAACTTCTTAAGCTATTAAAGGATTTTTAAACAGTGAAATAAAATACTTTTCAAGAGTTGGGCGTACTTTCAAAATGAAGACAGGGTTGAAAATTTAGCGAACAGCAGAGTTACGAATAACGAAATGGCTGAGCGAACACAGTACAGGCTTGAGTCGAATGATATCCTAATTATTTGTATTCGCGTTAATTTTTAAACGCGACATTTCGAATGACTACGGTGACTACAAAATTAACGTGGGTTCGAATCCTGATCAAGGTGAACCGATAGTAAATCGTAAGACACGCGATCGGTAATTGGATAATGATCAGAAGTGATTTGTTCCAGTTAAAGTAATGTATTTCATAGTATCGCTGATTAGAGGTGAATGGTCATCTTTCCTTTTAATTTTCTTCTAGGTTTCTACAAGCACTTGTTCACAGGCTATCAGTCGGGTTTAGCGTCCTTTTCTGCATCGAAAAAATGCTTTTAAGTGACAATTTTTATCTAACCAATATGATCGTTCATTAGCAATTTACGAGTCGAGTTATTGATTTTAGCAGTCGATACGTACCTGCTCTTAATCTATGGACCCGGTTCTTTTACGACCAGCTTATCTACAGCGATAGGTACTCGAGCAGTGTAGATACCTGTAGACGGGCAGATGATGGCAATCTGAGATGACTTTACGGCATACGCCTTTTCTATTAGTAACTTAATAGGAACCATAAGTTGCCATAGGCCTACTTATTGATTTTTGTGTTGGTGAAAGCCGGGCTTAGAGAGAGAGAGAGAGAGAGGGAGAGAGAGAGAGAGAGAGAGAGAGAGAGTGAGACACTATTAGCTACTCGAAAGCTTCATAGTTCGTTACACTAGATATTCACTGGTCGCTGTGTCAAAGCTTTTTATGAGTATTGATCATTAGTTAGGTTGACAAGTCTAAGTGTCCGTTCTCTCAGGTAAGCTTTCGTCGAGTAAATCATAAATTACTATAAACAAGAGGCTTAAAATCGAGATTCTTAAAGATTCGACCCTCATTACAGCAGTCGTCTATAGTCGAACTGTGGTGAAATACAAGAGTTTTGAAAAATGGCGGACAGAAGTAACTGAACTTTCATTTAGTTTCTTCAATTTGTCAATTGGTTGTTATTGAAACGAGTGAATTAGAATTAATAAATTGTCACGTTAGGCCCTAATCACCCTTAATAAATGGTTATATTGGATTTATGGTTGGCTATATCATTACTTTAATATTAGTTAAGTTAACGATACGTTAATGATTGCTAGGTTAGTGGCTCACCTAACTAACCGTGTGGTTGATTAGCTAGGTTAGTGATCTGTTAAGTTTCTCGCTGCGGATCAGTATGAACAGGATTATAATCTCAGGCTCGGCAACCACTTTACAGGAATAATTTAAAAAATATCTGACGTCAAAGTTATCTTTAGCTTTTATCTTTAGTGACTACGATTCGTCCAGAAAAATGACATTAATAGTCTAATTTGTATTAGTAGTGAATAAAACATTAGGGCATATTAGACTTTCACGTCTCGGAGTATCTACGACAAATCTCGTTAAGATATTAAAGTTTGCATGGTCTATTATATGTATAACTAAGTAGAACGGGATGATAATTATAATTTAAAATGACATATTAAAATATTTCAAACGACGAATTTGGCAGTGCCACGTAGTTATAGCTACGCTTTAGAATCCTGAGGCTGGAAGAAAGCAACTAGACTTTGCGGGCTTAGCTATCAAGGATGACAACAGAAATTTTGGATATTTTATACTTAAATCAGTTTCAGAATAATTTAGCCTATGTTAAATTACTAGTAGTTTTAGTAATTTTTGTAGTTAATTTTATAGTTTTTACTGCCGTATTGGGCGACTAATTTAGATAAACATTTGTAAAAATGCTACAGAATTAGATTACATGAAACTTAACGTTTAAATTTCTGAAATATAAATAGCAGTAAATTATTCTTAATGAATCGGCTCAGTATAGATGTAGGCTACATATAAGCAATTGCTTATTGACTATAAACTGATAGTTCTTCGTTTCCAAGAGTTACAATAATTTATTTGCCTTTGCTACACAAGGTACCTTAAAATGTAGAAAAAAACTACTTTTCATTATTAGTTGCAAAAGAAAAACTGACACGACGTCGAAATATCATTTCAATGTAGCCTAGTCGCTATAGCGTCTCGGCAACTCCCTACACATTTCATCCAACTTTTGCTTACCTAATAAGCTGTCTACACCTTCTACTTCTAGATAAAAACCCCGATCAAGTACAACAGCAAGAATTGCTGGAGCTGAGAGTAATATTCTAGTATTTTTTATTACGGATAATGTAAGAAAAATAATAATCGATAACGCTAAATTCTGTTTCTTTTCCATTCATAAAAAGTTAATTATTTTTAAGACAAGGCTGAGGCTCAAACAGATGAACTCATCTCAGCCTTTTGAGAGGTTACATAAGAGCAGTAGTTAACTGACTTTAGACAGCAGGTTTAGATCACATTTTGTACATTTTATATGATTTTAATAGATATAAAACGCTATTGGAGGTATGCGGGAAACTGAAATAAAGGTTAATTAACATGGCACTAACATATTCCGCTATTTTGATATATGAACACAGCTACAAATCATTTAAGTGTCAACTAATTAAATACAAACTATGTGTTACAAATTAGAATAAAAGCATAATTGTAAAATCATTATTAGTAAAGTGCGATATAGTGTAAATTATTGTGTAGGTATACTTTGTTCACAAATTCTTAATTTACTAAATCAATTACAGTTAATTCACATTTAAACAGATCAATCGAGGTAGAATCAATAGCGTGTCGCGGCAACATATTCCATGTATTAATTGATCTGTTCTTAAAAATATACCTCTCCCTGTTATTAAAGAAGGGAGTCTTGTAAAGAGATAGGCCTATTGGTCAGTAGCTTTTGCTGATATGCTATTGTACTTTAATCATTGAGTGTATAGTAGTTTATAAGTTGTAGAAAAGTGCAGATGTCGTTTACTATTTCAGGACCGAGGAGGAAGATTTCGATCATGTCGTCCCCAACAGAGCTGTTCAGCCTTTTAAATAGTAATTATATGCTATCATATCCGTGTTTGTAGAATGTAATACTTATTAGTATGTTCTGTTGAACAAAGTAGTGAATATATATATATATATATATATGTTTATATATATGTTTATATATATGTATATATATGTATATAGTGTATATATGTATACTATATAGTATATATGTATATACATGTATATATAGTATATATGTATATATATATAGTATATATGTATATATATGTATATATATATGTATAGTGTATTATATATACTATAATATATGTATGCATATACATGTATATATATACATTACATATTTATACATATATATGCATATATATATATGTACATGCATATATATATATACATATGTATATATATATACATACATGTATATACAGTATATATACATGTATAATTAAATATATATATATATATTATATTTATACTTATACATACAGTATATATGTACACGAACTAATATTAATGTAGAATATATATTATTACATATATACACTAGTATTACTGTAGTTGTAGTGGTAGAGGATGCAGTAAGAACTGGAATCGACCATATGAATGTCAATAGGAGGTCTAAGAGGTTTCTCTTCCATCCAATCTTCGTAAATCTTCATTTGAATCACATCAGCCTTTGTTTCCTATGAGCAGTTCCATAAGCAGTTGAAGACCTATCTTTTCCATCTCTCAGTTCCATTCAGTGTCCATGAGCAGCGACCTGCGCCTAAACCACCTTTTCTTTAACTCCCTTTACTTTGGACTGAATTTCTAGATTTTGGAATTTGCACCGTTTTTGGACCTTCTTTTTTGCTTGCCGGCCTGATTTTGTCTCAATAGTGCTCGATGTTGTCATTGATGACTGTAGCACTCTAATTGTCGTTATTGTTATTATTGTTATTAAGAGCGTCCTGAACCTTTAAATGTCTGTTCTATAGGTCCCAGGATCAATTTCCGTCGACCCGATCAAAGAGAAAAGTCTCGGGCATTCACAGTAGTGATAAAATTTGAACTTGATTACAGCAAAGCTGACTAAAATCTTTAAAATATAAGCCTAGTGGTAAAAGTTGTAGTTCAAACGTTAATTTATTAACATAAATATTGTAGTTCAAAATAAATTAATTTAAAATTAAATTCATTTATCAATAAGTTATATTTTATGATGTAAGTGCTAAGCTGTTGGTGTCCTGTTCGAAGGCCTTAGGGCTCCTCAGGAAGCCACTAACCATTGTTCACTGTCAAAGTTTATTGTGTATTATTTTGTAAAGTGCAGTGGTTTGAAACTAAATAAATAAATTATAGATATTTTATGACCTCTTTTAATTGACTTTTCCCCTTGGAATGTGTCCTATACAACTCTTTTTCCCATTCTTAATACATTAAAAAAGATCATAGAAGGTAGAATGGAAGGAAAAAGAGGCAGAGGCAGGCCGAGATTAGGTTTGTTAGATGATTTAATGACCCACTCATATGTGGAAATGAAGAGGGAAGCGAATGACAGACAAGTGTGGAGGCGCTATATACTATGCACATGCCAATAGGCAGTGCACTAAGAGAGAGATATTTTATTAATTATAGTTTATTTGGTACATTTTTTGTGTTGACCACAGGCTGGGAGATTCCCCACACTGATCGCAACATAGCTACGACCAATGCAGGGGTTCAGTTGATTGACCTTCACCTCTCTCTGCCCTATGACATCAATTCTTACGCTTTCTCGAAATACAGTCGTCAGCACATTCGTGTACGTGTAATATTTACTTATCCTGTCTTCTCTTGTGCTCCCTGAAGCTTTGAAACTCGTCCTCTCTTCTCTCTCTCTCTCTCTCTCTCTTGAAACGTAACAATAATTTCGTAAGAATTTAGATAGGGAAAATTGTAACAGGAGTTGTGATTAGTAAGGGCGGGCTTAATAGTGAGATAAATTTTGGATGTCTTGATTTGGACCGAAGATCCAATGAAACACGGTACATATACAAACATATTGCATTGTCATAGATTTTATAAGATGATAATTAGATTTTTCATTCACTTCCTCTTTCTCATTCTCTCTACTTTAGTGTTTGGTCATCCTTATCTCTTGCATTTTCTTACACTCGTACTGAAAGTGTTTCGATCCAAAATGTTTAAAATGTTACACAATGTTGGAATGATTTCTGCCAATCTCGATTGTTCGCAATGAAACGAAAGTTCAAACACTTTTTGCTCGTCAGCTAATCACGGTCAATGAAGCCAACTAGTGCTTTAGGCTAAGTGAAGAAATTGATTCTTAGATTTTTCTTAAATTCTGCAGTTCATTAATTTTTTAAAAATTTTTGCAGCAATTTTGAAATTAACGTCATACTCGTTATCTCTTTTAGACTTTAAAGTCCAGGGTAGAACTGTGTACCATGCAAATTCTTATGTGACTATATCTATCATCTTATGAGACTATTTGTTTATTTAATTTATTAATTTTATTTATAGGATCGAACTTTAGGACATGTTTCAACTCCAATACGTCTTCCGTTCCTACCCAAGCAGACTGCAATCGAAAACGAAAATTCCGTGGATATCTTTCAAATGGTGAGCTCTATTATCTTTTTATTTCTTTAATTTTATTGAGTAAAGGCCGAACAAAATTAACGCCTTCTTGAAAATACAGAAGAAGAAAGTATAAAGTATATATTCTCCTGCATTTGTTATTTAATTCTCTGAGGCTAATGTTTGATCGCATAAAGAATATAGTCATAGGAGTCCAAATCGTCATAAGCAGAATCCCCCAAGAACAATGGCATATCAAAGGAACGTTATAGGTGATTTAAAGATCCATTTGTATGTGGACATAAAGAGGAAAACGGAAGATAGAGATGAGTGGAGGCCTTATATACTATGGAACTTCCAGTAGGCAGTGCACTAAGAGAGAGAGAGAGAGAGAGAGAAAGAGAAAGATTGATCAGCGAAATTAGAGCAAGAAAAGAAGTCAAATTTGAAGTAAGATACAAATTAATCTTTGAGAGAATTTGCTTCGAATGCATATCGCTAACTAAATTTATTTACATCCAAATGAAATAAGTGCAATTTAGAAATAGTTACTAAGATTGGCAGAGGTGGTTAACGACAATTACTGTACATTTACATACTCTCTTTCATGGCCTAGTGTTGGTTTGTGTGCCTTTGTTTTTACTGATATTTGCTGTTCCATGTTTCCGTGTTTTGTCTGAGGCATTAAAATAGACCAACCGTAAACTACACGTGTTGTAAGATGCGACTGACCAATGATTGAAGAAGGTAACTTAAAACCATCTCAGAAGCCATATTATTTCTAAGCTCTAACCTACAATAAGGTGCAGATAAAGCATAGTCTTTTGTGAAGACATTAACTCGTTATTCTTTGGAGTGATATTTATAGTGCTTAGCATGTGAGTAGAAATATGAACCTTGGATCTGTCACTTGGCAGACCACCAGAGAGAGAAAGAGAGAGAGAGAGAGTGCCATATATAATTATATCCTGCATATATAATGTATATTATACATGTATATTATATATATATACATATATATATATACATGTATATAAATATTTAGATATAAATAAATAAATAAATATATATATATACACACACACATATATATATATATATATATATATATATATATATATATACATATACTACTCTACTATACAGACTTATTGTCAAAACTAAACATAGTTCTCTCTCTGTCTTAGTCATGCAGTCAATCAATCAGTCAGTCATTCACTTAGTTGTTCGATCAGTATGTCAACTTTTATTATATAGCTTCGTTTGCAATGACTAGAGACTGAGTTATAGTCCTATCCGCTGTTCATTAAGATACTGAGCAATGTGACATCAACATCAGTCTGATAAAAAGATAATTTAAAGTACATAAATATTTCGAATTACATGTCTATAATAAACCGTCTAATTAAGAACGTTTTATTCTCGGAAATTTTAGCATGTATTATTGTATCTTGTAGCATGTGTCATGTAAGGTATAATATGGAACTCGTATCATGTAACAAATTGTAACTTGTATCATACAAAATCTAAAGGACTTGTTCATAACTGAGTACGTAATTTGAGATTTGTAGAAATGTTTTACGATAAAGCAGATCGGCACGGAATTTATGAGTACTTTGAGCTGTAATGAATGAGTTTCTAGTGGCTTTATAAAATATGCTATTAAATGTTGGTCTAATCTACTCAATGATTATTAAAATCATTGCTTGCCATTAATATACATGTAGATTCATTAATAATGCGATTATTAGTTATAATTATCGATTATTTATGATTGACTAGGAAGGACTTTATGGGGGCACTTGAACGATTTATCTGTGTAACACTTAACATAGCTCAGCTCTTAGTAACTTCTCGCTATTTGAAGAAATTAACCAAGAGGCGAGATAACGTTTCTTCTGCTAGAACAATGTGACGCTCTTCATTATAGTTATTGATTTTCTGCCAAATACTTAGCAGATAGGTGTATCGATCAGTTACTGACTACATTAATTTAAATTGCAAAGATTTGTCTAAATTCCTTATATTTAAGCAGCTTCTATGTATCTCTCTCTTTGTGCACTACCTACTGGCAGGTCCGTGGTACACAAAGCCTCCACTCCTCTCTATCTTCCTTTTTCCTTTTCATGTCCACATACAAGTAGATATTTAAATCATCTAACATTTCTAACCTCGGTCTGGCTATGGTTCTCTTTCCGTAAATTCTAATTTCTACGACTTTTAAATAATCTCCCCATAGAATGTGTCCAATCTAATTCTTCTTCCTATTTCGTATTGCACTTATCAACTGTCTATTTGAACCAGCTCTCTCCAAGACTTCTTCATTTACTACTTTTTGGGTCCAGCTAATATTTTTTCCATTCTTCTTCATGTCTACATTTCTGCGCTTCTAATTTCCTGCAAACTTCCTTCCTTATTGTACATGTTATTCGTCCATATTATAGCGTGGTCCGCATCAAAGTTTTCACTATCTACATCTTTATGATTTTCTTTGGACTTTTTGTTAAGAGTTCTTTCCTGTTGTTGAAGGCCCGTTTTGTTTGTACTATTCTACAACAAATTTCTATATATCTAGATTTTGCCAAAACAGAAGACTGAAATGCGATATATATATATATATATATATATATATATATATATATATATATATATATATATCTCGCATTTCTTTCTTTTGTTGTGGCAAAATCTAGATATTTGAAGCTCCTTACTTGTTCCAAGCTTGCACCATCTATTGCAATATCTCTTTCCTGGGACATTCTCATAACTTTTGTCTTTCTTATGTTAATATTCTTACCATATTTCAATACCGGACCATCCAGACTATTCAATATCTTCTGCAGTCCATTTCCACTTCCTGTTATCACGCTTTAATGATCTTCAAATCTCACATCTTGTAGCAATTTGCCTCCTACTTTTATTCCCTCTTTAATGTCTTCCATGATCTCTTCCATCATTACTTGCTTCTGCGTAAATGTTATCCAACAGTGGCGAAATGCTAATTCCTTTTCGTACTCCCCGTCCTATTTCACCTTTTTTTTTATAATTTTGTCGTACTTTGATTACAGCTCATTGATTCAAGTTATAGTTAAGAATTAACCCTCTGTCTCTCCAGTCAATTCCGATTCTTCTCAAGATATTCAGCATTGTTATCCATTCAATCCTCTACAGGCCTTCTCAATATAAATAAAACAAGCAAAGAATTCTTTCGATTATTCCCAGCTTCGTTCACATAGGATCCGAATCACCCAAGGTATATATTGTGCCGCAGCCTTTCCTAAAAACCAAATTGTGTCTTGTCTTGCTCAATATCATATCCGCTTTAGATTGAATGTGATTATTTAGTAACTGAAAATAGATCTTCGACGTATGAGGTATGTCTTAACTTAAACTGATTGTTCTGTAATCCGAATACTTCACAGCATTAATTGACGTTTTTTAGAATTTGTATAATCACTGATTTAGTGAAGTATTCTGGCCAAAACTCTGTATTGTACATTTCAATACATATTTCCACTATCTTCTTGAGTACAAAATTCTTCTCCCTCCAAAATTTTCAAGGATTCTGCTGAAATATTATCTATCCCTGCTGCGTTTCCTTTCCTCATACCATTAATTGCAGAAAAAATTCCTCCTTATTTATATCAGGACCATTTTCATCACTTGTATTTGATAATCTTCCCTGAGTTCAAAGTCTTTTAGAACCGGTTGGGCTAAAGCTATTAGAAGAATTAAGTGAATTGGGGCAGCATTTAGGGCACGCGGTTAAGCGGCGCGTCAATTGAACGAAGTTAATCTACGCCGTGCCACATTAGCACTTTGTTTTGCATCTTGTGGTTGACCACCTTGGAAGACCAGTGCTGACAGCTTTGAATGAAGAACTCCCGACGGCTTTGGAAGGTTATTCTTAAATCCGCGCCGGCTGAAAATGACTCGTCAACTAAAGGCAACGGTCACCAGCAGCCAAGGAGGGGAATGGATGCAATAACGAAAACTACAAAAAGCAACTAGGAAAGGCATGTAGAACATGCGGTATGTCGTGTGTCTAAACGAACAAAAAAATAAAATTAAAAAATACTTGCGCATATTCCGCTGCGCAAGTTTCGTATATACAGTAGTGATGGTATACATTTTAAAATATACTTATTATTCGCCTAGTTAATACGTATTGCTCATTTACTGGAGAGCGCTTTTGATATGAACCTTTTTGCCACTATATATTGGTTTCTTAATGATATTTAGTTAAACAAGTTTTACATTATATTCTATAGATTCTTCAATACATGTCAGACAACATCACGAGCGAGGAAAAGAGAAGACTTTTGGGATCTTTCATTATACAGAAAGGACTTACGTCTAACAGCCTCAGGGATGAGATCTACGTTCAGTTGTCCAACCAGACGATGACCGCTGACAGCAAGAGACAGGAGCAGCAGGTTGCCAGGATCTGGCACCTACTGGCCCTGTGTCTCTGTGCCTTTCCTCCGAGCAAAGACCTGGCAAAATATCTGCTCAAGTAAGCTGTATCAACTTTGCTTTGAAGAATTAAGTCTTAAAGTTGTCAATGCTCTATAGTACTTCTTTCCAGTGTTGTGTCCGGGACACTGAAGAATAGACCAACTGCTACTGCACTTGTCGTAAAAGGCGGGTAATCAAGAGGAAGAACTAATTAATTGTGATACACTAAATAATTTTGAAAATATTGTTGAGTAGAGTATGACCCGAAGTCATGAAATTATAAGTTAACTCAACTGAAATGTGACAAATAATTTTTCGCATTAACCAATATTGATATTGGTAAAATTTAAAGTCAGAGAGTAAAATAAGATAAGTGGTTGCTCCTGAAGTCCGATTGGAATTTTAAAGTCTGTTTTAAAACCTAATGTAGTATTACTTTATCAATTCCAGTTTGAAAGCGGAAAGTCTACGTAGGTCTTGTTCTGTCTTGACCTCTCGCTCAAAGATAAGAAAATTAGCAAGGTCGCACCGCATGCTATTTACAGCGCCATTAATTACACTTAACCTAATATACGACATAATCTCAATTTCATATTGCTATTCAAATTATAGAGATAATAGATATAGAATGAGCTAGCGAGCAATTGAGTGAGAAGAGAATGAAATAGAATTAGAGAGAGAGAGAGAGAGAGAGACGGTGAGATAGAGAGGGGAATGAAAAGAGTAGAAATAGAGAAAATGAGAATATGCCATTTTTAAGAATTATGGCCTATGTTTAGGAATTGTCTGCTGAAGAGGTTTTAGTTGCCTAAATTGTGTGTTGATTATCTCAATAAAGCCCAGTATTTAGTTTAGTTTAGCTGAAATTTAAATGAAGCTTTAAAAATATCCATTCATCAGTCAAGCAAAAGAAAAGTCCGTTGCATCATCTTAGTGCGACATTACGGAGATCTCTCTTCAGTGCACTGCCAAGTGCCAGGTCAAGGTACATATTCATACTCAATGTCTGCTTTCTCGCTCCATAAGAGCACTCCTTAGATCAACAAGTTAACCCTTTCACAAAGTCTATGCCTTATCCATACCATATGTAGCCTATAGCTTGGAAAAAATGTGGCTTCTGAAGTGGTTTCCGGTTGCCTTCCTCAGTTAGGTGGATTAATTATCATTTCATCCTGGGGGAAAATATTTCTTGGTGAGGTGGGTCCCCTCTTAACATCCTCAGCTCCTGCCTTTAGTCGCCTCTTACGTACACGCGGCAGATTGTTTGCGGTTGCCCAATTCTGCAGTGGTCCAACCACACCCGAGCACAACACGGGGATGTGATTACGGAGATGTGCAATAAAAATATATACTTTTAGTCAATAAGTGCTATAATATTTACTAGATTTGTGTACTAAATAGCCTATTAGTGTCGAATCATTAAAAGAAAATTTATAAAGCTATTATTTCAATATTTTAACATATCAAATTAGATTTGTTTTTCTATATCTTTCTAATTTAAATTAAATTAAACAGAATTATGACCTGAAAAGTGAAATAGAAAAGTGGAATAGCCAACTTCGAAGAGGATACTGTATCAACACACAATAGGCCTACTATTCAGATTTTTTTGAAAATATTTGCCTGACAATATATTTCATGATTACTCCTATTCACTGTTAGATTCTCTTGATAACTCAAATATCCAATTAAGTTTGATTTATTTAAATTTTATTTAAATATCTGATCAGATTTATCTGAACAGATCCGAATGTCTAAATTTCTAAGTGTTTAGGATTCAGGGCGTCATGAAGTTTTTAAATGGTTATTCTTGTGTTTGAGTTATTAGATGGGAGTATACACGCTCGAATCAATCTGATTGCTATATCTCAGCCAGTTACAGGACTGAAAACCAAAAAATTGGTTAAAACCCGCGAACGGGTTAAACATTTTCCGTTCAAAGTTATAGATATATATACCTAATCAGAGATGACCATTTCACTAGAATGTGTATTTTATAACTGAATTTATTTAACAGGTGACTTAGTGAAATAATATTATACCTGGCCGTTAGCTTAGAGTGTAGAGAGAAAAAGAGAGCTAAGTGAACTAAGTTCACAATAAAATATTTAATGACAGAAGCGTGTGTATACTTCTATGCTCAGATATGTGTCAGACAGCAAGACAAGTAGTGAGTTTAACGTAGTGTGTCAGCAGAAGTTGTTGCAGAGTGTCGATATCGAGCCCCGGCTGTGCCGAATCTACCCACCCACGTTACTAGAGTGGGAGGCGACAAAGCGCAAAGCCTGCATGGCTCTTACTGCAAACTTCTGCGATGGTTAGCTTTTGCTTTCTTATATCGTTTCATAACAGGATTGTTTGAGTAAACGGGATTGCTTTCTCTGGGAATGACACTCCTGCCCAGTAAATGTTAGTCGAAGCTGAGGAAGGCATAGGGTCCACCTCGTCATAAGCATAATACTTCAAGGATAATGGTATATCAAAAGAAATGTTATAAATGATTTAAAGATCCACTCGTATGTGAGAATGCAGAGGAAAACGGAAGATAGAGATTACTGGAGGCGTTATATACCATGGACCTGCCAGTAGGCAGTGCACTAAGAGAGAGCGTCTCATATATGATAATAAAAGCCGTTTTACCTTTTGTGATTTTTATTTGGAACTTATATTAAGATTTAGTATGAGATATCTTGAGATATTTGTATGTCGCTTAACTGTTTGTACATGTACATGTACACATGTATGGCTGAGTGGATAACACACTTATCTGCCCAACTGGAGGACTAGTCAGGCCTACTATCCCGACCAGAATAACCGTCTCTGATGTTAGCGCTTGTTAAAAGGATACGGGCGTTAAATTTAGACATAAATCTAATAACTGTACCTTTGTAACAAGATACTCAGCCTAATAAAAAAACCCTTTGTAAAGGTGTGCACAGCTCTGCAGGATTGTGTTATTATAAACTAGAGGTCTCTGACGTGATATTATCTTAGATTTAGATTTAGGTCTATTTTATAAATTGAATGTGTAAGTTTTCTTATGCATTCAATTAAAATATTGAAAGGTTAATAACAGTTTACTCACGGTTGCTGTACGAGTAAAATATTGACACCAAAATGACTTATAAAATAGTGAATTTCGTCACTGGGCTCGTCATTGAGCCGTTCGATTAGAAAAGAAAGTTATAGTTTAGACTCTAGACCATGACTCTACAATGTTCATGTCTACAATTATTTCCAGGAGATAAAGGTCAAGGCCATGTGGAATCTTGGACTACTGGAGAAACCTTTGCGTCTCGTCTGCTGGAGAGCAGGTTATTTTTTGTAATTTATTTGTAGTTTTATTTATTTACATCAACTGAATTGTGATCAAGGTGAACTAAATATATTGAAACATATATAAATGTGTTGAACTAAATCATAGATACAATTAAACAACTTATCAATTCTTACTCAACCCCTTAAGTTTAGAAACAATTGCTATGAGAATTATTGAAAGTTACAGCTTACATTGGCACAGCTGAACTTGACAGCTGTTAGAGGTACAGCTGAACTTGACAGCTGATAGAGGTACAGCTGAATTTGACATCTGACAGAGGTACAGCTGAGATTTGTAGGTAAAGTTGAACTCTGAACGGGGGCTCAAGTTGACTTCTTTCCTCCGTCACGTATTATAAAAACAGCAGCAGAGCTAAAGAAAACTCCGTTGCACACTGCGTGAAAAAATACGAACAAAACTCTTATTTGTAGACAGTGCACCTCTTAATCCCCACACCGAGATTCAACTTTCAGTAATGATAGACTCTTGGTCGTTCTAAAGAATATTTTACTTTGACGACTACAATCTACCAATCTGCAGTTTAAACAATCTGAGTCTGAATTGTTGAATCTTTGCATTTTGAATTTTTGAATCTGAGTCTGAATTTGTACAACCTGCAATTAAAATATCATCTGCTCTATGAAAGAGGCGAACATGCATAATCATTGAGTTAGAAAAGTGAAGCGGGTACATTAGAGAAATTTCAGTAATAATTCTGAAGGTGTTTGCAAACAGCTTTGCGCAAATTAGACGTGACTGACTTGAGCAACATAAGCATGTACAGATTAGTCCTTCATGACTAAGTCTGGCCACATGAAAAAAAAAAAAAAATATTAATTTCAATACCTAGATTATGTATCAAAGTCTTTATACATACCTTGTTTATACATTCATTATTTTTCAGTCAACTGCTTTTAATGTAAAAGTTTTCACTTCAAAAGGAAAAGATTTCAGACGGTTACGCCGAATTCTGAAACTCAAACTTTTAAAATTGTTTTAAAAGTAACAAAGCGCGTTCAACAGGCCTACATTTGAATACACAACTTGAGGCATATTTAAAGCTTTAGACATCTTAAACTTGAAATATATCTCACGGACTCCAAGCCTATTTTTGTCCTTATATTAATTTTAGAGGTAGTTAAAGAAATCTGTTACTCTTTCAGCTGCTACTGACCGTATTACCACAGAGAGCTTAGGTTGTGGCAACTTCTTGATTATTTGTTTTTTGCTAGTTAAATATGTTTGCATTTTACTGTTATTGTATCAAGATAAATAAATAGAAAGTTTTAAGATAATGCAATGATCTGTGAACGTTTTGATTTGTTATTGGCCGAATGTACCATATTTAACCTGCTCATGTCGTAAGAGGTGACTAAGCAGAAACGTATGAAGAGTTTGGAAAGCTATCTAAGGGGACCTGTGTTGGCACGCTGACGGCTACATTAAGGTTTAGATATGTCTCTATGGCGTGCTCATCTTGTTTTTCTGTTTGATTACTCCTCAATAAGCGCGCTGTTAGACTTAGAGCATCGCAATATTGTACACTAGACATCTGGCAGTTCGTTAGAGAATTAGAGTGACTAAAGGAACCTAATACCCAATCATCAGCTTAGACAGACTTTACATTCAACCTAACTCACGATACGCAAATTTTTTCACTTTCCTAATTTTTAAGCCCGTAGCCCGCACCTTTTTCATTTCCGCTCCGCATTTTTCCAACGACCCAATACGCGTCGTTGGCAAAATTATATGGACCCCTGGTGCCTGGTGCTATTGTTGGTGACGAGAAGAGAAATTAAATTCTATTTGTCACACATTCGTTGATATGATTACTCTATGAATTTTGGTGATATTTTGTGAAATAAAGCATATTTTTCTCTTCTTTCTCTCTCTCTTCTATTGTTGTTTTATGACATATGTTGGCTAAACACCTTTGGGTTGTTTGACAGAGGGTTCGGCCCATCGCTGAGTGGCTGGACAGTGACTCTGAGGGACGATGGGGATCTCTACGAGTGTGCTGGCTACGACTATGTGCTCGACTTCATCGGAGAGATTGAAGTCCCGCCCATGTTCCCGTGTAGCTCCGCCTACTATCTCACAACTCGAGGCGTCACCAAGTCCAGCAGACCTCACTACAACGATCAGTAAGTCTCCACTGTGCTTGCCACGTCAGGACTTCCTCTAATTGCACTGTTGTTGCTCTGAGACACGCTAAATTCAGTTTTATTTACTGTTCTATGTGCTCTCTATTATATTATCGTTTTACGCTTTACTGTACAAACTTATTCTCTTGTTTTATCATGTTGTTTGGTTGGTAAGAGATTCTATTGAATGATGTTAGAATTGCATATTATGCACTTATAGAAAAGAGCATTTTTTATATGAATTGACTGGTGGCCGAGTTGTAGCACGTTGGTCTCATAAGCGATATGTCATGAATTCGAAATTTCGTTGGACTATTACTGGCAATACATGTGTTCTACGATAACAATGTTAACTGATCTACAAAACCCACTCTTAAAAGTCAATATTTTGGCTAATGGGCAAACGAAGGGATTCAGTTACTTCATTGTTAGGAAACTAATTGCATATTGGTTAAGTTGGAAACACTCTACTGCAGTATGATTGATCGGATAGGTATTCGCTGCTAATCTGCTACGCATGTGTAATTTTTAATCTGGCAATGCCTGTTAAAGAGTAAAGTCTGAGGTAAAAATGAAATTACATAACACTACTAAATGAAAATAAAATTATTTTCATTTAGTAGCATCATGTAGATATTTCTAATGATTAAATTTTGAAGAAATAATGTATGAGAAACATGTAAATGAAATTTATTATGGAGAATATAAAAATTATTAAATTTAATTCTTCAACAAATTTCTTTTATTAAAAAATAAAACTAAAAAAATAATTTAAAAAATTAAGAATTTAATTTTTATTAATTAATTTATTATTAAAATAAATTAATTTTAATTTCAAATATATCATGAAGAATATAAACATTATGGAACATAATTCTTCAGCAGATTTTTCCTAATGACTTCATTGATTGATATTCTGCCACAGGCCGCACACAGCAGACAGACCTCGCTTGATGCCTCTTGACGTACCTGAACTTCCCGAGTCCCTCATCAATGCCGACATAGGTAAACCCCGCCCCGCTGTTGTCATACCCCCACCACGTCCCCGCTCCCCTACACCCCCTCCCAGTCCAGTCATCTCCATCCCCCCTGTGGCCAACCCCATTCAGTCACCGAGGAAACCCCCCACCCCCGCTCCAGTCCCCGCAGTCAAGTTCGCACCTCCTAAGAAATCAGACAACATCTACGCCGATATCAACGAAGCCATGTCCCAGCAGAGTGCTCTGAACAGACGCAAGGACAATCTGCCCGAGAACCTCTCGACCACTAGTGCACTGAACAGCCGGTACTCACAGGTGACAGGGCAGCAGCCACCCCCGGCCCCCCGTGAGATACCTCCATCACCGGTTATCATCAGGAGCAAGCCTGATGTACGCCCGCCGAGAAATGCCTTCAGCTACCATCAACCGGCTCCTGAGCCTCCGCGTATTCCTAGAGATCCGCTCAGGTTGAGAGCCGCAGTGGACCCAAATCAGTCGGAACAAGAGAATTTCGCTTTCATGGTGGACACGATGTTTTCAGATATTGACGGGGGATTGAATGGTATGACTGATCCGCAGGTGATGGAAGGAAAGATTAAAGGAGGGGGTAGCGACGGGATTCAGGTACATCTTTGCTTGAAAGATTATTGCATGTTTTTGAAATTGTAAATGCCCTACAGCGGTATGGTTGATGGGGTAGGTTTTCTTTGTGGAAACTAGAGTATGTGGCCTGAGTTCATGTGAGTTTGTATCCCATATATTTCTCAATAGCGTAGTGGCTAGAGGCGTCAGGTAACGTCATGAAGTTTTATATGGCGTATCCTGAGATAAACTGAACTCTCACGGGTTCAATTCCCGGCCCCGCTGATCTGATCTAAGAGTAAAATATCGCACATTCACTGGACTGATTGCACGAAAATATTAGATTACACAGACCATACCGCTATATTGGCTAGCCGTTTTAACATGTTTTATGAAAAGTGATAAATAGCAGTATGATTAATAATTTCACTATAACGTTATGTTATTATTATTTGCATTAAACAAGAAATTCAATGCTTATTAAACACCAAATGAATCAAAACCAGACTAGACTATCACAGAGTTTAATTCAAACAGAGAGAGAGAGAGAGAGAGAGAGAGAGAGAGAGAGAACCATGATCATTTATTTGTAACTGAATCAAAATATACACAAAATGCATACAACTAGACAGAATACAAAGAAAACGGCCGTCAGAAAGAGCACAATTGAGCTCTATCTAGAGGACTACCGGAAACACAGAAACATAGTAACATAAGATCGTAGAAAAATTGGAGATAATAAACATAGCTAATGAAAATAGCATTAAATTGTAAAGAGCATAACATTACGGACTAATTAAAGCAAAAACTAACTATTAGTAGAGCTAAAAGTGCACTAAAATTAAAACCGGATTCAAACAGTAGTAGGCCTACAGGCCGGAATAATATTAGTAGATAACCCCTGAACGATCAGAGGTTCTACTGACTTGAAGACATTGTACAACTGCAAACATAGACATAGACAATCATTTCCAAGTATCAATTAAATGCTGTTTGCATATTTTGTTAAAAACTGATTCAGTGGAACAGGTTCTGATTTCACTGGGGATATCCTTCCAAATTGTACAGCAAGAGTTTGCAAAGGAATTGAAAAAAGCACGATTAGATTGTTTATAAAGGTAATTAGTTGATTTAATGCGAGTAGGATAACTATGACCAGCTTATTTAAGCAGAATAGATTGGCCGTAGAAGAAGGGACAGAATGGGAAGAATTTAAGCATCGGAAGATAATTTTAGAGATTTCGTAAATTCCGTAAGAAGTTAACAGGGAGTGCGCTGTAGTTAGGATAAAATTGTTTAACATTATAATATCTATCAACGTTCTGCATGGTTCTAAGTACTCGTTTGCAAGCTAAGATCAGGGGTTCAATTATGCAATTACAAGTAAAACTATAAGCTTCAATCCCGTAATGGATATAGGGATAAACAATGGCGTAATAAATATTTTTTCGACATAAGATTGGTAATAGATCTCTTCTATGATAGAGCATACCTATAACACTATTAATTTTAGATATAATATAGTGAATATGTTGTTTAAAGTTAAGCCTTTCATCAATATAAATTCCTAGAAATTTAATATGATTGACTCTATTAATAATCATACCATTAACAACAATACGCAAATTAGAAGTTGGCTTAATTAAATCAACGTAATCAGTATTAGGGTAAAATAAAATATAAGCGCACTTATCATAATTAATGCTTAGCAAGTTGCAACTAAACCAATGGCTCAGTTCTTTACAAACACAGTTAGCTTTAGCATAAGCAGATACCAAATTGTTTTCAGAAATAATAGCATTATAATCGTCAGCAAAAAGAGACAGCAAGGCTTTATTGGTAGAGCGTTCGATATCATTGATATATATTAGAAACAGAAGAGGACCAAGGATAGAACCTTGAGGTACCCCTGTAGTAATAGGCTGGATACTAGATGATAAATCATTGATAACAGTATATTGAGATCTATCCGTGAGGTATGACTTGAACCATTTAAGGGCTGTACCACCAATTCCATATGTATTTAATTTATCTAATAATATACTATGATTAACAGTATCGAACGCCTTACTTAGATCCAAAAATAGCCCGATTATATAATTATTAGAACCATTTTCCAAACGTATTATATTAATAGAGTTAATGATTGCATCAGCGGTTGAGAGAAACAGATATACGTAGGATAGGAAAGTGAATAATTTTATGTTCCAGTTCTGATTAGAAGAAATATCAATGTTTTTATTATTTGGTAATCCAAGCTTTTTCCTACGCAGTGTAGTAAGTACGTATTGAAATTCAAGGTTCTAGCTAGACCGTTATCATGAAGAGACGTGAAACTGACGTTTACCTGAGACATGAAATACATGTACATTTAGATGTGTGTTTCTAGTTTATTAAACAGATGGTCTGATATATACCACACTTGTAGCTATTTCTAGATCACTAAAATTCTGTCTAATGACTTCCATGTAGGCCTATATTTTGTATGAAATTATAAATTATCGTTGAGTATAATCACTTCACTGCAATGTTTGCAGTATTTGTTGCCTTTGGCCAGCAGTATATATGTAGATGGACCCCTTAAGTATCGATGGCTAACCCGTGCCAGTAGGATAATAGGTGTCATCCGCCACTAATGTATCTTGCGTCACTAAAACAATGTAGCAATAAAGTGAACAATAATATTCAAAATCAACTGCAATATAATCAGGCAAAGTAAATTTGAAGATCACTTTAAGAACTGTTTTAGGGATCGCCTTTGCTAATGGTTTATGCATCAATTCAGTAGTTAAAATTTCATAGACCGTTAGATCATTATAAATTTGAATTAAAATTCGCTGGCTTACAGAGTGTTGCTGCTATATTCTTCAGTAAATTTGGAATGACAGTATATTAGTATTTAAATAGTATAGACAGTCCCAGTAAAAACCAGTCAAAAAAATTTTAAGCAATATATCTAAATTTTCTGAATCGTTTTAAGTGTCTGACGAAGTGAACTATCAGTAATGTTGCACTTTTCAATCGTAATTATTATTAATTGATGCAGTATTTTACATGTATAATATTTAGGAATCCCAGGACAAACCCATGGTGGACCTGGAAACACAATTACAGACAAGACTGCTCGAAGCCGAAGTCTTGCGGAAGACTATAGAAGTAGAGAAGTACAAGAAGGAGTTGGACACGCTGAAGAAAGACAAACCACAAATCAACGGTTCAGCTACAAATAACGCCATTCCTCCCAAGCTACCACCGCCCACTATGCCCAAGACATCTGCTCCTGCGGCAGCTAGCAACAACACCGTCAATCAGGGTTCTGTAGCTGCAGCAGCTGCTGCCGCTGCAGCTACAAGGAACGCAGCTAAATCTTCAGCGGCTTCATATTTAATAGCTCCACCTCCTCCGCTGATTAATAAAAATAATGACACGCCCTTGAAAAGTGCTGCAGTTGAAACAGGTAGGTTTTGTTCTGGCCAGTTTCTATACTTAAAATGATAAGTAGTAACTTATTTATCAATGCGCCTCTTCCTTTGAACAATACTGAAAATTACTGATATAGACCATAGGCCCTTTACTTTTTTGCTGTCTAGATAGAAAAACCTGAAAATACATTGGCAAGCATAGGTCACTAACATTCTAAGCGATAATATTGAATGGCTATAAGATAGCATTTGTTTTTTAAACAAGTAGGTTAACACGAAAACCGATTGAGTTTTGTAGAAGCAGGTGAACGCAGTTTCTGATAAAGACAATTAACGGCACAGCGGAATTCAAATATTTCCAGGCTAAGGTTATTTAGGATGCGTCTACGAATTCTTAAATGACATGGCACACACTTTTTTTCTAAGAAATTTTCAATATTAAATGTGATAGCTCAATTTGAATAAAGAATGTGTGACTTTAAGTCTTTAACCTACACTTAAGCAGATCAGGAGCATGTGAGAAATAGAGAAAAAGAGAAAGAAAATCTAATCGAAAGGATTTAGATTACTTTTTGCTGATTTCAGCTTAACTGTATTCCACTAGCAACTTAAACCGTAAACTTTATGCTGGTTACGATTGATATACATTCAATGAAGGAAAACGTGCTGACACTTTTATCAGGCTGACTTATAGAATGGATATTAAATGCCAACTTGTAATTCTGTTTCTTTGAGTTTCAATCTCTGCCAAATTGATGAGAGATTAAAATCTCGGACAGGACAGTCGAAATACCTTCACTGAATGATGAGAAATATAAAAAATAAGCTGCCTGATGATTCATATTAGCGATTTTAGAAGTACTAAATATCAGTATGAAGGATAATCATACTATAATTGATCTTCAACCTCAATGCTTGATATCGTGCTTGTACAATAATTCACAGGTGAGCCGGTTCAGAACGGAACAGACCAATCAGATCAAATAAACAAACAATCAGACGAAGGTGTGGAAAAACCTAAGGCAGAAGTAGTTAAATCCACGCCTGCAGGAGGAATCTACAACGCTACTCCGAAGAAGATTGGTCAGATTCGGTGGCCTCCTTCAGTGGATAAGGAATCCGTTGAGGAGCCGAAAGCTGCTCCTGGAAAGCTGGTTATAGACGAACAGGTGGAGGAAACTCTGATAGTAGTGGCCAAGCAATCTCCTGAAGAGATACAGCGCAAGATAGCGGAGAAAATTAGGGCGGCTCAGATTCAGCATGAACAGCAGGAGGCGATGAAACTGGCGGAAAAGAGCAGCAGGAAGAATTCGAGAAGAGTGGCAGCGGCGCCTGTAGCCAGAGCTGTTGTCATAGCTTCTCCCAGAGATGGAGTACGTTCAGATAATATTTATCTCTCGCTCTCTCTCTCTCTCTCTCTCCCTCTCTCTGTCTCCCTCTCTCTCTCAATGAACAGTTCCGTGGCAGGTTCATGGAATATAAAACTTCCATATTATATCACGCGCTTGACTTTTCATGTCAATATATGAATTTGTTGAAAAGCCATTTAAGATCCGTTAATTCGGCTTACTTTTAACCTTCTTCCCTTGAATTATTTCTTATACAGTAAAATACAGTAGTACAGTAGAATGAATTAGAAATATATTTAGAGAAATATTTTATATTTCTGTATACAAAAATATCACTTGTGACATGTCCTATCGACCTTACTGCATTGTACTGTATTGCAACGTACCCAACTGTACTTTACCACATTGTACTACACTGCACAGTATTATATTGTACCATACTTTTGCTAAACTGTATTGTACTATATTTTACTGTACTCTACTGTTATTGTACTTTTATTGTACACTACTGTATTGTACTGCATGGCTCTGAACCGTATTACCATGCACTTTACTGCTCTGTACTATCACTGCACTATCACTGCACTATATTATCTTGTACTGTAATGCACTGCACAACATTATTGGCTCTATATATATAATTGTACTACGTTGCACTGTCTGAATTGTGCTGTATTATACAGTACTGCGATGTACTATATAACTCTCTACGTAATTTTACTGAACTGGTACTGTACTGTACTGCGTTGTACTGTACTGCACTGTACAGTACCGTACAGCGCAGTACACCTAAGCCTCCAAGTAGCTGGATTACAGGAGCACGCCACAACTCCCAGTACTGTGCTGTACTGTACGATACTCTGCTGTACTGTACTATACTACGCTGTACTGTACTATACTGCGCTGTACTGTACTGTACTGTACTGCGCTGTACTGTACTGTACTGTACTGCGATGTACTGTACCGTACTGCGCTGAACTGTACTGTTTTTCGCTGCAATGAACTGCATTGAACTGAACTGTACTGTACGGCACTGTACTGTACTGCACTGTACTGTACTGCTTTGTACTGTACCATACTGTGCTGTACTGTACTGAACTGTACTGTACTGAATTGTAGTGTGCTGAACTGCACTGCACTGCGCAGTACTGTACACTACCGCACTGCACTGTACTACAATTTTCTGAACTGTACTGTACTGAACTATACTGTACAGCAATGAACTGAATTGTGCTGTACTGTGCTGTACTGTACTTCGCTGTACTTTACTGCTCTGTACTGTACAGAACTCGTCGGACGAGAGTGAGTACGACGACACGGCGAGCGCTAACGACATGAGAGCGAGGCAGCAGACCCTGGAGAGACAGCTGATCCAGTCTGACTGGGGCTCAGTCCACAGGAAGCCCCGGGCGGTGCCGGCACCCATCCCTAGTCCTCCTCCTCTACCCAACAACTTCAACGAGTCTCCATTGAACTCCTCTGAGCCTCCGCCAGGTCTGTTGTTTCTTCTTCTTTGTCGCAACGATGCAGTTCGGGGTGCATTAGCATGTGAAGCGGTATAAGAACCTGATCCGTAAACATTCGGATTTATTGTCAGGAGTCTGGTGAATCATTAGCAGTCTGATGATTCATCTGCAGTCTGATGATTCATTTGTATTCGGATGATTCATTTGCAGTCTGATGATTCATTTGTAGCATCTTGATTCATCTGCAGTCTGATGATTCATTTGTAGCATCTTGATTCATCTGTAGTCTGATGATTCATTTGTAGCATCTTGATTCATCTGCAGTATGATGATTCATTTGTAGCATCTTGATTTATCTGCAGTCTGATGATTCATTTGTAGCATCTTGATTCATCTACAGTCTGATGATTCATTTGTAGCATCTTGATTCATCTGCAGTCTGATGATTCATTTGTAGCATCTTGATTCATCATCAGTAGTTTTTTTTGTATCGTATGATTTCACATGTGACAACCTCGTTTGTTTTAGTTTGGTGCATCATCAGGTCTGTCGCATCATCAGGTCTGTCGCATCATCAGGTCTGTAGCATCATCAGGTCTGTTGCATCATTTGCAGTGCGATGCATCGCCAGTACTTAGAGGCATCATCACAAGTCTGATACATCATCAGTATTCTTATGCATCATCATGACTATTATGCATCATTAGTTAACGAAGCTTTAATTAGCAATACAGTATCAGTAGATTATTTATAATCAGTTACAGTAGTAGCGCATCGTCAAATAGAAATGATTCGTATGTCAGTAAAATATCTTCATTTAATAGTTCGCGATGCAATGGAAATTGTTTTAATATCTTTAAAAATCATAATAATATTGATTAACTGTAAATGAGACTTTTCTAGTTTTTCCTGCTTTTGAATTTTTCAAACTTTTTCAAGATTTTTGTCAGATTTCGTTCACATTTCTTTTCTGGGTTTCTTTCTTTAATAAGAGAACAAAAATTTTGCTATCGATTGTTTTCTACTTTATCTAAATTTTAATTCATTGTGCGCTCGTAAATTATCATTTGTATTAAATAATTTATTCTAGGTAATGTTAAATTGTATAAAGTTTAAGAAACCGAAAATTACTAATTCTGAAATCATTTGCTTGTTTAATTTTAATGTAATTGGACCAATTTATAGTGTACTGTTGTTGTACTGTATATCTTGCAGAAATGCGCAAAATGGAGGTAGAGCAGGTTTTCGACATTCATTCCATGGACAACAAGCACACAGTACTGTATGCTCAAATAGCCGAGCCTTTCATTACATACACAAAAGTGCCTTGGACATTGGAAGTGAGGAAGGAGGTATGACATTTTCGATGTACAGTATATTGTGCGCGTTGCATATTGATAAGGCGTCGCTTTTATGTTAACGGCTTGATGACAAATAATTTAATTGGTCACTTAGGAAAGTTAACGTGTATGTAATACCTAATAAAACCATCACTAAGTCTAAACTTATATTCCTTACTTTTGGACTTGCTTTCCAAATATTAGAATTTCCCCAGCTTTATCAGACTTTATTATTCTTTGTCCCATGTTGTGTCTGGAAGTCACTGAAGAATAGACCAATCATTAACTGCATGTGTCGCAAGAGGCGAGTAAGCAAGAACTGAGGAAGGCATCGGGCAAGCAACTCAGATGCCACATTTTTCCCAAGCTAGAGGCTATATTAGATATGAATAAGGCGTTACTTTTTATTTTTAATATAGTATATCATACTAAGGCATCTTTATACTTTACAACAGTTACGGTAAAGCTAGCAATATACAATAGAATTCACACAGTAAAATCGCTACAATATCAAATAACTATCATATGTAACATAGCTTAAGTACCGTAATCTGGGAGATTTATCAGTGAGCAGAATTTGATGTGTGTATGTGTATGTGATTAGTGTGTATGTGTGTATATATATATATATGTATATATATAATCTAATATAATATAATATTTATATATACTGTATATGTATGTATAATGTATATATATATATATATATATATATATATATATAGATAGATAGATAGATATATAGACTATATATATATATATATAGGCCTATACATAAAATGTGTATATACATATACATGTATAGAAAATATACGTGTATATTATGGGCCTATATCTATCTATGACATATATATGTGTGTATATATATATATATATATACCATATATATATATATATATATATATACATATATATATATATATGTATATGTATATTATATATATACCTTATATATATTATATGTATATTATATATATATATATTATATGTATTATTATACTAACTATGGAAAAAGAACTACCAATTACATATGTTCCCATTTATGGAATATGCTCCCTGAAAACATACAGGCAATCAGTTCCATCAATTTATTTATTTAAGTAAGGAATTTATTTAAGGAAAATTAAGGAATACGTTGAGAATATGAAGTAGCTAATTTCCTTTCTTTCGCTTTATCCCACAAGTTTATGTTTTTATGTTATTTTTCTGTTGACATGCACTAGTTTTAAAATTAATTTGTAAGTTTGTATTTGCATTTTTTTGAGGTAACCAACTAAATGGCGCTAGTCGCTGTTTTGATAGCCTCTATTTCTGATTAAATACATAGATCTACTACTATTGATAGAGTGGACGGGTTATTAATTATGTGTTGGTTTTGTTTTTAACTGAAATGTTTATTCGGATGTGGATTCATGCTGTATATTATTTTGGACTTTTTATAACTTGTATGTAATGCTGTGTTGGCGTGTGATTCTGAAAGAAACTTAAACTCTCTCTATTATTATATATACACTGTGTTTTTTATAACTGATACCCAAAATTGTTTTAACAATAAAGTCGTAAAAAGTTGACCGATGATTTTGAAATTTACAGCACTTGACCAACAGCCAATTCTACAAAGCACAGAGAAATTTCATTTGAATATATTTTATAACGTGAAAGTTATAGTTTCGCGAATATGAGTGGGGTCGGATAAGAAATTTCCAATACAGGATTATGGGCTTGTTACATTTAGCGTAAAATAGCTCTATAAAAATACTATCTAACACGCAATATAAAATTTCTGCTAATGTTATTTTGAAGAGCAATCATTTATTTTCAAAACGACGTAAAATACGTGCTGATATGTTCTTAATTGACTAAGTTATTGAACTTTTTATGCTTGACTTGCATGAAGCGAATAGACGAAGAAGAGGACGCCGCTGCAGTGGCTGCGGTGATGCAGTTGTACCCAGACATGCAATGCATGCATTAAAAGTTCAATAACTTTGTCAATTAAGAACATATCAGCACGTATTTTACGTCGTTTTGAAAATAAATGATTGCCCTTCAAAATAGCATTAGCTGAAATTTTGTGACTTATTCGCTATTATTTTTATAGAGATAATTTTACGCTGCATGTAACATGCCCATAATCCTGTACTGGAAATTTCTTATCTGACCCCACTCCTGTTCACAAAACTATAACTTTCACGTTATTACAGATATTCAAACGAAATTTATCCATGTTTTGGAGAATTGGCTGCTGGTCAAGTGCTGTAATTTCAAGAACATCGGTCAACTTCTTACGATTTTCTTGTTAAATCAATTTGGGATATCAGTTATAAAAATCACGGTGTATATATTATATATATATATATATATATATATATATATATATATATATATATATTATATGTATATACATAGATTATGTATAGGCCTTATATATCATATGCATTAGTCTAATACTTTATTTTGATCGTAAAGCAAATACATTATACGTGTATTCTATGTATTCTATGACTACTATAGTCAACTCTTTTTCTATGATTTTTTCAGGTTTTCTCTCCAATGGAAGAGTTGGATGATCCGGCTTTAATACATCTAATATTTGCGCAAATCGTTCACGACGTCTTCTCCAATGACTCCGTTCGGTTGGGAAAAGAAGAACGAACAAGAATAAACCAGATCCTAGGTTTAACATTACTTCATTCAATTGCTCTTTTAATTCTAAATAGCATGAAAGAACACGCTAGAAGTTTTGATGTAACTTTCTGTTCTACTCTTATTTATTTTAATTTGTTACCATAGATTTGTTTGACTGTTGTTTTGGACTGCCACGACTTGTGAACCAGCTACTGAGTTTGAGCGTGATGTGATTTTGTGCCTTGGATTTGAACAATTGGAACTGCGAGTCTTTACTCTCAAACGTTTTAAATATTGCAATTGATCCAGATCTGCCCTGAGTACTGGTGTATCTCGGATTTATTATATGATTATTACGATAGCCTAGATACAGTTTTTACCTACCTGTCATATAGATGTAGTGATCGTAAACGTGTATCCAAGGGAACAAAAATCAGTAGCTCTAGATGCTACTGTAATAGCTTCTTCTTCCATCTGGACGCCCTGACATTGCCTCATGGCGAGGAACCGGGCGTTAAATTCTTATTGATTGATTCATTCTTTTTCCAGTGCACTGCCATAGGCAGGATCATGACAAAGAACTCTTCCAATCAATTCTATCCTAAGCGTTCCTTTTCATAGCTATATATGAATATGTTATCATATCATCCAACATCCCATGTACATGTATTAGTCTGTCTCTAACTCTTCCCTTCTATTACATCTCTCTGTAACCCCCCTTATATTATGTCCAATCCAGTTATATGGTAATATAGGCTGTATACAAAAGATAACTACGGTATTCTCGAACAATTTCCCTCTCTGGCCTTTGAAGCACCGGTATATTTCGAACCTGCCCATTCCACTTCTGCTGCAATAGTCTTTACGTGACTTTTGTGAAACGATTCCCTTGGATATGGACAATTCTTAGTCTCTGAGGCAGTTAACTAGCTATTAGTATTTATATGATTTTAACCTATTACTATTTGTATATTTCATCAACTTTCATTTAGCAGGGTATTAAAAACACATTTAACATTTAACAAATCAATCAACTCATTGTACCGCTCTTCAGCCTATTTTTACCAAATTACTGTATTTTTAAGAGTATTTTCCCTTGGTATTTGAACTGATGTCTACGAATCTGTGGCGCACATTCTACGGATGAGCTACTAACTCTAATGTGATAAAAGTGTAGCTTGTGAATTAAATTTACCCCCTCTCTCACTGCGCTGCCTATTGGCAGGTCCACAGCATATAACTCCTCCACATACTTCCATCCCCTGCTTTTCTCTTCATATCAACGTACGGATTAGTTATCAAATCAACCAGCATCTCAAGTCTCGGCTGTTGTTAAAAAGATCTATGTAGAACTTATTACGCTAATGTACCACTTGTGATGATATGTAGAACTTAATAAGCTAATGTACCACTTGTGATGATATGTAGAACTTAATAAGCTAATGTACCACTTGTGATGTTATGTAGAACTTAATAAGCTAATGTACCACCTGTGATGTTATGTAGAACTTAATAAGCTAATGTACCACCTGTGATGTTATGTAGAACTTAATAAGCTAATGTACCACTTGTGATGATATCTAGAACTTAATAAGCTAATGTACCACTTGTGATGTTGAAGATGCAAATAGTGTACACGCACGTAACGTGACGTCACCGACACATCGTCAGGAGCTGAAGCTGAACGTAATTAACGCGGCAAAAGAGGCTCCCTACTACTTCTGCAGGATGTATCCAGTTAATGTAAGCTGTTATTTGATATCTCCTGCTTTCCAACTCTCTTATTAGCCTAATATTATTTATTTGTATTATTTATTTTTTTCGCTTAGTATCACTTATTTGTTCATCATAGCACAGATTATACAAACTATAGGAACGTGCATGTGTTATTTTATTAATTGAAAGGAATCCTTGAAAGAGAATAAATTTACTCCATGTTTTATTTTTCAATGAGTGCATCTAAAAGCATGTCAGTCTAATATTATAAAAGTTATAACTAGTCGACTAATTAACATATTGATGGTTATAAAAAAAACCATCGTGACTTCCTGAAACGGTTGAAGTAAATTAAGTTAGCCTAATATGCAGAAAAAGAAGACAAAATGCAAAAAATGAAGCCAAGAGCTCAAATGACTAATATGATTTATTAAATTTAGTTTAATACATTTAGTTTAATCTTAAAGTGGCCACTCACGGTCACATTTATCTGAGCAGATATATCTGTACAGATATCTGATATATGAATCTAGATGAGATACAGGGACTTGACGTGCGTGTGTAATGTTTAGGGAGGCAGCAAACACGTCAATCTGCATTTACTAGGAGTGAGTCATTCGGGAATTCGACTGATTACCAGATACAAGGACGTACATGAGGATTACCTGTCCACTATTGAACATATTCAGTAAGTGGTAATCGTTATTATATAGATATATGTATATATATATGTATACACGTATATATATATATATATATATATATATATATATATATATATATATATATACATGCATATACAGATATATACATGTATACAGTACAAAACTGTAAACATAGGCCTATGTATATATAGATATGTAGATGTGTAATATACATGTACACATGTATGTATTAGTAGTCAGCACAGCACACGTAATCAGCCCTTGATCATCATCGTCTAGCTCGAACAACGAGACCAGGCCAATCGATCCTTTGATGCAATACTATAAGCAGCTATAGGTCTATATCATACAGGTAGGGACTGCGTTAGGTGACCTGCTCCCTTAGCAGAAAGAGGGAGTCATAAAAGAGGCCACTTTGACCTCGACAGAGATCACTAAGATCAATATTTAACTGGATAAGGCTGTAGCCAAGGACACGTACCACAACCGTTAAACTCTACTCTGTTAATATTCAATAAAAACAGTAAAGCTAAGGTTAATGTCAGTTTGCTCACTCGAAAGCGATGTCAATGACGGGCGAGAACAGGATTTGAACCCCGCACATACTGATCCGCTCAGTCCGCTGTCGAATATCTTACCGACAGCGCCACATGCTACAGCCATGCAACCCAGCCACTGCAAGACACATGTAGGCCTATAAGGCAACGAGTGAGGAAAGAAAGGAGAGAAACTAAGAAAGACAGCGCATCTTTAAGCCAAATTTTTCAAAAGTTAAGAGTTGCATTAGATAAGATATAGTAAAAGCAACCTTTGTAACGTGGCCAAGGCGTTACTGTTAGTGAGTGCTGCGAAGAAGCAAACCATGATAGAGAGTGCAAATCTTAGACCAGGTCAATTTCTAAAGAAAGCTAATACTTTGCAAATGCTAATTATTTGCGCAATAATTAAAATTTAAAAATTGTGAACATTAGAATACAGCTGTCAGATCCATTGAGCTTACTGGTTCAGTGGTTCAGTTATGAAAACAACAACAACAACAATACGATCAGAGTGCAACTGTTGTCCATGACAACATGGAACACTATGAAACCAAATAAAAACCTATGAGTAGCATGTGGGTGCACAAATAAACGGTGCGAGCCATAATCGGGGTAATCAGTCTAAGGAAAGAAAGGTTACTAGCGGAAAGTCAGTAAAAGTCAGTTTACTTATACATATAATCTTTATGTAATATAATATTCATTATCAATATAATGTCTATTTCCTATCAATCACAGGTTTATGATCTGAGGTTGTGCTGTTAAATTGCATTACACTGTTTTATAGGTTCAGCGATCTATTGGACGCTACGGTGGCAAAGCCGAGCTCTGTCATACTTCGTCTCGCCAGGAAATCAGTTGTCGTCTATTCCTACATGGTAGGCCTATGTAGTTGTCAAAGTATAATTTTCTTCCGTGGGAACTGTTATGCAAGTCGGGCCCCCAAGTTTTCTTACGGGCCTTCAAATTTCTATTCCTAGCTCTCGATGTCTGATTAGAGTCCTTCGATATTATTTTTATTGGGCCCATATCAGTAACTAACATTATATCAAGAATGTGTCAGATGAGCTCCATTGAACGCTCCCTGTGAGCAAATACGTGGGAGATCTAAATCAGATCTCTTTCGGGCCCGGGGTCGTCACTTTTACCAAGAGCCCTATTTACTTTTATTAAAAATGTCTACCTAAAAATCGTACATAGCGGTCAAAACCCAACGTAACAAGGAGTGCGTGCATTGCACTGATTATGTAAATTTAGTGCAAGTATCTGTTGGCTTTTAAGTAATTGCAATTTTGTATTCGGCCTAAAAATCTATGCATAAATCTTGTAATAGGCATTAAAGAATTTGAGCAATTTCACTATCTCTGATTTATTGATATTTTTGTGTATGAGTAATTAGCTAATTCGTAAAATTCGCTAATTTCCATTTTTTTTAAACTAACAGAATATATTGGTCAATAGCTTAAACGGAAACTTCTTCATACAGCAGAGCAGAGACCCTCAGTTGCAATTGCACTAGCTTGAACAATAGCTGGCGGGAGCCAGTGGCGAAGTCGGTAAGATACTTGACCGCGGATCAGATGGTGCGAGGTTCAAATCCTGGGCTAGCCCGTCACTGACATCGCTTTCGAGTGAGGAAACTGACGTTAACCTTTTGCTTTTTTAGTTATGTAATGTGAATGTTACAACACGAAGAAAATGACTAAATATAAGCCGTCATAGTTAATATCTTAAATCTATCGATAAATTTTGATTTCGGAACTCATTCAAATAGCTCTTGTTTTATTGTAATTTGTTTAGGCTTCCAATATCGTGGCGTTCATCAAATCGTATCAAGAAGAAACGGAAAAGGTAAACTTGTGCCCTTTATGAATTAACTGCTTCTTTAGTTTTATTTGTGGCAGACAATTAATAAATCTTTAGAAGGTTACGTTAACATCCGGTTTTTGTTTTCGGGTCACTGAGGAGTGGACTAAACGTTCTCTGGGCTCCTGTGCTGAAGTGGCTTAACAAACCTACCGAAGGCAATTGAAAACCAATTATGAAGCCACATTTACCTGAATCCAAACGGTGCAGCAATTCCTGATAAAGGCATAACAATCTTTGCGATGGTATCAACTTGTTCATGGACTAAGTTAAATTGAAATTTGTTTTTCGTTAAACACTGTGAATACATTAGAATATTTGGACCATTCTGACTTCTGTAAATACGAAGATTCGCTGAATGCGATTCCAAAATATTTATCAATTCGTTAAACTGAGAGTTACTCCTTAAAATTTTGTTTGCACTATGTAGGCCTATATATACAAATATTATATACATATACATGTACTATATAAAACGTAAAGCTAAAGCTAATGTTAACGTCAGTTTCCTCACTCGAAAGCGATGTCAGTGACGGGCGAGCCCAGGATTTGAACCCCGCACATACTGATCCGCGGTCGAATATCTTACCGATATCGCCACCGGCTCCAGCTAGTGGCGATGTCGGTAAGGTATATGTACATATTATATAGGCCTACATATATTTATAAGTACTATATACGTTATGTACATGTACAATTGTACATTTACATACATTATGCTTATGTACAATTGTACATGTACATACGTACATGTTAAGTTTTAAAGTTATAGCGAAGGGGCGAGCAAAGGATTTGAACCTTGCACCTACTAACAGCAGCCGGACAGTTAGCCAACTTGCTACTGGTAAAACCACAAAAATTAATATAAAAATAAAACGGATAGAGAAAAAACCGTTAAGAAATTTAAATGGTTAAGAGTGTTTGACTGTCATTTATAATGCACGTAATTAGCTACTGAGATTCAGGAGTAGTAAAAGATCAAGGTAATATCCAAGGTTCAACGTCCATTTTCCGAAAGTTCACTAATTGTGACTATATGTATAAAAAGGTCGACTAAAATACCTTTTTAGATAGGTACTGTGCATTGGTTTGAAATACAATCTATATTAACAATATTAAAAGCGCATTGTTTCTCACTTATACAATAATTAATTAAATATCAATTATATCGCTCCAAACTGATTTATTTGTGGATGAAGTTTTACATATGCTACAATTAGTATATATTTGTGTTTATGTCGTGCAGGCAAACTGGCAGAAAAACTAGATCTACGTCCCAGTAAAACATTTTAAACTTAATTCAGAACAGAAAATAGTCATCCTTAGGGGCGGCCACAAAATGTTATACACAAGTTCCGTCGTTGACAAAATAGGGGGAGTGAAAAAATTGTGTACCGCGAGTTAGTCTAAGTGGGAAATATACGTGCATGCGTCGTAGATTTAGGGGAGGAGGGACGCCCCTGCCTAAAGGAAAAATCATAAAAATTCATGGAAATCAGAAATCATATAATTATTAAAAAGGTATAAATCAAAATCGTTGACAACTATATTTTCAAATCTTTCCGTGAAAGACTTCAAAATGCTACAGCGCCGCTTAATCAATTAATATATTGTAACTTTAAAGTGATGCAGCACTGACACATCTTTATTATTATTATTAATTTATTTTTATTATTTATTTATTTAATATAATAATTTTTATTATGATTTATTTATTATTATTTAATATAAAGGCTCCAGCTTTTCCGTATTTGATGTGACTCGGGCTTATTTCCTGCTTCCTTAAAGTTTAAATGGAAAAGTAAATCTGAACTGCTACACTGTCATCAATGAAAGCTTTATTACAATTACTTACAGACTGCTGTGATTCTAAACTTATGATTTATTTATTATATTATTATCTTAAACTAGTCCAGAATTTTCTCTACGTAAACAATTGTTGTTCTACTTACTATTGAGGTGCACGTACACTACTGTAATAGATCATATTCTAGAATATAAAGATATTCCTTAATTACTAGTAGCTAATTACTATAAAAGAGTAGAGCAACTTCTCTCGTTTACTTTTCCTTGTATGTTCATATGTGTACTTACAATAATATGCAATCAGTGCCGAATTATTAAAACTACATTGTTTACAATGAGTATGTTTTTGTTTATTATATTACTTGTCAGCACTTTCGCTTAGTTAATTAAAGAGTTCACTAAATCGGTGATAAGTCTATGCAAGGTCTCACGTTCGCAATAGGAGTCCAGCTACACGATGTTACAGTGAAATATAGAACACTGTAGAAGAGGGTATACACACAGGCGTGTAGGCTCTATGCCTATAGTAGCTGCAAACCGTGAACATAAATTAATCGTTTAGATTAGAATATTTTACAGACATAACGTTTACGCTTTATTGTTAACTCGCACGAAGTCAACATTAATTTATTTACATTTAAACATAAAACACGCTCAACGAATTTTCATATTAACAACCCCTGCGCAAATCAGTTCATTTCAGGCGCACAGTACAGTAACACTTCGATAATGTGAAATGACTCAGCATAGAGTTTGCTTGCCCTCAATTATAACACAACGTCTCTAAAATTAAATCTAGCCCTAACCACATGCGATAATATATATAGAACTTTTTCATAATTTATTCTAACTAATAGCCTATGAGTTGATAGCTGTGACAGTAACCAATAGTCTATGAGTTGATGTCCCAGACATCATCCTTGGACGAGGAAACGGACGTTAAACCGATATAATTATTATTATAGCTACGTGATAGTAACCAATAGTCTATGAGTTGATAGCTATGTGATAGAGCTATGTCGAGATATATGATAATATGTGATAGCTATGTGATAATGATGTGATAGCTATGTGATAATGCTGGGCAGGTGAAACTCTTTGTTGTCAAACAGCAGAGGTCGTCTAGTTGGAGGAGCAGCACGCTCAGTTCTGCAACACAACAACGCTACTACTACATAATCATCGATACAAATAGATTTTTGTCAAATTTAATGGTTTTTTGTTACGACTAATTGGGTATATAATATGATTACAAACATCGTCAAGTGATATATACAGAAGATAGGCGTAAGTCAATGCTTCGGCAAACTGTAAGTTTAAGGTTTTTTCGTGTTGCTAGAGACATTATGAAAAATATTCCAAAAATAGTAGTTTATAATTAATAGTCGCTTTGTCTTAGTGTAACTTTTACAGAGAAATGCCTAACATAATAAGCACTAAACATATTAGTAATTAGTATACTTAGCAACTAGCATAATATTAAATAGTATACGAAGCACTTAAAACATTATTAGTATACTTTACACTAAGCACATTATTTTTACGTTTACTAAGCACTGAACAAGAAACATTAATAAGTTTACAAGATAAATTACACGTAGATGAGCTATTAGTTGTAAGCGACTACTGGACACTGATTATAGTAGGTCAGTACTATGTGCTATTAGCTACCTAATATGCATTACTACGAACTGAATTACTATTATATTCGCACAAAAGAAATAAATCATATATCAATATAAATAAATAAGTAAAATGAATAAATGTAATTATGATTTTATGAACATTAGAAACGCCTACACTTTATAATGCATCACTGTAGATATACGGAGCTACCAAAGTTCTCAAAACCGATACAAATGATAGCTGGCACTAGTGGTACAACCGGTACAAATTCAAAAGTTTCTCATATTAAACATTGTGTTCTCTCTTCATGTTTTATCTCAATCAATGTAAATAAATAGATGCGTTACTGAATAAATATAATCTCTATAACAAAATTAACATCATCGACTTACGGCAATGTCGTCTCAGACATTGCCGTAAGTCGAGGACTGGACGTCAAATTCCTATTGAATGATATTGAGAATGCTATACAAGGATTATGATGATAAATGACTTCTTACCGCCTCATCAGCTTAAACAATCCCGTACCCAAACTCATCGGAACTCCCATAATAATGCATTCACTTACACCTGCAACATGCAACCAGTCTAACCATAGAATAAAACAGTAAACTGAAAACATGTAACACTTATGGTACAATGACTCAGCATTTAAATACCATGGTATTGCAGCGCCATTTAATTAGAAACATTATATGAAGACGAAAGTATTGTAATTAGTCAGTCAATCGTAGAGATAAGGTGCAATATGATATTTACATTTGATGTTGTCATTTAAGAAACTTTTATTAATTTAAATCTGAAATCCTACTACATTTATATTAGTTATAGACTATACTTTGAAACATAAATCTAGCAACATTTTGGCAACAATGTAATTCAAGCATTCAAACATCCTCACTGAATAAAGACGTCTAAATTACATAATTGAAGTAAGATATTACATTTACGTCAAATAAATAATATCTCCAATAGGAGACTAAATTTAAAGAATTAAATTTAAAAAGATTGCTTAGTGAACATGTACATATGAATGCATTACCTCTAATGGCATCTTTCTGTCCATGATAGCCAGCCTCAAAAATGTGCTCAGCTGTTTTCTCAAACTAAAATAGAAAGTTATATAATAATTTGCTAATCTATAGATAAACAAGCAAATAAATAAAAAATTAGTATCGTAACAGAAGCCCCCGCATGGGTTGAAAGACAAATAGCTTTTCTTACAAGTTTATTGAAGTTGTAAGTTGATAATTATATGTGACCATAAGAGTTCATCACGAGACAATTAACTAAAGAGTTCATGACGAGACAATTAACTACGAGACAATTAACTAAAGAGTTCATGACGAGACAAATAACTCCAGAGTTCATCAGAAGACAATTAACTAAAGAGTTCATCAGAAGACAATTAACTAAAGAGTTCATGACGAGACAATTAACTCCAGAATTCATCAGAAGACAATTAACTCAAGAGTTCATGACGAGACAATTAACTCAAGAGTTCATGACGAGACAATTAACTAAAGAGTTCATCACGAGACAATTAACTAAAGAGTTCATCACGAGACAATTAACTCCAGAGTTCATCACGAGACAATTAACTCAAGAGTTCATGACGAGACAATTAACTCAAGAGTTCATGACGAGACAATTAACAAAAGAGTTCATGACGAGACAATTAACTAAAGAGTTCATGACGAGACAATTAACTAAAGAGTTCATGACGAGACAATTAACTAAGGAGTTCATCAAGAGACAATTAACTAAAGAGTTCATCATGAGACAATTAACACAGCAAAAAATTTCTGGGATAATTAATTCAGTTAAGTGTTCATCATCACGACTCAGTTGAACAAGTCATTACATAGAAAAGAAGCTTCCAAAATATGACAATTAATTTATTACCGAAGCCAGCATAAGAGCGCTCTCTCTCATCTTTGCCATTCCGCCACGATTAATACCCAGGACTTCTCCCTAAAGACAAAATAATTTATTAAAATGCTGCAATATAATCAACCAAATATTTCCCCCAAAAACCATACAATCAAGGTACCTCCAATGAAAAGCGTAATTCAGAGTAAAGAAGAACAAGGAACAAAGCAATTTAACCGAGTATGCCAGAATGATGTACAGCTTTTGATAGCATTGTTTCCCTGGAACTCTCTGACACTGAAAGATGGAGAATCAGTGCCCGTTATTTTGTTTCAGTTCAAAAGTGAATGTTAATTAAAACCAGCATAGTTTAGACGGTTAAATATGTTGATATGTGGAAGTAGTGACAAGAGGCTCTCACTTTGTTCTTTAGATTTTGTTGACAATATTTTTTTGAACGTACAAGTAAATATTCTAAGTATACTATACACTGTATAATGTGTATATTAAAGTTCACAAAGTGGCACTTGAATTTGTAACAGGCTCAAGCAGGATAAAACTGAAATGAAAATTGTAATATAAGGATACAGAATTGTATACAAAGTGATTACACACTTTTTTCTAGTTTGACATCATTCACGAATTGCTATTGCAAGCACTAGAATAAGAGGAAAAGAAAGACGCAGACTTACAGTGAAGGTCATAACGTCTGCCAATAGCATCACGTGACGCTTATCTACGCTGATACTGTGACCTTGCATGACCTTCTCTATCTCTAACATTATCGTCGTTCTGTAAGTAAAACATAACACTCAATCATTAGTGTTCTCTCAAAAGCTGGACCAGTGGCGATGTCGGTAGATAACTAATATCTTGCAATGACATCTGCTGGCAGATGACACTTGACGACAAAGTTGTCATCATAAAAGTTTTCTTATTGAAATAAATGAACGTTTGCAACCAGGATTTATCAATTACAATAAATTCATGAAAATATAACCCAGGCTTAGCAGAATTTATATTCTTTAAAGCAGTTGAAACAAGGTTCAAGCAACACACCCGTAAAACATTAAAAAACACAGAAGAATGTGCAGGTGTACATATTTTAGCTATTCAAATGGTTTTAGGCAAACATTGTATAACAACCTGGCTGCTTCAATACCCAGAGTCCTGGCTACTTCATGTGTACTGTTTGACGTTGTCTCAGCTTCGTCTGCCTTACTGCCACTGTAGACGCCTATAGCAACAACAACAGTAAAGATTTCCCGTCGATATTCTTGCCACATAATAATGCTAGACATTTCTACACAGTCATTAATTCTTGACAGTAACAAAACAACACTAAAATTAAATCAATACAAGTGTTAAATTAAACTAATGCTCGTTAAAGATTTTAAAAAAATATTCATGAAGGAATGTATAATTATAAAATGAAAAATTTGAAAACATCATTTTAAAATCAAAGGATATTTGGCTAATTGTCAACAAAGTATTAATTAAAATTCAACAGTGACGTCGCATTAATATAAGTATAAAACTATGAAACTAAATTTAGAGGACAGGAAATGAATGAATGTATACCATATGTTCCCATGACACCGAGCAGATTAGTCCCCTCAACGAAGAGAGAGTAGGTGGGATTGGAGGTGGAGTCGCTCATTTGTATCACAGCTCGACTCACGGTCGGTAAACCCTGCACATTACAACACACATTCATGCTGGGTATACAATGCGTGAAATATACTACGTATTACTATGATACTACGCTTAGAACCTTACTTCTCCTCAGCACATTTCTTTTGCAGATTGGATTGGGTGAATTGATCTGTAGTGATGTGTGCTGCGGGGACGTCGCTGACATCATCTTTGGCTGAGGAAGCGGACGTTAAAACTTTATTATTATTATTACGTATATATATATAATACACAATCTAGACTGGCTTATAATTAATACTATACTACACTTGTATCAGATGGATGACCAGTATCGTAGCTTGAGTGACTGATAACAAAGATTTAATTGGTTATTATGAGAGACAGACTGTTTCTTACAGAATCCATTTGGGTTAGAAACCAGTGTTAAACTTAGCTCTAAGGCTTTACTTAGTTACTTTAAGGCTTTATTTAAACTAATTTACACTTTATGTGAACATCAAATACAGGTCAGAAAAAACATATAATTTGAATAATTAATATCAATTAATCCATCAATCAATGAGATTTAACGTCTGGCTCTTCGCCATTAGACATGTCGGGGACGTCAATCATATGTATAGTTGTATACCTGTCTAATTATAGTAACATTCTGCAAAAATAGTAAAGGCACATGAAGGTTGCCTTTGCAATTTTGTGACACCCGTTGGGTATCACAAAATTGCGGGTGAGAAATCTGGCTTGAATTACTGAATGTCTTATTTTGCATATAAAAATAATGTATTTACAGAAGACGTAAGATAATTTGTAAAGCCTGATACCTTGATGACGACAGTAGGCAGGGCAGATTTAAGTTCCTCCAGCAGACTGTACGGGGAGCATTTCTGCACATCAGTGCGCGGTATCACATACAACGCCATGTTGCCGTACACCTCGATGGCCTGTCAAATATTTACATTGTGCAATAAAATGCCACGTCAATTTCATTTGAACTTTTGTACAAACAAGTCTTCGAGTCTTTGAATTCCAATTTATGCTATTACACGCCATCTAACTCGATAGGCATTTTCATACGCTTTAGTGAAAATTAAATGTAATGTCAAAATGATTAAAACTAGGTTAACAATCAAATAAACGAAACAAATGAAAATTCAAATATTAAAAATGGGAGTTTAGTGTCACAAACATTACATGCCATATTATAATGTGCAAAAATACGACATAAGTAGATTACATATTAAAGCATATAGCTATACGTTATAACCACCAACTTTACGCAACTTTCTTTTTATTTCTTCCAAATTACTGATTATTTTTCATGTAGAATAAAAATTCTGAGTTAAGACGAAGCATCTACAAAGTTGCTTTCCTGCAAGAACATCATCCCAATGTATTCGATATTATATAACGGTTCACAATTGTGCGTAGCTGTGACGCATTCGATGGGGCAGACAGGTAATTCCTGAAGAGCGGCATAACAAATATAGACTTAAATAAATAGAATGAAAGTAATAATAGATAACTTACGACAGATTTTAGCTGCTTAACTTTCTTCTTGAGATCACTGTTTAAAATTGACTCACGAATGGAATGAGCTGTAACTTCCAGCTGTAGGCATATAAACAATATAAATTTAAATTCTGTGTCCGAGACACTGAAAAATAGACCAACTGTAAACTGGACGCAGTTTAAAAGGCGACTGAGTGAGAACTGAGGAAGGCAACGAGAAATTACCTCAGAGTGATATTATTCCCAACTCTCGGCTACATTAAGATGTGAATAATGCATAGCCGTATACAAAAGGTTTAACTCAATAATTGATGTAGTCCCCTTTACAAAGTGTGAAAGTAGCACGTGAGTAGGAATATGAACCTTGGACCTGCCATGACGCAGAGCATTAGAGAGTGAGAAAGAGAAAATTAAAATAAAGAAACAATTAAAAACCAACACACGTAATATATAAGCTGCATATTTCCAGTATAGAATTTACAAGAGAATACATTCTCTTGAAGAGGAGAAAAAAATTAAATTAAGGCAACAAATCATGTGAAAATACACAATTCATACATTTTCATGCATCCACTTATATTTTACGTGAAAAGGAAATTAGAAAGTTGCGCCCAACACAATGTACATAATAATGCTATATCAAACATACTGCACAGAAAAACGACGAGTTAGAAAAAACTACACTGTTTTAAATAATTGTGCTCAGGCATTTACATAATTGCTTTTACAAATTATTTCATTCAAAACTGCATAGAAAAAATAAAATAAAAATTCATACAAAACTGCATTACAAGTTTAGAAAAGTATTACCTTTAAGAGTTTTATCCTGAACGTATCAAGTTTGACGATGATGAAGTAATCATGTGGTACTAGGACTTCTTGAAAACACTCCGCAACCTGCAGCGTCAATAAGATACACAATATCTCTTCAAATGTTGAAGAATGTATGTAGCAGTTTATTAAAATGCGTTAAACATTATTGCAACAATATAGCAGTAGTTAGATTGTAAAATGCTATTCTGCTTGGGTAACACGACATCCAGCAACAGTTTGCCTCAAAACTGACATCTGCTATTGTAACATATTATAGCTGTCTAGGATTTAGGTAATTTAAGGTCGTATATACATGTATATTCTTGCGGATGTATGTCCGCAAGAATATATGTATGTCGTATGGTTACACATGACAAACACATGCGTTTACAAAGTTTCCTTTCTTAGTTGTTGTTTTTGTTATTATCTCCTTCCTTTCCATGGCTATTAATAATCATGGAGAGGAAGGAGATATAACGAAAACAACAAAAACAGTCTATAACATGTTTATAATCGTAGCCTTTATATACTATATACTTAGTATACTACTGATATGTAATTACGTTATTGCAACATATTTCTAGCAGTGACTATTTATGCAACTGACAATTCTGTTATTGTGAGAGAGCAGATTAATTATTTTATTCGACCTTAAATATATTTATATAGAAGTACAGTGATGTGAACTATTCTAGGGTACAGATAGTTAAGAACAAAGTACCACAAATAGTAAATGCAGAATTTAGTTAATTAGCGCAGGTCAGCAGAGTAGGCTAGAGCAGGCCTATAAGGGATAAAGAAAAGGAAATCTGTATCTATTGGAGTGATTGACAAAAAATACTTTAGTAATTTATGTACGTAGCTATTTCGCCAAAAGCTACTAATATAATTACTGCTTTCTATATTACTTATACTTGTTACTTTCTGGTCATACAATCATGCTTACATAACACTCTCAAACAAATCACTGCTATTTATTTCTTTCCTTGCTTCTTTACTTCTATTAATTGAACCACTAGACAGTAAATCACAGTAAATCATCAGACCTCTCCCAGATAGGTTCTTTCCATGCGACCTTTGACCCTGCGAGCAGCATCAGCAGAATACCTGTGAGTCTCATCTAGCTGACAAACGATCATCGGAGTTTTGATGTTGGGACTGGCGTTGATGATCTCCTCCAGGCGAGGCACTCCCTGGGTGATATGTGCAGCAGTGGGTCAAGGTCAAACAACAACAATTAATCAGTCAATCTGTCATTCTATCAATCGTTAGATCAATCAATTAATTTTCACTCTTTCAGTCCACAAATCCAATAACTGTAACAATTTAGCATTGTTTAGGAAGATCTGAAAATAATTAAATAATAAGACTACGACCATACAATATAGCATTTATGGCAGAAAGTGTAAAAAATATCTATCACTTTTAAAAACACAACTCAAACAGGAAAATAAAATCTTACACAGACACAACAGACTTAGCAATACGAATTAATCATCGTTTCATCAATTTGACTGTGATCTAGTTTATATATTGGATGAAATAAAAATTACATTAGTTTCTCCACTCTGAACATCTGAGATGGATGTTGTTAAACAATCAGGCTACAACATAATAAAAGGATATTCATAGAAGCAACTCCAGCGAAGTGGAAAGTCTTGAGAGTCATCTGAGTGGCAGGCTCGCCAATGCTCTGAGAGGCCAGGGCCCCCACCGCTGTGCCTATAATAATAATAACAAAGGTTTAACGTCCGTTTTCTCATCCAGGGATGATGTCAGGGACGTCCCCAACATCATACATCACTACAGATCAATTCACCAGACCAATCTGCAAAGAAATGTGCTGAGGAGAAGTAAGGTCCTACACGAAAGCCAGTCCAGTGATCAAAAATGATCAGGGTAGATTGATTATGTCTATGGTGGGAAAAGGTAAGCTTGCTAGAGAATGTTGAAAGAGAAAAACAAGAGCGAAGAGTAGCAGGTAAAGAGTTCCAGATTGTGGGTGCGCGTAAGAAAATGAACGTTAAAATAAACAACATAACTTGTTCAATACTCTGCTGTGCTTATAAACAACATAACTGACTCAATACAGTGACTAAATCTTATATTGTCTATGTGCCAAAGTGCCGTACAATATGAATAAATATTTTATATCAGTCAGCTATTCATTCCAAGAGTGTATAAAAGAAAAGCCAAGTGGATAGCATGCTTATCTTATGAGCAGGAGGCAATCGATTCAAATCTCAGTTGGACCGTCTCTTAAAGTATCCTTGTAGTACCAGATGGACTTTAAACTAAGCTTCATTAGCTTTGTTTTTTGTAAATAACAAATCATTGTCATATAGAACAATACTCTCTAATAAAAGATCTATTACAGACGGATATGTAATATCCGTCTGTAATAGATCTTATATTAGAGAGTATATATATATATATATATATATATATATATATATATATATATATATTGCAATATCATTCAATACAATGTAAAAAATAAAAAAACCTCCCACTATACATGTATAATGCAAAGTAATAGAGGCAATACCATGCATCAAAACGTTTCAGGACATACAAATACAACAGCGAATGCCATTTTGTTACTAATTATAATAAATTTCAAATGTTAAATTTCAAACTTCGGTCGGTAAGTTTATACCATTGTAATACATTATAAGTAAGTTTATACCACAAAATACATTAAGCTGTAAATTGCAACTGACTCTAAATAACACTTCTAAATAAATTTCTAATGTTGACAAATGCAAAACAAATATTGTTTAAATAATTACAATAAAAATTAGAGAGCAAAGACTAGAATTTACTGCATAGAAATTACAGTTGCACCAACATATATATGAATCAAATGTCAGTAGCGTATAACAGTCTCTCAATGATAACAAAAGACACTATATGATTATATATATGAAATGATATAAAAGATTTCTGTGCAAGTCTAACCTGGTTCTATTTTAGCTCTTAGATACTTGTCCAGACAAACAGTAAAAAACTGCTGAATCTGGGTCGACGTGACACGATTAATCTCATAGAGAACTGCAAATGACAATCAAATTCACGATTACAACAGTGGAGTTAGAGTGGATTAAATCAAGACAGTACTTCACATAAAGCAATATATTTAATGGATCAATTGCACCAGTATGAGCCAGAGAAGCTTTAGTTGATCAATGAGAGAGGCTTTAATTGATCAATTGCACCAGTATGAGCCAGAGAAACTTTAGTTGATCAATGAGAAGCTTTAATTGATCAATTGTACCAGTATGAGGCAGTGAGTGGTTGAGCCCGTCTTTACAAAAGGTAAATTATTTCAACACTGCTTGATACCTCTGAATTGTTGACTTCTGAATACATATTGAACCATATAGAATTAAAAAAAATTCCATATGGCCAAATATCGCCATATGAAATTTTTCAAATACTTGAATCATTCGGAGAATTTGCAGGATATCGCTACATCTACATGTCATCAAGTACAGTCAAAAGAAGCTTGAGAAGTGCAAGTCATACCCCTAGGCACAGATTCCGTCATCTCATCCAGTCCATATCTACGACGTGTCTTATCAACTTGCTCTATCACAGTATCCAAGAACTCTCTGCAATCAATTAGATACTTGACCATTAAAATAACATAAAAAACATAACGGCACACTGGGTCAGGAAGCACAGATGCTTGTTTAAGACCCATTTCCCCCATGGTTATTATTAATCGTTGCCTTTTGATGGCGCATCAATTGCAGCCGGCACGGATTTAAGAATAACCTTCCGTCACACTGGGATTTTTTCCTTTCTAAGCTTTTACCAACACTCGGTCTTCCAAGGTGGTCACCCACAAAGTACTAACCGAGGTCGGTGCAGCTTAACTTCGATGATTGACGCGCAACTAAACCAAGTGCGCTAATCCCGCCGTCTTTTGAGAAGTGCAAGTCATACCCCTAGGCACAGATTCCGTCTTTCAGAAAATTGCGCAATAGACTTTCTTATATGACGGTACATATGGCATATCATACACATACATGTATGTGTACGATATGCTATACATGTATGGCATATCATACACACACACACACACACACACACATATATATATATATACACACACACACACACACACACACACACACATATATATATATATATATATATATATATATATATACATACATATGGAATGTCTTAATAGTGTAAGGGCAACGTCATGAAGTTTCAAATGACAGATCCTGATGTGAATTAAACCCTCGCAGGTTCGAATCCCGGCTGCGCTGATCTGAGAGGTAAAATCTCGGACACTCACTGGACTGGCTATATGGAAAATGGTTTAAATTGTGCAACAGTTTAAACATGTGGTATTAAAAAAGTGATAGATATCAACATAGTTGATTACTAAGTAATGCGTATTTACTTTTTTTATATGACTTATTAAATTCAATTAATTCATTTAAATCTAATCCGAGTTCATATTTTTCATACAAATTCAGAATAACTGCAGAACATTCTATAACGTCCTGTTTACTTCAAAGCATTTCTAAGATTTATTTAAGGTGGCCTGTCAAGAGGAAGAAAAGTCTGTTAAAGTCGACTTTACCTTTAGTTACTGATAAATTATATATACATTATACACAAAACAAGAGAATCGAATTATTAGTTAACTAATTTTGTATAAAGAATTCTAAGAAAAGTATATGTAATTAATAAGTTAACATAACAACAATTAGAGTGCTACAGTCATCAATGACAACATCGAGCACGTTATAACAGACCTAAGTTCAAAGCGGAAGACCTCATCGCACTTGAGCTGGAACTGGTCAGATTTTAACTTCCTCTCGACAACTCTCTTCAGTTCTGCAGCTGTTAGCGGATCTTCATCACTACACGGATGAGCGCACTGCAACACACGCAGACACATAAAGATGCACGCTAATAATGCAATCTCTCACATATAGAAAAATACATAAATCGCAAGTTGTATTTCTTATTTATATCGCTAAAGATTTGCCTTCTCAAAACAAATGTTTCACTCCTATTTACGTATAAAGCATTTATTTTATATTTATAATTTACACTGCAGTAATATAAATGATCTTCTATTTATCCGAGATTTCAATGGAAGATTAATCTCTGGGCTTCCAAAAATTTAGAAGCATACTATCAAGTTATTACGGCAAAGATTAACACGATGTTCGACACCTAACCACATTACCTCTGATCCCTGAAGTGTACTAAAGAGAAAGAAACTACATTTCCCTACTTTTGTAAAAAAAACTCACAAAAATAATTAAAGCTAGAAAAACACTACTGCAGTTTTTGTCACCTTCTTGAAGCAATTAAAATAACAACATAATAATTAATAATAATATAACAATTAAAGTAACTTCATAATATACACTAGAATTCGACAGAGCTCTTAAACTGACCCTGATGTTATGCAGCAGCCTGGAGAAATCAACGGGACCTCCAGATCCTTCCATGGCCGAGGGGTCGAGTCCATCCACACCATAGCTGAACTGAACGATCTCTCCCAGAGAGTTACGCACAGTCCAGTCGTAGTTACAACACAGGTCTTCTAGTGCCTAACAACAACAACAACACAGGTCTTCTAGTGCCTAACAACAACAACAACACAGGTCTTCTAATGCCTAGCAACAACAAATACAACACAGGTCTTCCAGCGCCTAATAGCAACAACAACACAGGTCTTCCAATGCTTAACAACAACAACACAGGTCTTCCAGTGCCTAACAACAACAACAACAGGTTTTCTCTTGCCTAACAACAACACCATAGGTCTTCTAATATATAACAACAACAACAACATCAAAGTCTTCTCTTGACTAACAGAAAATTTAAAAATTCTGTTAAAATGCGGCTAATCAATACCAATTTAGTTCAAATATATTATAATTTGTTCTCAACGAAATCGTCATGTACACAAAGGAAACAAAATTACTGAAAACACTTTTATCCCCATTAATTACAATACTACACAGATTAACTAAATCAGGCAATAAATTATTATATGAGTACTTAATTACTTAATTAAAAATTTTATTTAAAAAAACAAAAAAAATTGTAGAAATCTCATTATACCGCAGTTTAAAACTCAACAGTTGTTTAAACCACGGAATAGTCACAATTTGTATTATTTAAGCCTGTCCTGCAGTTCAGAGTAAGTCTATCTATTCCTCTCTTTTCGGAGGCTTTATACCGCGGTATTTCACGGCCTATTCAGTAAAATGCTAGTTAAGTTTACAAGTAAACTGATTGGTTGATCAATCTGAAGAACATCGATGTCATTGGCTGAACAATATAATTTTGGCGTCGGACCTTGAAGTTAATAATTAAACTAGATTTTTCATTAATATCGAAATTCCTATTCAATGGTTTAACTCTAGACAGAGGTCTAATTAAGCTGGGGTTCAAGTTGTATTTAGCAAATATTCCCATTAATTTAATTCAATATTATGCTTGCCAGAATTTTTAAACATATTTTCTATCTTTTATGTAATATTGAGGAATGTCCTAATTTAAAAGATTTCATATGATATAAGCAAAGGCAACATAAATTGATACCTTCATAAGACGACGCTGCAGATAGCCAGTCTCAGCCGTTTTAACAGCCGTATCTACCAGACCCTCGCGACCTCCCATAGTGTGGAAGAAGAACTCTGTAGGAGTCAGCCCCGAGTAAAAGCTGTTCTCAACAAACCCTCTTGCCTCTGGTTCCTTAGCTGATAAAATAGATAAGAAATTAAGATGATTACATACAGCCCTTTACATTTAAGTCACATGCCGTATCTCAACTTAATCGTACTGCTTCAGGAAGTCGTGAAGACTTCTACCAATGGTCTAAGCATAGCAGTAGTCAAGACAAAACAATGGAACCGTTATCAATAGATCAGTAAGCTATCATGCTTACAAATAACATTATATTAATAAATAACATTTAGCATATACATTCAATAATACTTGATATTAATACATATCAACACTCTAGCTGACGATATGGCAAGACATATCTAGCAGTTGTAGTTCTTTAGTGTAAAATTTTTAGCAAAAGATAGCATTATCTTGACGACATGCTATAACTATTGGGCCAGTATTGACTAATAAATGCGACAAGAAGTTAAATGAAGAACGAATAGGACATTTCATTCGGACGAATCCCCATGTGACATGAAAGATGTAATATAAAGACATAATAGTGGTTGTTGAAAGACGCTACAGCACAAAGCATGTAAAAAGTGAAATGAATTCTGAGAGAAGATATACTAAGAGATTTTAACACATTCATATCTGAGATAACAAAGACAATAATAGTTATAAGCTAACAATCTACTATTAGAATTATTAGACAGTTCACTCTGAGAGAGAGAAAGAGAGAGAGAGAGAGAGAGAGAGAGACAGAGTGTGAGAGAAAGACCAAGAGAGGGAGAGAGAGACTGAGAAAGAGAGAGACAGCGACAGAGAGAAAAAGAGGAGAGAGAAACTGAAAGAGGGAGAGAGAGATACCATGTCTAGCAAAATGAGGCAATGCCCTATCCTCGAACCCGTTGGGTACTCTGTTACCACTGATGGACTGTTGCCCCACGCAAGCGATCATCTGAGATATGTTGATATTAGAACCTAAACATAATCAAAAGCTATCATGTTAATGATTACGTTAGAATTTACATAAAAAACGTACATGTACTGGCATTGAATTGTCACACTAGACACTAGAACAGGTCACCATTTAAGTCTTGAAGTAGCTAGATGACAAAAGTGATGTATAGCTAAAGACACGTCTGCACACGTCTGAACATGTCGGGACACGTCTAAACAGGTCTAGACACATATGCGAAGGTTTAGACACGTCTGGACAGGTCTAGACACGTCTGGACAGGTCTAGACACGTCTGAACAGATCTGGACAGGTCTAGACACGTCTGGACAGGTACGACGCCGGTGACGTCGCCGTCGGATCAACTAAGTCAACAGTAAGCTTTCGATTCATAATAATGATGAGAATATAAATCTTCTCAAAATCAAAATCAGTCTTTAGTCTCGAAAGATGTTGGTGACATGGCAAGCACTAAATGTGAATCTAGTAACTATTTATTAGCCGTCTACACCTAACCGAAAATGCTATCAGCTCAGCCAAAATTAACATACTCTCTTACTTCTATACTGACTAGGACTTTAAATTCACCTTTAGATCCACACACGGCCATGATCAGTGGACTGTTAGTCTTGTGCAGTTCTTTGAAGCAGATATCTGCAGCGCTCTCTCTCAGTGTAGACAATTCTTTCAGTAAAATTGTCTGCAACAACAACAGTAACATAAATTAGTTTTCTTTTCCCCTGAAAGTTCACAGAGCTTACCTCACACAAAAGCAATATGCAAAACTTGCATCATTACATCATTAGTACTCATTTTACGTCACTACCGACTAAATAAATAGTCTTCAGCGAAGACAATTTTGACATCAAGCCAGTTCAAAAATGAATAGCATTATTGATAATAGAATATATAAGCATCGAGTATATAACAGATAATATGAATTATTTGATCTTGCTACAAAAATTAATTAATAATTGCAAAAGAAGCTAATGCTAACGTCAGTTTCCTCACTTGAAAGCGATGTCAGTCCTGGGCGAGCACAGGATTAACCTCGCACATACTGATCTGCGGTATAATATCTTACTGACATCGCCACTGGCTCCAGCCAATGCTGTGGTGTTACTAAAGTTCATTAATATGCAGCTAGAACGCCAAGCAATTATGGGTAAAGTCCAGAGAGATTCAGCAAAGTAGTTACATAGAAAATTACCTCTAGTGTTTTCTCCCCATCACATCCAGGCAACAACTGTAAATGTCCTTCTGCAAGCTCACGAATAACATCTGTACACTTTGCATACCTGCACACAACGATGATAATTACAGAAGGATGGATAATGCTATACCATCTATAAAAAAATTTCCTTTTAGCGTGCCGTACAACAAAAAATCTAAAATTTCTGCTTTTAAAACACATGAATATGAATTTTAAATGAATATAAACGATAGTAGTACTTCAGAATGACTCCTACGGGTTAATGAGCTTGAATATGAAAAGTGAAAAATCTCGGTGAACAACAAAGGTATAGTCATAGTTGCTGCACGCTTACCCGCTGCTCCCCCCCACTTAACGATGACAGTATTTCACACCAACAACGCAGAACATTGCTAATTAAACAAACTTCTTATATAATAAAAGTCGATGATATACTGTCACCACAATTCTAGAGAAATACCACTATAACAAGGCACAAAAGGAAAAATTAACAACAGTTTTAATACATAAATTTTAATATTATAATTTTCAACCTGATTTGTTTAAAAACGATATGCTTGATATTATCTTTTTATTACACTTACTACGCCCTCGTTGGACTGAAACGATATATAATTTATAGTATAAAGCTTAACTGGATGGGTCAAGTACTGAGAGAGAATGATCTGCTGAAGGAGGTAATTGATGGTAAAATGGAAGGAGCATGACTTGGGATGTTGTATGGTTTGAAAACTAATTCATATGTTAATATGTAGAGAAAGGCAGAGGATAGAAATATGTGGAGAAATTATGTTATGGACCTGCCAATAAGCAGTGCACTAAGAGAGAGTAGAGCTTACCCAGCTTCAAGAAGTTTCTTCTTGCCTTCCAGTAAACCCAATCCTGGAGTTACGTCCCCAATTCCAATGGAAAATCCACGATTCACTAGAATATAGATAAATTGCTAGCATAATTAAACATTAAAATGCTGCAGTTTACTAGTTTTAACTGAACAGAATATGTCCATTACGTACGACTTGAACTCTATACAAGTAAAATTTAGAACTCTTAATCTGCAAGAAATCTATGAATATTAAGAAACCGATTGCAAATCGGCTGGAACCAGTGGCGATGTCGTTAAGATATTCGACCGCTGATCAGTATGTGCGGGGTTCAAATCCTGGGCTCTCCCGTAACTGACATCGCTTTCGAGTGAGGAAACTGACGTTAACAATAGCTTTTTTAAATGACTTCCAAGCAATCAGCAGAGGCGTACAAAAGGTTGAAAGTCACAGAAATGTGGGGTTGTAAAAATGTTCAGAATGTTACATAGGCCAACTGAACATATAAATACAGCTGTCTTAGAACAACACCGTAAGAAAAGGGATTAAGGCCATTAGATGTAGCAACTTAAATTTTGAATATCTAAAATAAAGCAGTTGACGATTTAACATTATTCAGAGACATTCAAGAAATAAGAAGCAGAGTCTGACAATGATGAAAATAAAATTAATAATTATTAGCCTGAAAAACTGAATGAAAACTCTATGCCAAAGAAGAACAAACATGCATTAGGCGTAATGCAGGAAGCAACAGAAAAGTATGATAGCCTGCAGTCTGAAAGGCTATAGTGCCTAGGATTAAACAACACGTGCAAAACGATCTGTTGGTTCCAGTGAAAAAACTTTATTAGAGATTGCAATCCAAATCAAGCAATTAATTAAAAATTAAGCAATTCTTGCATTTAGAATACCACCGAGATACATCTAGATAGCACAATAGAACCTAACGTAAGAAAAAAAGTAAATATCAATTATTTCTAGTAAGAGTCTGAGACTAACTGATGAAAGCAGAGGTGAGGCGTGCGAGTCGAGACAGCGACTGGGCTGACTGCTTTTCTCCATAGTCTCTCAGTATCAGATAGAAGATGTTGTTCTTGGACCCTGAGCCGAGATGTGACTTCTCCATCGTTCCAGCCAATAGTTCACTGTTGTGTACCACCAGATCTATGTAGAAACGTCATCAGTTACATTCGATGATCAAAATAATTATAACTGTACAGTGCATATAGTGTACTGATTATCTACAGTACTGAGTGATACTTACAGGCATCTCTAGCACACAGCTCATTGTTTTTAGTGTACTGCCTATCTACAGTACTAAGTGATACTTACAGGCATCTCTAGCGCAGAGCTCATTGTTCTTAATGTACTGTTTATCTACAGTTCTATGTGATACTTACAGGCATCTCTAGCACAGAGCTCATTGTTCTTCGTGTACTGCTTACAGCGACAGCGCAGGTTAACCTTCACAGGACAGTCTTTGTTGGGCCTCAGTATCAAACTGAAGATCTGTTTTCCGGTCCATAGCTGACATGGCTAAAAATAAATCACAAAATACTATCAAATTCATTTACACTTCCATTTCACGTTGTAGAATATGTAAATAATTTCTAATAAGATTCCTCGGATTCCTTAGATTCTTGTTTCACAGAATTAATAGTGCTTCAAAACTCCATTCTCTCATAACCTACTAAAAGTTCGATAAATCAATTACGACCAATCATGCTAAGATACCCACGTAGTTGTCCTTGTAAGCTGTAATAATTCTAATCATACAGCTATTGCACTGTTGTTATTGAAAACAGAATAAAACAAATACAGAACAGTAAACAATGACTTCTGACACTTGAAGATGTCTACAACTAACTTAAAATGAGAAGTCTAACGATTGCGATTCTATGATAAAGAGCTTTGAATGAGCCACCAGCAGAAACCATTGCAACAAAATGTGATAATTAGTGCCAATATCAAGGTTTAGCTCTAAGATATTGTTCTTTAAATTAAAATACAAAAACAGTAGATTCCGGTAAAGCTTCCTCTTCTTCTAATGCACTTCCTAACGGCAGGTCCACGGCATATAACTCTTCCAACTAATTCTATCCTCAGCCTTCCTTTTCATCTCTCTCTCTCTCTCTCTCTCTCTCTCTCTCTCTCTCTCTATATATATATATATATATATATATATATATATATATATATATATATAGATAGATATATGAATTTGCTTTCAGAGCATCCAACATCCCATGTCTCGGTCTTTCTTTAATTCTTTCTCCTTGCATTCTTCTTTCTATTACATCCCTTAGCAAACTATCCCCTCTTATAATATGTCCTATCCCGCTTTTCTTTCTATTTCTTATCACATTCATTAACTGTCTGTGCCGACACTTTCAAGAACTTTCTCATTTGTAATGTTGTAGCTTTTAGTAATTACGATTATTAGTTATCATGGACAGAAGGAATCCATAATAAAAACTATAAAAACAGCCACTAAGCGTGAAACCTCTGTAGCTAAGCAAGTCATTAATGCACCTCTACAAATAAAAAGACATGATTAAACGCTAATAAATCTTAATCTTATATCTCTTTCTATATACCTCATTCTCAATTTTGCTGTCAAATAGCACGCAAAAGGTACAAATTTGTAATTACAATCTACATTCGAGCCCACCAAGTACACAACACAATAGGATCAAGAAGTTGACTATAAATTTCCAAGCTCAATGCTGTCAGTACATATTTAGCTTGAAAAATATGGCTATTGATGCAATTTGTTGTTGCATTCCTCTACTCTGTGGTCGCCTCTTCAAACAGCTGCCCTACACAGTTGATCCATACTACAGTGGCTAAAACTAGCATAGCCTAGTAATATAAACAAGTTTCGAATCTTTAGCTCCAATTACAAGTTCTCAGGGATACTGTTTTAATGACCACCACTCATTATTGTTTTTAGCAGAGCTTTTATAATAATAACTATAATAGAACGCCAAGGCTTCAGAAATTGCCACAAAAACTTAAACGAAAGGAAATTCGAGAAAGTCTGTTCGTGTCCCGACCCTTGTTGGACTGGGATTTAAGGGAAGATGATGAAGATGATTTATAATAATAACATTAGTTATTAACAATTTAGTAATAATAAATAATTATTTACCTTGACAATGGCAGGCGGTGGTAAATCGATCCTAATAGTGGTATCGTCGTGAGCTAGAATAGACGAGGCTATCTGAGAAGCTCTTGTTCTATCAAAGAACACATCTTTCTGAGTCAGCAGATATGAGCCAGTTATAAAATCCTGTATTGCAGCAATCAGTGGTTCTCCATTACGTGGTGTTACCATGTTCGACTTGGACTGTAATCAAAATAAAATATAACGAAATATAACAAACACATTTATAGAGTGATGCTTAAAAGAAATGATTGTGCAAACTCCACGTTAAAGTGACAGCATAATTGTCTGAAGATCAGAACGCTACAAAGCTACGCTAAAAGCTAAGGTTAACGTCAGTTTCCTCACTCGAAAGCAATGTCAGTGATGGGAGAGCCCAGGATTGGAACCCCGCACATACTGATCCGCGGTCGAGTATCTTACCGACTTCGCCACCGGCTCCAGCCAAGTTTAAATTCCAGTTGAATCGACTCTGAGAATCTACTCTCTCCCTTCAGTATTTTAGTATAACAATATCGCTAAATTTTTGTCACGTCTATATACTGAAAGCAACAATTAAGAGAGCTTAGTTTTTTGCAATAAGCAGATATGTGGTTATACAAAAATTATCAAAAATTTGCACTTATCTACATGTAGTGTTATATAGCGTAAGGGTGACAGCAGACTCAAGGTAAAACAGAAGTATGAATATGTACCTAGGACCTGCCACTTTGAAAAACACTAGAGAATGAAAGAGAGAGAAGAGTGAATAGTGAATGTCAATATTTCTGTATAATTTTGTCATTGAGTTAAATTATTAATACATTTTTTGATATGTGAGCATGAACAGAAATATAACACTTCACTAATACTTATCTCACAGTAAAACAGCTTTAGTCCTTGCTCTGTATTACGAATGCAAGCACACAAGCCTACAGACAATACGAATAACACTATCATCCACGACAACATTCAGCACACACTTACCCCCATCAGCACCAATGCTTCGGCTCTGGCTTCCTCCGTCTGAGGCAGGTGAAGATTCATCTCGTCTCCGTCGAAGTCGGCATTGAAAGGATTGCAGCAGCACTCGTTGAAGCGAAATGTTCGGTGAGGTAGCACCTTAGCCTGTCACAGCACAACACAACAATGATAAGAAAAAATATCAAAAAATTGAAAAAATTCGCTGACTTTGTTTCTCTTTTTTTTCTTTGCTTCTATTTTTCATTAAGTCGCCAACTTTGACATATTTTAATATTATATTTTACGAAGAATTTAATTAGATCATATGACTGTAAGTAGAAATCAACAAGTAATAAATATAGTTGAATATATGTAATAGTCATAAGTAGTACATATATTATTTTTATATAGAATAATATTTTGTATTTATATATATATATATATATATATATATATATATATATATATATATATACACATATATATACATATATATACATATATATAGAAAGCATGGGAATAATAACAAGTAAAAAGCACAGAAACAACAAGAACAAGTGAAGAATACATAGAATGCATAGGAACAACAACAAGCGAAGAATACGTAGAAAGCTTAGGAACAATAACAACAAGTGGAACATACATAGAAAGCCTGTATGCTAAGTCGATGAAGAGAGGGTTGACGATTAAAGAGCACAATGTCTCCATCCATCAGATGTCGTTCAACCACGTCACCGACCTGTAGTGATGTGACCAGATTCTTAGTGTTGTACATCAAGCTGAATCTGTTTGCCCAAGAACAACATATTAATTACAGCGATACCGTTGTCCATGACTGAACCAGCACAATGATCATACTGCATATCTGACGATTGTACAAACATTTTCACAACAAACTGTAGGAACTTTAAGCATTCATACTATTATAGAGTTGTTTAACGTTTATGGAGTTCCTAGTTATTCAATTTACATTTTAATTTGTTAGTTACTTAATTCAACAGGGGTATGTTTTCATCATACAGGTTCTGCTCTAGAATACGATTCAGAGATACAGTTAAAATGAAATAATAAACAAAATAGTATAGACAGTCATTAGGAATGCCCTAAGAACATAATAGAACAATTACAAGAATAAGTAGCTCTTTCTGCCATATGTCTAAATTTTGACCCGCTTGCCTAGGATCTTGGACTTGCACTGTTTTGTTATCGCTTTCTTTTGTGGTGTCTGTGTACTCAGTCGTCATAGTGTTGGTGCCTTAGCGCCGGATTGCGCAGAATCTGCAAGAGATGTCCCTGACACTGCCCAATGGCAAGGAACCATACGTTAAATTCATATCGATTGATTGAATAGGTGGCTGGTCTATAGAATACTGTAGCTATATTCGTTAGCAATATTCTTGTTTTAACTAAAAACCGGAAGTTAAATTCTTATTGATTGATTGAAGTACATACTGTTGTTTATCGCGCTTAATGACGTAGTTAGCTCCCGGATGCTTGGATGCACCATTGGCAACCAATTGCTTCATAAGACTAAAGTTGATCTTAGTCACTCTCTCGGGGTAGGTCAATATCTTGGCAACATGCAACGGAACTCCAACCTAACAACAGTGTCAATAACATTACGTGAACTTAAAAGCAATAGTGGAGTTTAAAAGAAATGGTAGAAAGAATTAAAAGTCATTATATGTGATTAAGCACCCTGGTTAAACTGGGATTTAAGGGAAGATGATGACGATGATACGTGATTAAGTACCAAAAGTTCCATTACAGAACACTCTTAATAAGTTAAAGACAGAAAGCCTTTACTCATTTAAGTGCCTTAAGGCTGACAGTGTACTTCTGAGCTCTCATCAAAATAAAAAGTCAAATATATGAAATATATAATTAATGTCAATATGTCATTTTTACATTTTACACATGGCTTACGATTCGTTTCTTTGATTTAATTATTTACAGTTCAAACAGATCTAAAGCAATATCCACAAAAGATGCCATTCCAATAAAGTATATCGTAATTCTTGTGTTGAATCTGGCAATTTAAAACACGTTGAACTGTTAAATTGAAAACCTCAAAAGTAAAAGTAAAGCTAACGTTAACGTTAGTTTCCTCAAGCGAAAGCGATGTCTGTGACGGGCGAGCCCAGGATTCAAACCCTGCGCATACTGATTCGCGGTAAAATATCTTACCGACATCGACATTGGCTCCAGCCAAACTATATCATATTTCCTGCATTTGCCTCCTCAAACAATGAAAGAGGCAAATTCAACTGTTTCAGTCACTTATTGAAGCAAAAGCTTCATTACGTTTAAAAAACCCTAAAGTTTTGTTACAATTAATCTGATCAGTCTTTAAAGTACTAGTAAGTACCTAGTACAAGCTATTTGAAAAAATGAACGAGACAACAATAAGAACAAATTTTCATTGCAGTAGTTAAATCATAAGACTTCGCATAAAAGCAACTATTCTAGTTAAAGATACATAAAATAGAAACAATAACTAATATCTATGAGTAGAATTTTATCCTACCTCAAATATAGAGAAGAAATTAAATAAAAACAACCAAAAATATTCAGATACAATTACAACAGCTTTAAAGAAATTGTGTAAATTGCTTAACAAAACTGACCCAACCTGATCAATATTGAGATTTGGATCTGGAGAAATGACGGTTCGACTAGAGTACTCTACACGCTTTCCGGACAGATTTCCACGAAAGCGACCTTTCTTACCCTTCAATCGCTGAACTATACCACGTGAACGAACGTTGTTAAGCCTCTGCAAGAGTAATACAAGTAATTACATCTTTATATATGGCAACAGTTTCAAACTGACGAACAAATGTTGCATCAGTAGGTTACAAATTATACTTAAAATTTGATTCTTCGTCCATGAACGATGTAACAGGGACGTTCATGAACTACAGTACAATTGTCCATCTCCTGCATGATAGTCACTAAAATGTCCTGCATGGCATGTCACTACAAATGTCCTGCATAAAATGTCAATACAAATGTCCTGCATAACATATCACTACAAATGTCCTCCATAACATATTCATCAGAATGATTTGCAAACACATTTAATTTAAATACAAGTCGTTGTTATAATACAAGTTTTTATATGCATGCATACATATGTATATTCATCATCATCCTCATCACTTTCCCTTAAATCCCAGTTTATCTGGGATCAGGATAAGAATAGACCTCCAATCCTATCTGCCAGACACCATATCATCAGTCTATCCTCTATTTGTAGATTTTTCCATTCGTTTAAATTTTTTGTAGCAAGAATCTAAGAGCGCCTAGAGCCTAGGCGCTCACCAACCTAATGCCCTTTCTGACATTGGTTTTGATTTTGTCTTTATGTCGCCCTTTACGGCACGTGCATTTTTACACAGTTGATCTATTCTTCTAGCAACCCGAACACAACACTGCGAACATATACTCGTGTATATTAAATTTCAAAAAGTTTGAACTGCTTTTAAATGACTTGAAGTTGCATATGAGCGGGGCTTATATCAGTGTCTTGTCACCTCATTTCACTTTCTTTATGACTTGCGTGTGAATCCAGGCTCACTGAGTGAAATAAAATAATTCATAAATTTTATTCACTCATAAAATTCAAAAATCTAAAGTCAACATGCTGCCACAAAAACTATTTCAAGATCTCCTTTAAAGGATCAGAAAAGTGAAATCACAATTTTGAAACTGAACTGAGTCGATAAAGGAGTTGCTGGATTTATAAGCTGATCTTTAATTCTTAGTACAAAATTCAATTTTTAAAATTATGTAGATAATGCTGTAGCTGAACTATACCTCCTGAAGGTAGAGAGGCACTCCAGATGATGTTTCACTGTTATAGAGCAGAGCAACCTCTAATTGAAGATGTTCCCACTCCAACTGTTAAAATCACACAATGTACTGAAAGAATTTATAAAATGATACAATATGCAGTAACCAAACACGCGCATTTTGTATAAAATTCTATCAATATGAAGTACTGGCTAAGATTACTTAAGAAACTATCAAAACAATAAAGTTTGACAAACGCAAGGTTGAAACAGATAATAAAATTAAGTTATCTAAATTAATTATTTAAATGACAGTCCACTATAAAAAACAATACCTTTATAATTTATACAATAGAAATAACTATAATCCACTCATAATCATTAAAATATCGAGAATCATTAGGCCAACCATTACACAAAAAATGAGTATGAGATCCTGGAATACATATATTTCACTATAGATCTAACTTATATATAATAAATATATCACCATTTATTACCAGAATGGAACAAACAAAGCATTATCACGAAATAAAAACTTATTAAAACGGTAGGAAAATGAATAAGTAGTAATTAGATTATAACCAGAAAGTTGTCGAGCGTGCTTGATTCAATAGCCTTAGCTATAACGTTATTTGTTGTAATAATGGTTCTCAATCTCATCGTTACATCATCTTCAGTTCTGAAGTATAAATAATCAATTAATTCATTGTACCTTTCACATTTAACATCAACTGCATCAATTAATTAATTATAATCAGTTAATAACATCGTTACAGTTATTGTTAAATCTTGGCATTCACACACTCTAGTTTGCTGATTAAGCATATGCATGCAGTTCATCTATTATAATAGATGACCTACTTGAATTAGCATAATACATATAATGACATAAGTGACGCCTCTGATAATTGTTAAAGGCTTCCCTTAAATCATTGCCCGTAGGGCGGTGAAATATGTTTCTAAAATGTATACATTGCTAACAATTCTATGACCTTAAGTTTAAAACCACTAACGCTGAATAGACTGTAAAATATAAGCTAAAATTTACACGATAAAGCAAAGGCTTGAACTTAACAATTTAGCAGAACAAATGGAACACAAACAGTTTAAACAATTTTTAATCAATACTAGAAAAAAAAAAAAAAGGGCATTGAAGTATTCAATATAGGTATATGACAATACAAATTTGAGTATGAAACATTTAGTCAATGTTTTGTTTATACTTCATTTATAATTCTATATTATTAAATCACACATTTTAATATTAAATGAAAAGTAGCTAGTCTAGATAATAATCCCAGTTGATGTGGCAACAGTGGTACTGAAATCTGAGTGAAGCATTGGTCTATTGAACACAGCCACTGCACAACACTAGAAAATTGCAGCACCACAACAGAGTCACCTAAGAATTCAAGCCATGACAATCTCATACCAGGGAATGGGTTTTAGGCCAATGCTACTACTTGGTCCTTCCTGCACATTTGTGGACAATCTTTGCATGCAAGTAAATAAATGAACACAAGTAAGTGAGTAAATGAGTAGCTAGTCACAGCAGCAGTAAAACATGCACAAATAAGTAGTGAAATGCGTAGACATACGTTCCTGAGCGTCCCGTCACAGTGGGACGTATACAAGCAGGAGGAACCAAAATGCGCTGCAGAACCATATCAACCGGTCGAGCATTTGTTGTCGACATGAGTAGAAAGCTGATATCCTACAGATAAAAAACATAGATACATTCTTTTCTCTCTCTATCAATCAATCAATCAATAGGAATTTAATGCTTGGTTCCTCGCCATAAGGCTATGTCAGGGACGTCTCTTGCAGACTCTACCAAACAGGCGCCAAAGCACCACACGATGACGACTGAGTACACAGAGACCAGAAGAGAAAGCGAGATCAAAACAGTGCAAGTCCAAGATCTATTTAGCGTTATGTGAAGTGGCAGGCCCAAAGTACAGATTTCTACTCACAGTCTGCTGTCACTTTCCATAAAGAGCACTCTATCGATCAACAAGTTAATCCCTTCAAAAAGGTTATGCATTACTCATGCTTTAATGTAACCAATAGCTGGAGAAAATATGATCTCTAATAGTCCGTGCTTTGTCGCCTCTTACAACACGACCAATTTAAGATTGGTTTATTCTTAAATGGCCTGGACACACCTAGGAAAAAATATGAAATAATGACTACAATAAAATAAAATATACAAATATTAAATCATGCCTCTGCTCATATCAATGCAGTAAAAGACCTAGAGCAACCTATATTTGTCGCAACTCTGGGAGTTAATAAAAAATTTTCACCTAGGATCCTCAAGTTGAAAATAGTACATAAATCTTCTATCTATCTTTTATATTACACAGTACCTCGTCATTGCATTTATTTCACTTAAAACTTTTATCTAATATATATTGGGTCTTTCATTGTTGCTCATACATGACAATAGATCTCATTTAGTTAATTAATCCACTGGGTTTGCTTTCTAGATATCACATTTGCACCATTTAATTTTTTTGCTCGGCTGTATGGTTTACACAATCTTAAATATACAGAGTAAAATGGATCAACACTGAATTACAACAGCACACATCAGAATAGTGAGTTAGAAATAAATAAAGCTGAAATACAATAGAATGATCAAGCCGTAAGAAAATTATCACAAACCTCAGCTGGTATCCTCTTGAACAATTCAAGAACTTTCAGAGGATTCAAAACATCCTGAAAAACAAAGCAAAATTAAAAAAACGATTTCATTTTTAAGCAAAGATCATTCATAAGTAATCACATGCAACTTTTCCATTGAAAAACAAACTATCAAATGAAGTACACATTTCAGTCATCATCATCTTCCCTTAAATACCATTTTAACCAGGTTCAGGATATGAATAGACTTTAAATCCATTCGTTTAAGTATTTGTAGCAATTTCTGGAGCCTAGGCGCTCACCAACCGAATGCTCTTTCTGACGTTGGTTTGGATTTAGTTTTTATCACCCATTTCAGCACATTTTTGGAGCACACATTTCATAAAGCACACATTTCAGTAATCTATAATATTGCTTGAATGATTTGCCACAATATACATGAAATTATGAAATACCACATTGGAAAGCAAGCAATTAAATTTAATACAAGTCTATACAAACGTAGCCCTCTGACAAAAACTATGTTCTGTGCCTGATAGGTACTATATATGATTAAATTGTGAAAATGCGTCCTCAATCAACCACACCTGAATTTTATTGAGCAATCCTTCAATTTCTCGATTGTGTTCCATTGCATCACGAAAACTTCTTTTCAATTCTTCCATACCCTCGTCTGCAGCTTTCTTTGAATGTCTGTATTTCTCGTGTAGAATCTTCAGGAAACCAAATTTCTTAACCGTTCCTAAGCAAGTAATTGCAAAAATAATAAAATACCCACTCTCTGATCTAATTATGCCATTTTGCGACATAAGTCCTATAGTCTGAATGCAATAGATAAGCTGAACATCAATTCATAACCACATTCGAAATGTGGCTATGGAGAAGAATAGAAAAGATCAAATTGGCTGACAATTATCAACGAAGAAGTGCTAAATCGGATTGGCATAAATAGGCAGGTGATAAATATCGTAAGGAATAGAACGAACTGGTGGACGGGTCATGTACCGAGAGGGGAAAAATAACTAATTCATATATTGATATGAAGAGAAAAACAGAGGATAGAAGTATGTGGAAGAGTTATGTTCCACAGACCTTCCAATAGGCACTAAATATATTACATTATCCAATATTTTTACATTACAGACGAGAAGAGAAAGAGCACTGTGTACTTGTTAGAGACGAATTAAAGAGGTTTTAGGGAGAACAAGTATCAGGGAGTTACAATAATGAAGTTTAGAAAGGACCAGTGCATTAGTCAATACAGTGGCAGAATTGATATCAAGTGGCCTACGAATTTGATGCAATTGTCAGATATAGAAAAGGAACAACAACAGACAGATGAAATATTTGTGTCTATAACTTATCTTCACAAAAAAAACTAAAGCAAACCCAAAAATCTAAAAATGTTATATTAATTATGTATTATATCATTGCACTACACTCAAACCATTAAATGACCACTTCAGTTTCAATATATATTTAAGGAAATCTAAATCTTTAACATAGTGTATGAGAAATCTAAACCGCACAAATATCACCACATTCCACAGTATCAATGTCTTAATAGCGTAGGGGTAAAGTCATGAAATTTTAAGTGACAGATCCTGAGGTGAATTGAACTCTCGCGGATTCGAATCTCAGCCGCGCTGATCTGAGAGTAAAATCTCGGACATTCACTGGACTGACTATACGGAAAATGGACTAAATTGCCTAACAGTTTAAACATGTGATATTAAAAGTGATTGATATCAACATAGTTGATCGTTTCACTATAATGTTTATTTACTTCTTTTTTTTCCCCTTCTTCTGCAAGAATGTCATTCTACAAGTTACAGAAAAGCTATTGGTTACTAAATTTTACTAAATCTAAACATATCAGCAGACAAACCATTAAAATCCCCACAGTAGGGACAGCGACTGATCTTCTGACACTTCTTTGTTATCTGTGAGCGCAGGCTCTTCTTGCGTAGATACGAGAGGTCGGGATCGCTGAGTGCTCGAGAATAGGATCTGCGCTGATCGCTGTTCAACAGCACTCTGGAACAAGTCTGCAGAAGTAAACAATGACACGAGAATAATAGTAAAGTACAGCAATAAATATTGACATTTAACAAATAATAGCAAAATGAGATTACACAGTAAGGCATAATAATAATAATAGTAATAGTAGTAGTAAAGGTTGTTGATGGCTCTCTGCTTCAGGGGCTGCTATGTAGAAATCTTTAACAGCTATATACTCATATATATAATCTTGCATAGTATTTATATATATACTCTTGTAGAGTAAAGAGCTATATACTCTTATATATATATATATATATATATATATATATATATATATATATATATATATATATATATATATATATATATCGGGTAAACAGGATAGGTTTCTCAGGGATTGACGTCCCCTGCCCGGTAAATGTCAGTCAAAGCCTCAGAGGATGAGGAAATTGAAACGATGTACGAAAAAATAGAAGGTATGATTAAAGGAGAAAAAGCCACAGATCAAGTGATGGTTATGGGGGATTGGAACGCGGTGGTGGGTGAAGGGAGAGATGGAAATGAAGTTGGGGAATATGGTCTAGGAAAAAGAAATGACAGAGGACAGAAATTGGTTGACTTTTGCAATAGAATGAGATTAGTGGTGTCCAACACTTGGTTCAAACATGAGAAGAGAAAGCGTTACACATGCAAGAAACCAGGAAGCACTGGAAACGAGGGAAGATACCAGATAGATTATATTCTGATAAAGCAATGGTACAGGAATAGTGTGAAGAATTCAAGAGCTTATCCAGGAGCCGATATTAATTCGGACCACAATCTAGTAATGGCAAAAGTAGGGCTGCAGCTGAAGAAAATACTGAAGAAAAGCAGTAAGAGATGGAATTTGAACGGGTTGAAAGAGAAAAGAAGTCAGTTTCAGGAAGCTGTAGAAAGAAAAGTTAAGGAAATGACGGACTACGAAAGAACAGGGGTAAATGAAAGATGGTGTCAGCTAAAGAAAGCTATTAAAATAGGTGCAAAATAAGTTTATGGCTTTCTTAAAGCAAATTCAGCTAAAAAACCTTGGATCACAAGTGAGATGCTAGACAAAATGGATGAAAGGAGGAAATGGGAAAGTATTGACACCAGTCATGGCCGAAGGAAATATAAAAGCTTAAACAGTGAACCTAGAAGAATTACAGACAAAGCAAAAGATCATTGATGGAGTGAAAAGTGTGTTGATTTAGCAGAATATGATAGAAGAGGGATGTCGGATCTATTATACCAGGAAGTCAGGATATTAACAAGAACCGATAAGAAAAAGAAAGGAGATGCAAAGAACATTAGTATAATGGGTAAAGATGGGGAATTGAAGACAGAGCTGGAAGAAGTAAAAGAAAGATGGAGAAAATATGTAGAGGAATTGTATAATAAGGCTGGGAAACCAGTTCAAGAGGATTTTAAAATAGAAGAAGAGAATATCATAGAAGACGATGAAAGGGGCCCCGATTTAATGAATGAGGAAATTTATTCTGCAATTACCAGTATGAAGAAGGGAAAGGCAGCCGGAAGAGATGAAATCCCATCAGAATTCTTGAAAATGTTGGAAGGAGAAACAATCAAAAAGTTAATGGAAGTATGTATGGAAGTGTACAGTACAGGTATTTGGCCAGACGACTTTACCAAGTCAGTGAAGATTCCAATTCCCAAAAGAGCCAATGCTGTGAAGTGTTCGGATTACAGAACAATCAGCTTAATACCTCATGCATCGAAGATATTATTAAAGATAGTAAATAATCGCATTCAGTCGAAAGCAGAGATGATACTGAGCAAGACACAATTTGGTTTTAGGAAAGGATGTGGCACAAGAGAAGCAATAGGGGTAATGCGGGTTCTTTGCGAAAGAAGCTTAGAATATGGAAATGACGTTTTTGTATGCTTTGTAGACTTCGAGAAGGCCTTTGACAGGATTGATTGGATAACGATGATGAATATCTTAAAAAGAATAGGAATTGACTGGAGAGATAGAAGACTAATTTTGAACTTGTACATGAATCAAAGAGCAGTAATCAAAATCCAACAAGAATACTCAGAAGAAGGTGAAATAGGACGTGGAGTAAGACAAGGTTGTAGCATTTCGCCGCTGCTGTTTAACATTTACGCTGAGGCAATGATGGAGGAAGCCATGGAAGACTTGGAAGAAGGAATAAAAGTAGGAGGGAATTTGTTACAAGATGTACGATTTGCAGATGACCAAGGAATGGTAGCGGGCAGCGAGATTGGATTGCAGAAGAAAATGGATAGGCTGAATGATACGGCCCTAAGATATGGCATGAAGATTAATATAAAAATGACCAAGGTTATGAGAGTGTCCAATAATAAAGGTGAAGTTAATATCACAATAAATGGTACGAAATTGGAACAGGTAAGGAGTTTCAAATATTTGGATCATACTATAACCGATGATGGGAAATGTGAGACGGAAATATGCAGTAGGATTGCACAAGCAAAAGCGGCCTTTGGTAGTAGAAAAGAACTATTAACAAAAAGTCTAAAGAAAGACACAAAGATAAAGATAGTGAAAACTTTGGTTTGGACCACGCTATTGTGTGGATGTGAAACATGGACCTTAAGGAAGGAAGATATTAGGAAACTGGAGGCATTGGAAATGTGGATTTGGAGAAGAATGGAGAGGATTAGCTGGACTCAAAAGGTTACAAATGAGGAAGTCCTGGAGAGCGTTGGCACAGATAGACAGTTGATAAATGTATTAAGAAATAGGAAGAAGAGATGGATAGGACACATTCTAAGGGGGGAATATCTATTAAAAGAGGTCATAGAAGGTAGAGTGGAAGGAAAAAGAGGCAGGGGCAGGCCAAGATTAGGTATGTTAGATGATTTAAAGACCCACTCATATGTGGAAATGAAGAGGAAGGCGGAAGACAGAGAAGAGTGGAGGCATTATGTACCATGGACCTGCTAGTAGGCAGTGCACTAAGAGAGATATATATATACTATTATATATACTCCTGTATAGCATATAAGTAGATACTCTTATATAGTACATATCAATATACTCTTTAATACTCTTGTATAATATATATATATATATATATATATATATATATATATATATATATATATATATATATATACATAAGTAGATACTCTTATATAGTACATATCAATATACTCCTTACTACCCTTGTATAATATATATATATATATATATATATATATATATATGTATATATATATATATATATATATATATATACAGTATATATATATATATATATATATATATATATATATATATATATATATATACACTCTTGTATAATAAATAGCTATATACTCTTATATAGTACTCTTGTATAGTATATCTTGTAGAGCATAAAGCTACATACTCTAGTATATACTCTTGTATAGTATACATGTATAGCTATATACTCTTGTGCATCTTACTTTTGAGACCCTGGGCCCCATTAACTCCATCAACTCGTAGATGATTTAGCATAAGAACTATTACCTACAATCTGTGACACTGATTGTCCAGTGAACACCAGTGTAATAATGCAGCCTGCTTCCACAGCATATTCATAGGAAAAGTATCCCACAGTGCAGAAGATTTATAACAAATACCTTTTTAACCATTTAGTTTATCTTATTAGTCACGGATTAAGTCCCTGACACCTTCCTTGTACAAGGAAACCGATGTTAAACCTTTATTATTATTTCTTTTTCGTCCATTTAGCCCAGGGTCTTTTATGGCCCATGTTCTAAAAAATAATAAGACATATATGCTTATTTTCATATACTATAAAATAAATTTCTTAATTTCTTAATTCAATGCAGTAGTATCGGTGACGATGATATCACAGAAGTAAGCGACAGAGCAATTTAAACCTTTTCAAGGTGTACTTAAGGAATCATTAACAAATATCAAATATCTATAATTTCCTAAATAAGAAACTTTAACATCACAGCTGCTGGATCATAATGAAATCTTAAACAGTCAAATTTATACAAAACATTTACCAGAAATAATATTAAGATATTAGGCATACTTTGGATGGAGCCAATGGCAATGTCGCTAAGATATCATATCGAGGATCAGTATGTGTGGGTTCAAATCAAGAGCTCACCTGTCACTGATATCATTTTGAGAGATAAAACTGATGTTCACATCGGCTTTACATCTTTACGGCATTATTCAGCGAAGTCCGATTAAAGTAGTGATTTAAATTTTCATTATATCATCATCATATCTTTAGAAATAATATGATCAGTTTTCCTTGCTCATTCCACTCGGTGGCAATCGAACTGTTATGTTTGCTTACCTTACATATAGACTGAAGTACATAGATAATAGAGCGGAAGTAGCCAATGTGAAATACGGGAAGCTCAAGATCAATAAATCCATAGTGTCCAACACAATCCGTCACCTTGTTGCCACACGTCTCACACTTCATATCTCTATTGGTTGTACCCTGACAGCAAAATTACAATGCAATATAGAGCAATATATTATTAATTTTGTTACCGTTTAAATTTGTCTATCAAAATATTCAATAGATATATTCTCTTTGGCAAATTCAAGTAAATTCAACTGAAACATCTCAAATAGGAATTAAAACATTCACACTTCAAATATATATTTAAAGTTTTCTAACACACTGTAAATATAACTAGTCAGAGATGGTTAAGTATATTTTTTAACTAAATGATATCTTTCATTCTAACACAGAGTAAATGATACCTATGATTCTAACACAGAGTAAGAAGTTAAGAAGCCAAGGCTAACATCTCTTTCCATCGGTAAGCGTACAGTTATATCTATATATAATTTATATATGAAGTTTTTCCCCAGGATTAAATGGTAGTTAATCCATTATAGAACTGAGGAAGTCAACGGGAATCAACCTCAAAAGCGATATTATTTCCAAGCTTCAGGCTACATTAAGGTGTAGATAAGGCATAGCCATTTCGGAAGGGACTAACTTGTTGATCAATGGTGTGCTCTTTATGGGGCGTGAAAAGCTGCATGCGAGTAGGAATATGTACCGTGGACCTACTGTTTATCAGAATACTGTATATGTATGTAAATACAATTACACATGTGTGTGTATGTATATATATATATATATATATATATATATATATATATATATATATATATATATATAAACACACACACACACACATGTGTATCTTTTTATTATGGGCCCCTAGTCCCATATTTAAAAATAAATGATCTAGTGCAACTGAGTTCCCCCTCGTACCCCCCCCACCCTAACCACTACCCTTACAAACGTACTGACACAGAAATTGTCATAGAAACAATGAAAATATAGTTTAACAAATTTTATCACCTGGGGTAGGGGGGGCCCGGCCCCCTGGATCCGCCACTGAATACAAAATAATATAATTATATTAAATAACAGGTATTAAAATATATATAAGTTTAAGTTAAATTTCAGCAAGCCACTGAAGCGATTCCTACCAGCCTAGCGTCGAGCAGACCGTATGGTATAGGTTTCTGAGCGGTGGAGTTGTCGTAGAACTGGGCTGTGACGACTTGTATGTGAGACTGTTGTCTCATCTCAGCCGGGCTCATCATACCAAACGTGATGTGGCTACTGCTCAACATCAGCAAACATCAGATGTGTCGTCCATCACAACATCACATACGCATTGCGCAAACATTAAACGTGTCGTCTATGACAACATCATATCCGTAAACATTTGACACATTTGCTATCCATGACAACATCATATCAGCAAACATTTGACACATTTGGTATCCATGACAACATCATACCAGCAAACATTTGACACATTTGCTATCCATGACAACATCATATCAGCAAACATTTGACACATTTGTCATCCATGACAACACAACATCAGCAAAAATTAGAAAACTTGTTGTCCTTGACGATAACTATCTCTTTTTACGTAACATGTTTAAATCATTCTAAGGACAATTATTGTATACTGGTCCTGTTAAGTATGAAATTTAGCTCCCTTATCGCCTAGAGCTGTCAAACATCAAAATAGAACATGAACATCTCCATCGCTTTCTTGAAGTTTCTTGACCATTATCCGACGTTTTCTATACACCAAGCTACTTAGGTGTAAAGGATGTATAAAAGAGTATAAGAATATACATATGATATTGTACATGTAACGTGTCAGAGCCCGGAAAAGTATATTTTAAAACTAAATTGTATATATGCAATTATTCTAGCATAGAGTACATGATGTGTCATAGTATATGATGTGTCGAAGCCGCTGAAGAAAAAGCCAAAAGCATGCTCCTGCAAAAAATTTGATTAGTTAGTGCCTATCTCTTCAGGCATAATAAACAGACTAATCAAATACTACTGATGGTAAAATATGAACAATAAATTTTTTGCAATGCACGCTAAGACACACTTAGACATGTAAATGAGCATAAGACTGTATAGAGAAGTGCGTCAACGACACTGCAGGAGAAGCCAAAACTATATTCTTTTGTCAAAAAAGTTACCATTTATAAGGCAAGACTTAAAAAGAAAATGCTGTTAAACTACTCTTTTAGTTAGTACCCATCACTTTTTGGGATTATGAGCAGGCTAATTTTACAATGCTACTCTAAAAATTTCCTTTTGTGTACACAAGACAGACGCACCTGCATCAAAGTTTTGTTACTCAAGTTACTGAACACATTATTTTAGTGTTCCCCTCTTTCCCAACTTAATCACTGCCCATAAACGGTGCAATGCAAGACAGTACATTGTGGTCAGTGCAGATTAAGAATGACCTTTGAATATCCTCAGTTTTTATGCAATCCAGTTAGGATTATGCATTGGAGGCCTATCCAAGGGCTAACCAGACTCAATGTTGCTTAACTTCGTTTAAGAGGCAAAATGCTTGCTGTACAAGTGAGCTAAACCCCACATCAAGCAAAAGCACTGGTAAAAGTGTGATATGATTTTTACATTTTAGCCAAATGTAAAATATGCAATGATAGTAATTACAAAATTCTCATAAAAGGTAAATGATTTTCAGAAGAAAATTTCAATTAAAAGATTCGTTTATGCAGCACAGATCCATTTACACAAGGATTGAACTGCAAAATTAAATTCTCGATTGCGCCCGTCGGATATTCAAAAGCCAATTAAAAACATCATCAGATATTTACTTTAAAGATATTTCAAGTAACTCATATGCTAAGAGCGATAAATTAAGAAAGTGCAATAAACGCGAAGAATTAGTTAAAAAGTAATAGTTACATTTTCTTAGCGGCATCCGTCTCCTTGAACTGTTCTTTAACCATGTTTAATCTAAATTCGTCGAAGTGGATAGAAGCTTATTTTCCTAATTATGCTCTAGCACAATGAATAACAAACACAAATCATGCTAATCTCATTGCAATGTTTACAATAATATTTCATACCACAGTGAACACTTTACAACAGCTTCTCATCCCAATTTATAAGATGGCAGGGTATGACTCCAACTTCCACAGATGTGCAGTAAAATGATCATCCATGATGATATCTAATAACGATAACTCCGTATCTTCACTGATGACCAATTTTCTCGCTAAAAATGTAGGAATTGCTGTTGCATTGTATGTCGTTCATGCACATTGTGTCTTTGCTGAAAAATAAACATATTATCTACTCTACTCTATGTTACTTGTTTAAACACGTAAAGAATGTAGTTTAATAGCTAAGATACCGCGGTACAGTATGCCTTGAATGTTTACATATAATATTACTCACAAAAGCAAGCCTCAGTAATTGAATGCCTAAAATAGCTCATTGTGTAGTGCGATTGATAACGTTATAAAATTTAACTGGTTGCCACTGAGCATATGGAATCACCTATAGAGCTGATCAGAGAGTGAAATTTTGAACGTTCACAACTTCACAGGACTGCGTGATGGCATGAATAATTAATTAAACAGCTTAATGGTAAAACATGTATGTTTTTGTTGCTATTTGACTACTGCAATTCCAAGCTTTTGAACCGTCCAAGTTGTAAGATTGTCAGATAGAGGTATGTTGCAGTTCATTTAGAATTCCTTCGGACATTTAGTTCAAAGGAAATTCGCAGCTCTACATGTAATTAATTAACTTGTAAATTCATCGATCTCCACTTCTGAGAAAATACCTGTCCCATTTATAGCAAGCGAGGCAGGCTAAGTTCGACTCTACATGTAGTTCTCAACTACATGTAGAGTCGTCAAAACAAAAAGATATAAAAAGTAAACACGCATTATAGCGAAATGACCAACCATATGTTGATATCTATCACTTTTAATACCACATGTTTAAACCGTTAGGCAATTTATTCCATTTTCCGTGTAACCAGTCCAGTGAATGTCCGAGATTTTACTCTCAGATCAGCGCGGCCTGGAATAAAACACACGAGGCACGTTACTCCTACGCTATTAAGATATTCGAGTTTTACAGGTGTCTTTTAAATTAAGAGACTTAGGCGACAATTCCTTCAAATTGTTTGCAATTTCAGTGAACGCCACTGTAATTTGTGCACTGTATGGCATGCAATATACTGTATATACGCACTACATAATTATATTATACCATCTTTGGTATATAGCCTACAGATAACGAGTAGGCTATTATGTACTTGTGTAAACAGGTAACGAGTAAGGTTTATGCCATATAGCCGTAAAGGTTTATGGCATAATTTAGAGATTACATTTTAAAAACTGTATGATTTAAGATCCAGTCAACTTAAATGTACGAGGTCAATTATCTTATGCACGCATTTACTAGTATGGAATAAGATGATTAAGACAAGACGATTATTATGATAAGATGGATGGAATAAGATGATTAAGACAAGACGATTATTATGATAAGATGGATGGAATAAGATGATTAAGACAAGACGATTATTATGATAAGATGGATGGAATAGAATGAATAAGCACCGATAAAAACAATTTCTACCGAATCAATCAACTGACACTCAAGATGAAGTATTCACAAATAATTTAAAACTTTATTTACATATTGCAAATCCTTATTCAAACAATTAAAACAAACTTATATATAAGCACACATGCGCGTACGTGGACCTAACCACGGATACATGACTTCCCTGATATCGTTCATATTGGGAACGTTAAATATTAATAATAAATTACGCTTATGATAAAATAATTTATTTTTTAGAAAAATTAGTATTAATTCTGGTTTTTAACGACTGGAAGAGCATATCGGTTGAATCGTATCAGTGAACTGTCCATACAGATATTAAATTGTACTGCAGGGAACTTCCTGATATCATTCTTCGTATTGAAAGCGATATTACGATTATTATTATTACAATAATATTCCTATCATCTTCTTCATCATCATCATCATCATCATCATCATCATCATCATCATCATCATCATCATCATCATCGTTGTCGCATATGAAATACAGTCCATTCTTTTAAGATAAGCAAATGAATCATTTAGCCACACTTATTTATATTCCAACCACTAATGAAATCAAAAAACCTTTCCAGTAAATAAGTCAGTAAAAACATACAATACAAAAAACACATTCAATAACATACAGTGAAAAAAGATTAATATTCCCATATAGTAGTCTTAGCCGGCAGGAAAATATTGTGAAAATGAGATAATTCGCGACAATAGTCTGAGAGGATGAACGGAGCGTGGTTCAAAACCAGGTCATATAAATCATAGATAACACTAACACTAAGGCTAAAGTTAACGTCGATTGTTATACCTACCTCAAAACCCTATTGCAAAAAGTATAAAAAAGCAAGACAAAGATAAGCATTGAATTGTAGTCGATAATGTTCTGCTAAGCGGTATGTCCAAGGTACATATTCCTACTTAGTTAAACTTTAATGCTTTATAGAGGATACTCCAATCCATCAATAGGTTATAAGTTGGTAATTCACAACAGGTTACAATTAGGCCTGTTGACATCTCTAAGTAGCCTGGGCCTCTTGCTTTGCAATAAAAAATATGACTTCTGACGTAGTCTCATTCTGCTTTCTATAATTCCTTTTTAGTCACTTCTTACGAAACATACTTCACGGTTAGTCTATTCTTTAGCGGCCCGGCCCTGCACGGGAATTGTTATATACGTGGAATTATTTACATATCAGATTGAATTTACAGAGATCAATACAGCTCGGATACTCTCTGGCTAAACGTCAGTGTAATTAAAACTTAAACAGAAACAACATTTGAACCATTGCGAATCGCCATTGATAAGTCATGGTCCGGAGATCATATTGGAAATGAGATAAGAAATTTTTAAGCCATCCTAACTCTTAACTATTAACTGTTACATAAACATCAAATAACATTAATTTCGGATGGTATTACACTGGAGGTGATAAATCGAGGTGATAAATAAAAATTGATGAATTTTAAATCTATTTTTAAATATTACTTTTGATAAGTTTCGTCCCTCATCATTCTAGATCAGGAAAGCGATGCTACACCACAAGGCCTACCTGTCCAACAATTACTATTACGTATACATCATATAACTTAATCAGTCTGTATAACTGATGAACTGGTAGACAAAATACTAAGGTATTAGGCCCTATATGCATTGAAAATATCTACACTGCTCACAATCTCTGCACAAACAGGTAGTAGGTTAACTAAATTAAATGTGAAAAAGAAAACGAAAACAACATTTCAATTTAAACGAGCGCAACACAATTCACATAGAAGTTCAAGCACGCCTAATATAATCTCATTATCCATTCATTCCCGGTAATTTACAAAAATATACCTCGATTAATCATCATATAATGACGCGCATTAATATAATTAAGCTATCTCCAAAATAGCCCAAAGCAATTGTACAAGACAGTAGGGTTACGTCTACTCCTCTGCGTACACTTACATGAAGTATTTACGTCCCTGACATTTGCCAATGGCGAGGAACCGGACGTTAAATTCGTATTGATTGATTGTATTTCAGTTATACTCGATGACAATTATAAAATTATTATTATCCAATTTTATAAACAAACCGAGTTATAGTAGACTAACATTCCTCTCTAAAATATGAAGTAGCTGAAGGTTCTGCTATTCTTATTCGCTCTTCACTCACTGATAAGTGTCTAGAGTTGACAATTCCAAAATTTTGTTTTATTGTGGACATTTTGATGATATACCTGGATTTTCAAATCTGTCAAACTTTCTAGTGTTAGTCAAACTTCCTAATAATAGAATCAAGGTATATTATGTACTATATTTCAATTTATTAGTTACATAGTATATTTTGCTTTCACTCTTCTTTAAGAATACATCATAGATAAACATGAGGATTCGATTACGACACCCATACAAATCCCTAGTACAGCCTTTCATGTGTGAAAAGTATGACACCTGAGATGATTTCTTACAGCATTCAGAAAGTATGTTCAATATCATAGGATTCATTATACTCATGTCACTGTTTGCAAATTTTAATTGGCAACACGATAGGAATGATAGAGGAATCTCTGCACAATTACTACACACAAGTGCTATCTCACGCGCTAACAGACAAACACAAGCATGTACATACTTCAAACAACAATAACATAACATCAGCCATTTTCTTTATGTAAAACTATGATAAGAATTAGCTTAAATATAAGAATGATAGATAATTTATTAAATAGCAAAATCAACAGAATATTACTGTACATATTAAAAACAGAACAATCTAGTACATTAATACACTCCATACACCAGCAGTACACTAGGGATCTCGTCAAATGCATTTTGAAAAGCAAAACAATTTTGAAAGTGTTTAAACGATGACATTTCTCTAGTTGATTTAGTATCTATTAGAATTGCCCTGAATCTTACAAAAGTCGCTTTCTTACCATCCCTACCTTCACCGTAAACTGAACTCTCACATATTACACAACCTTATATTTGAGATGCTAATTTCAGATAATGAAGTAGACAAGAGCTACGGCTGTAGTTGAAAATGCTGTTGAAGCCAATATTTTACAGTGTAAACTTCCAGTTATTGCTTTAAATAAAATAACCGAAGATTAAGGATTTTTGGAGTTCTATCAACGAGTGTAAGAAAGAGATCCCTAGCGTATTATACATACATGTGAACTGTCACCAAAAAGCAAAGTAAATATAGCAAGTTCATGGAGATATGAATAGTATTCAGTAAGCATTCGGTAGCGGTATTAAGTTCTATCTTTCTAGCAGACTTCATCTTTTAATGGGCAAATATCTTAGAATTCTTCTTTCACTTTTAGTGTTCTTAAAATGGCAGATCCAAGGCAGATAATCCTATTCGCTAATTGCTTTCAAGCTCGCTATAGAGCACTCAGTGAAATCTATTAATATCAAACGCCAATGTATATCGGTACCAAACTGCCAAATAGTTTGTCATCGCCCTTCACTGTAGTTTTTCTTAATCTTCTCTTACGGCAGGCTAATAAAATGGTTGGTCTACTCTGCAATAACATGTGGCTCAAAATCTACTAATATTTTAAACCGTACACGTAATGATACTGTGTTGAAATAAATTTTCATTTAAAAGTATTTGAGACAGTACACATAATCATACTGCGTGAACACACATAACTTGTAACATCTGATATTCGAGATTTCTGAGATCTACTCAATATTCTGAGTAGATCTCAGATGAATGATAACATGTAGGTCACAAAGCATTTCGAAGCTTAATTCATAATGCCTTAGATAGTTTCGCAATTTCTATTTCCAGAAGTTTAATTTCTAAATAAAACTGACTTCATAGACAAATACAGAAAACAACTGAATCATATCAAAATAGAAAACTAGTAAATAAAAATTCCCTGAATACAATTTAAAATAATCTGAATAGAGCTCTTAATTCAATATAAATATGCAACTAGTGAATAATTAGGTAATTCAGACTGTACGTCGCTGTGCTAAAACAAAGCTAATAAATATACAACATGGCTCATATTCGCAATTAACGACCATACATCATTTACTGCAATATAACGAGACAACACTTTAACTAACGGTTATAGGCAGATCACATGAGATTATAGTAGCCAGGTTACTGAAGTTAGCATTCCAACGCGCAGTTAATAGCACAAATAAAGATATGCAAAGTATCGTAGTAACCATCACTCCAATAGTCTTAATAATATAAATTAGTATACACTGTATTAGTACACAAAATCGCCTTCCGGTTAGAACCCGGACGTCAAATATTTATGTACTGCATATAAAAGGAGTAGAAGAACAGCCTATTCTGTTGATACCACGCCACATATTTCCAGGGATAGATAACAAGTGTTTGCTTTTAGCATATCTTAACATGCTATGGTTATAGAAATACCATGTGACTGAATCTTAGCACCGACAAGCCCGACTGAACAGTTAATCCTTAAAATTCAAATCAAGATTTATCATATAAAATATATAATATATTATATTAGTAGCTAACACGTATGTTTACTGCTGTCAAGAATAGTGAAGTGATTCGCATGTAGATAATTGCAGAATAGCGCGAGACAGCTCATGTTTATAAATGTTAGACGGCATGATGAGGGTGTAGAATGGCAAGTTCTAGAGTGGAGAAGGAACAACGTGTTCCGGTGAATCGTTGGCCCCGGGCTCGTCTGCTATTGTATCGTCGTCCACTGTTCTCGGTCTGCTGCATTTGTCTGCAAGCTGTGAATAGTCGCCATCTTGTAGACAGCAGATTAATAGTACAGTCATGTTGTCACAACCCAGACCTCCCATCTGACAGTCAGGAGCCAGGCATCTAGTCATCAGCTCTTCACATATCTACACATACACATCACGTCATCAGCTCTTCACATATCTACACATACCCATAACATGACGTCATCAGCTCGTCACATATCTACACATACACATCTAGTCATCAGCTCTTCACATATCTACACATACACATCACGTCATCAGCTCTTCACATATCTACACAAACACATCACGTCATCAGTTCTTCACATATCTACACATACACGTGGCATCTAGTCATCTGCTCTTCACATATCTACACATACACATCTAGTCATCAGCTCTTCACATATCTACACATACACATGACATTAGAGATCAAACGTCGTCCTAAACTACAATCAGCTTTTCATATATCTACACAAAACTGTCACGGTACAGACTCATATTTCATTAATAACTGCAATTGATATTAAAGAACACAATCACGCACATACATCATAACGGCACACTGGGTCAGGAAGCACAGATGCCTGTTTTAGACCATTTCCTCCTTCCTCTACATGTAATCGGGCGCAAGTTTGAATAAATAAACAACAAAGGAAAAAAACATTACAGTGAAATGAGCAACTATGCTGATATCTATTACTTTTTTATACCACATATTTAAACTGTTAGGCAACTTAAAGTCCATTTTCGTATAAGCAGTCCAGTGAATGTCCGAGATTTTACTCTCACATCAGCGCGGCTGGGATTCGAACCCAAGAGAAGCAATTCATCTCAGGATATTTATTTAAAACTAGATGACGTTACCTCTACGCTATCAAGAAATTCGCGACAAAAAGAAGAAATAAACAACAGAGGAAGATGCGACATACCACATCCGGCTCCATGCGCTGAGCGATACGGACTCGCACAAAGTCAACAGCCTCCTGACTTGTTAGCACGTCCCAGATACCATCACACGCCATGAGCAGGAACTCGTAGTCTGGTGTCAGGTCCCTCACCAGCACGTCCGGTAGTGCTGTACATAAAACAGTTTACACCTGGTAGAGCTGCACATAAAACAGTTTACACCCGGTAGAGCTGCACGTAAAACAGTTTACATCCATAGGCTTAGTCCATCTTAATGTCAGCTGGCGTCTCGAAAGCATATCGCATATATGGGATGTAGAGGGCACTGGATTTGAACCCTGAACCCTCATCCGCAGTCGGACAACTTGCCAACATACTACCAATTCACCTACTAAATCTATTTATAATTTATAATCGTGATTTTCCGGGTCACTACAAAATAGACAAAAGAAGAAATGAATGTACTATATAATGAAACAAAGTTGAAAACAAAAAAGATGAAAACAATGGGAATGCAAATCAGAAGACATATTTTAACAGCCAAAGGCTACATGCATTAAGGTATGATAAAGGATTAATCTTGATGATATGATCTTGATGATGATATGATATGGGTGTAAGCTGGTTACAGAGACGGAAGCAGATTGTGAGCAGGAGTATTCGACCTTTCACTTTGCAGAAGTCAGATGAAAGAGATTCTGCTTTCACCTAACTACAGCCTGATATTCTCATGGGCACTAAGCCACAAAAGCACTTTGCGAATGTAAAATGTCATTGCAATTTGATAGGTCACTGAATTAACCAGCGGTCCACTAACCTGAGACCATCTGTTCTTCTGCAACTTTCTTATCGTTCTTCTTAAAGATGAAGTCGCCCAGAGCGCGCGATAGAGCCAAGTTACCTAATAACAATAGTACACGACGGAAACCAAGTAGCAACCAACTTTACAAATAGCTATACCGAAAAAGTCATTTTCAAAAGATTCAATAATTAACAATTTCAGGAATACAAGGGCGAAAGAGTAGCATCTAAGCCTCTGTGTCCATTGGGGACGCATGTTTTCATGCTTCTCCGCTGTGAATATTTTGGGTAGAGCTAATTCTGCACAGCATCAAACCAATCTTCCTTTTGAATTGGATAACCGAGTTTCTACACAGGTGTACTCTCTCGCTCTCTTAGTGCACTACCTACTGGCAGGTCCATGGTTATAACGCCTCCACTCTTCTCTGTGTTCCTCTATCCTCTTCATATCTACATAAGAGTGGATCTTTAAATCATCTAACATACCTAGCCTCTGCCTGCCTCTGTCTCTATTTCCTTCCATTCAGTCCTCTATGACCTTTTTTGGTAGACTTTCCCCCCTTAGAATGTGTCCCCTCCAACTCTTCTTCCCATTTCTTAATGCATGTATGCATGTATCAATTGTACATCTGTACCCACTCTTTCTAGAACTTCTTCATTTGTAACCTTTTGAATCCAGCTAATCCTCTCCATTATTCTCCATATTCACATATCCAATGCCTCTAGTTTCTGGGTATCTTCCTTCCTTAATTAAGATCCATGTTTCACATCCATGCAATAGAGTGGTTCAAACCAAGGTTTTCACTATCTTAATCTTTGCGTCTTTCTTTAGACTTTTGTTAAAAGTTCTTTCCTACTACCGAAGGACTCTTTTGCTTGTGCAGATATAAAGGTATACAAGCACTGAAAGTCAATTTATTCAGCTGTGTCATCATAAAGAACGACTATTAGACTCGTATGACTTCAAAATAGTGATTTAAATTCAGTACAGCATCTTACTCATCATATTACAGCAGATGTAAATTTCAATGATATTTTCTCTCACTTAACATTTTATCAACACACGTCTCAGTCGTTACAATGCAAACGAACATAATTTAAATTAGACTACAACGTACAAACGGAAATGAAACTGCTAACTCAGTAGGCCTATAATTTTCCAAAAAGGTAATAAATTAGGTCCATCTACAACAGATAATCATCTGAATTCACAAATAACAGATTTTATTTATATACTGATTCATTTATATAACACTGAGCATATTTCATGAGAAATGGTAAACGAGGGTTGCACAGTGTTAAGTTAAAAATTCAGCAAAATAAGAATTTTCCAGAGAAACATTTCACCATGTAATCTCTAACCGTTAACACGGTTGAATTCAACGTAACCGCCGGCAGCTATGATTCGCTTTGTCTCTAGTTCATTGCTCGGCTTGTGGTCAAATGATAATTCTTCAACCTTGCCTCCTATACTGGCTACTGCACGCGAATCACCAACATTACCCTAAACACAATGAACACACATTATAGCAAAATACTGACGATATTTCTCAGTTTTAATGTCACTTCTGCAATCTTTAACATTACCCTAAACACAATGAACACACATTATAGCAAAATACTGACGATATTTCTCAGTTTTAATGTCACTTCTGCAATCTTTAACATTACCCTAAACACAATGAACACACATTATAGCAAAATACTGACGATATTTCTCAGTTTTAATGTCACTTCTGCAATCTTTAACATTACCCTAAACACAATGAACACACATTATAGCAAAATACTGACGATATTTCTCAGTTTTAATGTCACTTCTGCAATCTTTAACATTACCCTAAACACAATGAACACACATTATAGCAAAATACTGATGATATTTTTCACTTTTAATATCATTTCTGCTATCACCATCATTACCCTGAACACAGTGAACACCTATTAAGTAAATCATCACAATAATGCTATCTATCACTTCCTATCATTATCACTTCTGCTTAAGCTACGCTCAGGTTTTATTGAGCTTTCTGTGTTACAACATTAATACATTAATAGGCTCCTTACCACTCATACACAACGTCACTACAGATCTGACACTAAATAGCGTATGTTTAATTATATCGAAATAGCATTTCAGTAATCTCTCTCTTAGTGTCATTTCAGTAATATTTAGTGCTAAATTGCACTGAAAATCTAAATGACGACAATTATCGTTTTCATTAGAGAAGTAATAATAATACTAATAGAATAGAATAGTAATAATAACAGCAAACAGCAGCAATTAGAACGGTTCATACGTACGCAATATAATTTATTGTTCTTGATGAGGATAATGTTAGCAGTGGCTCCTGCTAGGTCATCCTTTATATCCTCCTCTAAATATAAGCATATCAATCAACCAATCCAATCAATCAATCAGTCTAACAAATCAATCAATCAGTCTATCAATCATCAATCAATAAATTAATTAACCAAAAATCAGTTTACCCAAATGTTCAGCAAATATTTACATCACTTGTATTACAAAATTTACAATCCCCCGGAACTCACAAGAATATCAGATTTGGGCATAAGGTTTGAGAGTCGGATCTGCAGACAACAGACACATTGTTTATGTTTATGCACAGCGCAGTCCAGCATCGAACAAAAACAAGTAATACAGATCTTTGAATCCTCAAAATATCAGTTAAACTAAAATAACTCCGAGAATATAACAACAGCTTTCAATAAAATCAGTTTGTGGCCTTTTGATTCTACATTTGTCTATAAATTTATCAACTTTATGACTCTAATAAAGCTCATCATCTATTTGGTACATGTACATATAAATTATTGTACAACCTAGTCAAATAACGACTTCGTTGAAAATTAAACATGAAATATATATACCATGTAATCAGCTCAGAAATCTAAGACCAGAGATAAAATACAGAATATTACTCAAACATCAACCCCAATTAAAATCTACCTGCTACTTGAACACTATCTAAGACTTGAAAAGGGGTTCACATAATGGTTTAAGTATATAGCGGATTAGGTTTTCCTTACCTTTATTGTTCAATGCAGATCAATAACTATATAACAGCAATAGAAACCATCACAATAGCAAATCTAACAGGTAACAACGATTGAATATATAACAGATTTACCAAAGTGCCCACTATTGTCGTCTATCCTTTCTCTACGCTATTTGTTATTTTAATTCATTTAAAATGAATGAAAACTAATTAAAATGAAATCGAATAAAACAATAAAGAGATACACAAATTTAATTTAGCATTCGGCTTAACTTTAACCTATAGGCATACGCCAGTAGAAAACTAGGAAAAGACAAGTTGATAAAAGCACAGCCAGATAGACAAACATAAAACAAACCATTCAACATATCCTCGTCTAGAAGCAGAAAGGCTCCAGCAATGGCAGCCTCAATATTCCCATCAACTGTAATACGGTATATACATAAGTATGCATCATAATCATCATCTGTCCTTAAATCCCAGTTTTACCAGGGTCGGTATACGAATAGACTTTCTCCAGTCCTCTCTATTCCACACATTTCATCAGTCAATCCCTATTTAAAGGCTGGAGCCAGTGGCGACATCGGTAAGATATTCGACTGCGGATCAGTATGGGCTCGAGTGAGGAAGCAGACGTTAACCTTAGCTTTACCAGCTTTTTATCCATTCGTCTAAGTTTTTGTATCAATTTCTGGAACCTAGGCGCTCACCAACAGAATGCCCTATCTGACGTTGGTTTGGATCTAGTCTTTATAGAGACTTCTACGACACTGCATATTTACACGGTTGGTCTATTCTTCAAGCAACCCGGACACAACACGGGGAAGGTATATACATAAGTATGGAAACTACAAAAATAAAGAGCTTAATAAAAAAATACAAGAAATAAAATAAGTATACAATGTATACAAGTACCAATAAGCTAAAAAAAGTTTAACTATTATAACAAGCATGAAAAGTTGAACTTTTACCTACATATACAATGTATTATACACAGTGCTATTTATTACAATCGTTCTATAGTATACTATATGATCTACAATTTACTTCGATGTGTAGAAAATACTATATAGCGTTATTTAGAATGCTACGCAGTATTTAAAATGTAGAAAAATATAGAAAGATGCTACATAGCATTCTCATAAAGAATGCTATATAGCATTCTCAAAAAGATTGCTATATAGCATTCTCAAAAAGATTGCTATATAGCATTCATTATGAGAACGAATAGCACTATATGATTGTTATATGTTTGCTTACGATTGTGGGCTGTCAACTAGATAGTATTTATTTATCCTCATTGATCACCTGTTTGTATACATGTGTAAGTCTGGATTTCATGCTTTGACATTAATTAAACATACTTACTATATATAAAGAATGCACAATGAAAAGAACTTGGTGCATTCAGCTCAGTTTTTGTTAGTACATATATTTGCGCAGCATAACTCTCGTATCGTTTCTAACCTAGACCATAACAAGTCCTTGAAATCGTCCTCAGGTGAGGCACAGGACGTTAAATCTTGATTGTTTTAATAACATGCACTCGGTTAAGAAGCCAGTGACGATGTTAGTAGGATATTCGACCGCGATCAGTATGTGCGGAGTTCAAATCCTGGGCTCGCCCGTCACGGACATCGCTATTGAGTGAGAAAACAGACGTTAACATTAGCTTCATTTTAACATACTACTGACGTTAACATTAGCTTTATTTTAACATACTATCTTCAACCAAGTTCAATTTACAGCGGTTATTTAAACGTTCTCTATTAATTAATAGTTCCCCACTCAATGGGAACAATTAATTATGCTAGTTATGATGTTTTGATAATATCAAAACATCATAACTAGCATAGGAGTCAAAATATAATTGTAGAGGATTAAAAGTTACAGCGAGCTGTAATTTTAAATATCAGCAAAACAGTGTTGCATGAAACCTGCAAAACAGGACTTACAAATGAAAATTAAACAATGAAGCAACACTAACCGTAGCTCTGATGACTCACAATACGTTTGTGCAGATTATTCGCTGCATATACGGCAACTTTCTCTCCTTAAATGTAAAATCATTCAGTCATTTACACATACAAGAGAGAACGAGAAACTAATAGGTTTAATGCAAACTCTGCAATATACCGCAGTTATATATAGGCTACACACACACACATATATCTTTATACACACACACACACACACACACACACACACACACACACACATATATATATATATATATATATATGTGTGTGTGTGTGTGTGTGTTTATATATATATATATATATATATATATATATATATATATATATATATATATATATACAGTATATATTATATAATTATAATTCATAATAGATATATATGAGATGATAAATATAAATATACATAATTGTTAGCCTAGTATCTATATTTTTCGTTCAGGAACTTTATCTGCTAGCATATTCGATTGTTAACTGTATCCAATGACATTAGAATCTATGCAACAAATGCTGACTAAGCATCAGCAATATCCTGCTTTCAAGAAAATACTGATTTCTGGCAGCTATTTATAGGAATTAAGAACAAAGACAATGAACTATTTTTATCTTAAACTAGTGCACAATTTGCAATTGCAGTCATTTAATTAAAATCAATAAATATTGTATTTCCTTTTACCATGACATACTACAACAACAATGAACAATGACATATGGACATGGCTACAATGAACAAAGACATACATGGAGAACTACTACATGGCAACAATGAACAGAGATACATGGAGAAATATGACCATGACCGCTCAGGCATGGAACAGGGACAGAACTTAGAGAAGAAGAATAAATATTGTATAATTTTCATTAGACAACAAGTCATATATAGCAGTGCAAAATTCTGCTGCAACAATAGAATCCGCTTAGGCCTATATAAAATTTATTTGCTTCTGCGGCTAAGCAACTATTAATTAAAGAATATGGAAATTCGTTAGACCTCTAGACCTCAATGTCAATATCTATCTATGTTGGATCCTCTATGTAGGATTATCCATTGCGAACTCGAAAAGTCACATCTAGTGCATATGTCTTACAAACAGCAGAGCACTTATAAATTAGGACAGGTTTAGCACACCCTTCTGCAACCAATTATAGTCTATTACTTAATAATTCGGCAAGTCAACCTTCGTACATCAGAGTTATATATATATATATATATATATATATATACAGACTGTGGCAAAAAAAATAATCCCCTAGCGAAATCTCAATAACTTCAAGAAAACTCAAAACATCGTTACATAATTTTCAGAGCTTCTAGAGGAGGAATGCATCTAACTTGCAAATTTGGTGAAAATATTTGCAGTAGTTACGAAATTACAGCATTTCTACGAAAAAATTGCAAAATCAATTTCAACAAGGCTTTTTCAAATGTCAGTCATTACTTTTAAAGAAAGTAACGACCCTGAAAAGGACTGCTAACTTAAGTGGTGGAGTATAAGCCTACACTACCTTGTTGGCTGCTCCAATAAAAGATGCTTAAAAGTCGTTCTTCTGTGAAAATTATTCCTAAATTGTGAAGAAAATTTCCGGTACTTTTGGGTAAACAAGCCTTGTTAAAATTGATTTTAACACTTTTTTCTGAAGAAACGCTGTATTTTTGTTACTTCTGAATATATTTTCACCAAATTTTCGGAATATATGCAAAAATTCCTCCTTTAGAAGCTACGAATATTTCGTAACACTATTTTAAGTTTTGTCGAAGTTATTAAGATTTTTGTTAAAAGAAGCATTGTTAAAATTGCAAAAAAATTTTTGCACTTTTTTCTTAGAAACGCTGTAATTTTGTTAATGCTCAATAGATTTTCATCATATTTCCAGGTTAGATGTATAAATTCCTCCTCTAGAAGCTCCAAACATTTTATACACATATTTTGAGTTTTGTTGAAGTTATTGAGATTTAGCTAGGGGAGTATTTTTTTGGCCCCACTCAGTATATATATATATATATATATATATACTGGCTGGAGCCAGTGGCGAAGTCAGTAGGATATTCGGCCGCGGATCAGTATACCTGTCACAGACATCATCCGAAATAATAAAATAACAAAACAAAATAAAATAAATAGCTTATCATTATAAAACGATATCCGGCCTGATATAGGCCTATATATATATATATATATATATATATATATATATATATATAGATATATATACATGTATATATATATATATATTATATATCTATATAATATATATATATATATATATATATATATATATATATATCTATATATATATAGTAGGCCTTTGGCAGGATTGATTGGATAACGATGATGAATATCTTGAAAAGAATAGGAATTGACTGGAGAGACAGAAGACTAATTTTGAACTTGTACATGAATCAAAGAGCAGTAATCAAAATCCAACAAGAACATTCAGAAGAAGACGAAATAGGACGTGGAGTAAGACAAGGTTGTAGCATTTCGCCGCTGCTGTTTAACATTTACGCTGAGGCAATGATGGAGGAAGCCATGGAAGAAGGAATAAAAGTAGGAGGGAAATTGTTACAAGATGTACGATTTGCAGATAACCATGGAATGGTAGCGGGTAGCGAGATTGGACTGCAGAAGATAATGGATAGGCTGAATGATACGGCATTGAGATATGGCATAAAGATTAATATAAAAAACACCAAGGTTATGAGAGTGTCCAATAATAAAGGTGAAGTTAATATCACAATAAATGGTACGAAATTAGAACAGGTAAAGAGTTTCAAATATTTGGGTCATACTATAACCGATGACGGGAAATGCGAGACTGAAATATATGCAGGAGGATTGCACAAGCAAAAGCGGCCTTTGGTAATAGAAAAGAACTATTACCAAAAAGTCTGAAGAAAGATACAAAGATAAAGATAGTGAAAACTTTGGTTTGGACCACGCTATTGTATGAATGTGAAACATGGACCTTAAGGAAGGAAGATATTAGGAAACTGGAGGCATTGGAAATGTGGATTTGGAGAAGAATGGAGAGGATTAGTTGGACTCAAAAGGCTATAAATGAGGAAGTTCTAGAGAGAGTTGGCACAGAGAGACAGTTGATAAATGTATTAAGAAATAGGAAGAAGAGTTGGATAGGACACATTCTAAGGGGGGCAGGTCTATTAAAAGAGGTCATAGAAGGTAGAATGGAAGGAAAAAGAGGCAGGTGTAGGCCGAGATTAGGTATGTTAGATGATTTAAGGACTCAATCATATGTGGAAATGAAGATGAAGGAGGAAGACAGAGAAGAGTGGAGGCGTTATATACCATGGACCTGCCAGTAGGCAGTGCACTTAGAGTGAGATATACATGTGTATATATATATATATATATATATATATATATATATATATATATATATATATATATATATATTATATAGCAATACCTCCATGCCCATCATATACTCCAAAGAAGCAAGCATCCTTGTCTCCTGGCAATGATAGAATATGTGTATGAGCATCTTCCATATCTGAGAGAACTTCGCTAAGGACAATATTTATAAATAAATTGTCTATTATACATGTCATATGTAAGATATATGACAATGACCATTATATATCAACAGTCCAATATTTATTTCGTTCACGGTATGTTCATTATTGTCCATAGATCCATCAAACTGCATGCTTTCTCTCTTGAAAGTCCAGTTACACGTCTGACTTAAGACATCAAACAGAGATTTTCCAATAAGAGCAATTATTCATTGTTTTTGCTCAATGTTAGAAATAAACAGTATAAAATGAAGCATAACATTTTAATTTTAGAGCCTAGTAAATTTACTAATTAAAACCATATACCTGCATGTGAGAATTTAAATCTTAGATTGCTATCCAACACAGCATTAATATATTGATATTTTGTATGTACAAAAGCTAAACATATTCAAGCATAATCGACAGTACACGTACAAATTTAAGGTAAATGTAGTAAATTGATACGTCATACCAGTGAAATAATATACATTATATTATAAGATTCATTAAATTATTGCATTATAATATGAAATAATATACATTATTAATTGACTAGTTTTGCCACTGTTATGTCTGGGCCACTGAAGATTAGATTAACGGTACACTGAACGGAAACCGAGTTTGTCATAAGTGACAGTGAGATATAAGAGAGAAGTAGAAAAGAATTGAATGCAAAAGGAAACCACCACAAAAGCCATATATTTTCCAATTTAAAGGCTACATTAAAATGTCGACACGGCATATTTAAGGCATAATGTATTAAGAAATAGGAAGAAAAGTTGGATAGGACACATTGTAAGGGGGGTAGTCTACTAGACAATGTCATAGAAGGCAGAATGGAAGGAAATAGAGGCAGAGGAAGGCCGAGATTAGGAATATTAGATGATTTAAAGATCCACTAATATGTGGACATGAAGAGGAAGGCGGAAGACAGAGAAGCCTATATACCATGGACCTGCCAGTAGCCAGTGTACTAAGGGGCAGAGAAGGCATATTTAATCTTTGAGAAGGGATAAACTTGATGATCGATTGTGCTTTCTTTATGAAGAACTTACAGCAGGAATAGGCCTATACACCTAGTAACTTAATATATACCGTGAAATCTGCAATACACACTGTGATTAAGAAACTGGAACTGTTTTTTGAATAAGTTATCTTACATAAACCATCATCATCATCTTCTGCCATTTATTCCTAGTTTAACTAGGGTCGGGATACGGACAGACTTTATCTGCTCCTCTCCGTCCCTCCCATACCATATCATCAGTCAATCTCCTATTTTTCCTTTCATTTAGTTCACTCTATAATATAGAGTCTATATAAAAAATGAATGGGAAAAAATGAGAAAAAAGTTGCCAAGTTTTAAGCCATTGATCTAAGTGTTAGGATCAGTGACAGAGATTAGAACTTAAAGAAGAGAAAACATGAAAGAGTTAAAATAGCTTCCTCATTATTGAAAATATTAATTAATATTTCTCAGTCCGGATTCAATTAATTCAATTTAAATTACAAATTAATTTGAATAAGAATCTATATTTGCTCCTGACCTGTCGCTGACAATCCCTTTATTAATAACCAGGAAAATAAGGTAAAAGGGATTTTAAATTTTAGCTCACTTTGTGTAGAACAATTATACTAGTATTAGTAAGTTATCATATATAGCGGCTTACTGCAAACTCTAATTATATATATCAACATATCATAAGCTATGCACTGGGAAATTGCAAGCTTAGTACTACTGGGTTAGTCACATGACTTGGCTATCACTGAATATGCCCAAATCATAACCTTTCCTATAACAAGAGCCTCCAACAGAATATCATTAGGCCTATAATGATATCATAAAAATGCAAATTTTAAAATAATATTCATTACAGTACAATAGAAAATGAAAAGACCATTATTATCGCTCTTGAACATCTCTTAATTAACTATGATACTGCCTAATCACAGGTCCAAATTATAGATTCTTACCAAAGGCCGCTGTTGCTCGTGCAATCCTACTATATATTTTAGTCTCACATTTCCCATCTTTTGTTATTGTATGACTTAAATATTTGAAACTCCCTACCTGTTCCAATTTCGTACCATTTATTGTGATATTGACTTCACCATTATTATTGGACACTCTCATAACCTTCAATACCCTCATTTATTGGAATACTCCTCTAATATTGGAATACTCTCATAACCTTCAGGTAGACACACTAACACTACAGATAAAAATATAATCTAAAGCCAATATAAACTGTTATATACTGTTTTGAATACTTTGTAGCATAAATATACGACATATAAAGCTAATTTTTATTTAATACAAATCAACAAAATACTTGGACATAGAAAAAGGATACTGATTCTCCATCCCTGCATGCAGCTTGATGCGACTTTAAATTGACTGTTGCCACAAACTGTCGTTTGCTTGGCAGTGACTGGCTCAGACAGCGTCTGACCCATAGTCTACTAGTGAATTGCGAAATAGAATATTTTTCCAGAAAAAAGTGGTCCAGACTAAAGTCTTCAACTGCCTATGAACGATGATCTTCCACGTTATATTTTGTATTGAGACTTATAATCCAGTCATATAATAGTCCTGTAGAATATATATTGTATATATCAAACCGATAAACAAAATCAATAATATTTTACGAATAGTAATATATATAAAAGAAAACTATGCTACTTACGATAAGCATGATTAACAATATTTATATTTAAAATTTAAAAGGTCTGAATCCAAGCTTGCAGTTAATGTTTTATGCGTGTAAATTAATTTAAATAATAAACAACTACATGTACTTTGCATTTTAACAAAATATTTATAATAATAATTTGAACAGCTACGAATCAACCTAATTAATATCTACCAAGTAGTTATACTCATAGGGCAATATTACACCAACTTCTAACATTTATCGGACAAAGTTTTAAATTGATTTATGGATTTGCTGCTACAGCTTCCTCTGGAAGCTCATTCCAGCTATTAAAATCTCTCTGGCTAAAAAGTTTTTACATATATCTAATCAACTTTTAGATGTAACCAGTTTGTATTTATGACCTCTAGTTCTGCAGCTATTAGTTATATTAAACCAAGTATTACAATCAACCTAACTAAATTCCTTTAGAATTCTGAACATTTCTATCAGATCTCCCCCAGCTCTTCTCTCTTCCAGAGTTACTAATCCTGTATGTTTTAGTCAGTTTTCATAACTAAAATTCTTGCATTCCTTACTCATTTTTTTCATTCTAGTCTGTACTTTCTCTAATTTATCTATATCTGTTGTTAGATAAGGACACCAAGCTTGGACACAATACTCCAGCTTAGACCTAAACAACGATTTATATAATTTTACTATTATATCTTTTCTTTTGCTAGTCATAGTTCTTTTAATAAAACCTAGAATAGAATTTGTACTGTTAGCTACTTTTTTAACTTGTGCTCTACACTTTAATGACTTGTCAACTAATACACCTAGATCTTTTTCACTTTTGGTCGACTTTAGTATTTTGTGGTTTAGAACATAATCAGTAGTTAAACTATTTTTACCCAAATGCATAACCCAAGTTTTATCAATATTAGACAAATTTTGTATTTTTACTATATCATCTTCTAATATTCTAACATCCTAAGAATTGTTAACACTCAATGGCAGGGTCTCTACTGAACGGCATGGCCACTGCTCCAGCGTTCAAGTCGTGCAAGATAGAGACTGAGCGGTCAGATAAAACAAGACCTGGAGCTCTGCCACCATTGGCCTGATTAGTGCTAAGTCAATGGAGCGCATTAGTTTAGAGTAAGTGCCTGCCACTTGTCCCCAGTCACGTGCGTCTTTCATCTCACTCTATCAATCAATCAGGAGCTGATTTACTTCATCTCTTTTCAATCAGTAGTTGATATACTTTATCTCTTTTCAGCCATTCAATCAGTCAAAAGTTTACCAATCAATCCATCACAGTCTGACTTTGAAGGGGCCTGATTAGTGCTAAGTCAATGGAGCGCATTAGTTTAGAGTAAGTGCCTGCCACTAGAGGTTTGCTGTAGGGAGCTGATGTGTTTATAGCAGTCTACCTGTCTCTCTGTTTATTTGTGCCTGTATGAGATGATGTCATAGTCAGGTGATATAGGTCACAGTCAATGATGTCATAGTCAGATGAACAGACAAAGTCTTTCAATGGTGTGCAAGTACTGTGTTGTATTTAGAGTATTGTATTTTTGAATTCTCCCCACATTGATTACATTGAGATAGAATTTCTTCATCTATATCATTTATATATATTAATTATATAAATAATAGAGGGCCCAGCACGGATCCTTGCGGCACATCATTTTTAACATCAGCCCATTCAGAAAACTCCCCCTCAATGCACACTCTTTTTCTTCTATTGGTCAACCAACTCTCTATCCATCTTAGTATATTACCTGTAACACTATGCACTAGTAACTTATTAATTAATCTCTTGCGCGAAACTTTTGTCGAAAGCCTTAGCGAAATCTAAAAACAGAACATCCACACAATTTCCCTTGTCTAGTTCTTTAGATGCTACCTCAAAGAAGTCTAATAAATTAGTAAGACAGGAACATCTACTAGTAAAACCATGTTGACTATTTCTTATTAGCTCATTTACTTACTTCTAGGGAACTATTAATTTTATCCTTAATGAGGTTCTCGAACAATTTACCAATAATACTTGTAAGACTGATAGGTCTGTAGTTTTCTGCTTTGTCCTTTGCACCTTTGCACTTTTCACCTTTCAGGTAGACTATAATTGGTACAATTATAGTCTACCTGAATTCCTGAGGGACCAATGCTTTCTTTAGACTAGAGTTAAATAGTGTAACAAGGCTTGGAGATAACTCTTCGCTACGCTCCACCAGCATTCTTGCATGTATCTCATCTGGACCTGGACTCTTTTTTACATTTAGTAATTTCAATATTTGCACCATAATATTATCGTTAACATCTATATCATGTAATGATTCATCAATACTGCCCTGAAAAACTTTGCGTAGCATTGGCATATTTGTCTCATCTTCTTCTATGAAAGCTGTACTAAAGTAATTATTTAATGATCATATTATGAACAAATTTTATTTCAAAATTTATTTTGGCTTTTCTATTTTCAGTCACTGGTTCATCACGCTTTTCCTTAGAATTTCTTTTTGTATAAGTTTTATCCTGTATTGTTAGTCTATGTGACTCTAGATATGTTACCCTGGATGAATCCAAGTCTTTTTTGCAATCTAAAGACCTATGTAATTTTATGCACATGAATGTCAGAAGTTTATCTAAAAATTATGATAATTTATGCACTTTAGTATCTCATTTAGACGCACAATTTGTTGCGACTGGTCTTAGTGAAACTTGGTTAAAACCATTTAATTCTGATATTTTTGCTTTACCAGGCTATAATTTTGTATCTTGTTCTCGCCCCATCAAGCCAGGTGGAGGTGTTGGAATTTATGTTAATATGCACGAACCATTTAGTATCATTAATGATCTTACTATTATGAATGAAAATATTGAAAGTATTTTTATCGAAGTTGCAAAGAGGGATTTAAGGAAAAGTTCGATACTTTTTGGTTGTATTTATCGACCCCCACAATCTGTTGCAGTTAATTTTACTAATCAATGAACTGAATTTTTCAGACATAAATATTTTTCAAAGAAGCAAGATATAATTATAATGGGTGACTTTAATTTTGATCTCTTAGCTATTGGTTCCATTAATGCTCAATCCACTTTTCTTACTACTATGCTATCTCATGGTATGCTACCTGCAATCAACAAGCCGAGCAGAGTAGCTAATACTTCTGCGACCTTAATTGACAATATTTTTACTAATGTTGATGTTAGCATCTGTAAATCTGCAATACTTTATGATGATACAACAGACCATTATCCAATAGTTTTCAGCCACCTCAGTAACTTTAGCGCTTCAAACCATCCAGCAAACTAATTCGAACTACAAAAAAAGAATATTTAATCAAAAATCTACTAATAAATTTAAACTTTTTTGTGCTAATGATGCTAATTGGGCCAAATTTATAAATATGAAAATATTAATACTGCAAACCCAGACATAGTATATAATGAATTTTTAGAAATATTTGAACGTGGTTTTAATTTATGTTTCCCTAAAACTAAATCTGATAAAAGTAGAAATGCTCCTCGAAAAGAATGGATGACTCGAGGATTAGCAATATCATGTGAAACAAAATCTAAACTTTACAAAGTCTATAAGTAGTCAAATACATATGAAAATAAACTTAAGTTTATTGCTTATAGGAATAAATTAAACTCACTCTTAACAATTGCGCAAAGGAAATTTTATTCTGATCAATTGCTTAAATATAAACATGACCCTAGAAGAACATGGCAGTGCATTAATAGCATTTTAAAACCAAATAGGTCCAAATCTATTCAGGAATGTTTTAATTTAAATAGCGAAATGGTATCTGATAAAATGTTATATCTGAGAGTTTTAATGACTATTTTATTGGAATAGGAAAATCCCTAGCTGATAAAATCCCTAAATCAAAAAAGTCTTTTTATGATTTCATTTCAGACAAAAGTAAAATCTCCAACACATGTGCTCTCTATCTAACCGATCAATATGAAATCATTAACATAGTCCAATCTATAAAAAATACCTCGAGTGCAGGTTTCGATGAGGTATCGTCCATTCTTCTAAAAAATATAATCTATTACCTAGCCAAACCTTTAGCAATTGTACTAAATCTATGTATTATGAATGCTACATTTCCGAGTAAAATGAAAATTGCCAAAGTATGTCCGATTCATAAGTCAGGTCCTAGTAACGAAATTTCAAATTATAGACCAATCAGTCTTTTAACTTGCTTCTCTAAAATATTTGAGAAAATTATTGCCAATAGAATGCTCTCTTTTATTGACCATCACAAAATCATTACTTCAGCCCAATATGGATTTAAGAAAAAGCACTCTACATATATGGCCCTATTAAACATGCATGATAGGGTGTCTAAAGCTATTGACAATAAAGAATTTTGTTTGGGTATTTTCATAGATCTCTCAAAAGCTTTTGACACTTTAAACCATGAAATATTACTTAAAAAACTAGAAATGTATGGTTTTAGGGGAGTATTTAATACACTTCTAAAAAGTTACTTAACCAATAGACAGCAATATGTGGTATATAATAATTCAGAATCAAATTATAGAACTATTCAATGTGGTGTCCCACAAGGTTCAATATTGGGACCTTTGTTGTTTCTGATTTATGTCAATGACATATCCGAGATTAGTAAAATTCTTACCTTCATATTATTTGCAGATGATACAAATATTATCTGCACAAACCCTGATATTTTGAAACTAATGAATTCAACTAATACTGAGCTCCTAACACTCTCTGACTGGTTTAAAACGAATAGATTATCCCTAAATATACAAAAAACCAATTACATGCTATTTTGGTATAAATACAAATATAACAATAATTCTGAAAATTTTCATATATACATAGATGATATCAACATTTCTAGAATAGATAAGACTAAATTTTTGGGAGTGATTCTTGATGAAAAATTATCATGGCAATATCATATTTCTTATACTGCACAAAAATTAGCCAAATCCATTGGATTACTCCATCGGGTTAAAACTAAGTTACCTAAACATTGTATGTTAAATTTATACTACAGTCTAATATATCCACATCTAATTTATTGTAATATTGTTTGGGGGAACGCTTCTAAAACCTTGCTCAACGAATTGATAGTACTCCAAAAACGAGCAATTAGAATAATTTAACATGCAGAGTTTCGTAGTCATACGAACAATATACTAAAGAACTTAAAATTTTAAAGTTAAGTGATATTCATAAACATTGCTGTTGCGTATTTCTGTATAAACTTATTCATAATGATATGCCTTCATGTTACAACTATTCGTTGCTATTAAATAATGTTGTAAATTCTGTTTATAAATTTCGACAAGTTTTGGAATTTACTATACCATCGTTCAGAACCCTCTGTCGTGAAAAGTATATCACTGTACAAGGCCCTAGTTACTGGCTATCCTCTCCACCTAATTTACGATCATCTCGTTCCGTTAACTGTTTCAATATTAATCTTCGTCAGTACTTATTAAATAGTTATTAATGATACAGATCTTAAATGTATAATTATGCCTACCTATTATCATTAATTTTCTTTATTTTGAATTTCTTTATTTCAATTCTTTAATTTCTACTTTATATTTTCGTTGTAAGTTCACCATGGTTCACATTTAAATTGTGCTCACTTATTGCATTTGCTTGTTTGTTTGCATTGCTTGTGAACTGTACAGGGTTGAATGACCCTTTTCGGTGATATAAATAAATAAGTTAATAAATAAAATCCTTAAAACCACTGCTTTTATATAAAATCTAAGCCGCATTTTTAGCTTTTCATTTACTTTAGCTTGGTCAAATACGCTACAGATTCCCATAGCTTTTTCAGTTCTTGCTCAGACGCCTCTTACGACATTTACAACGCAAATATGTTACAAAAGATTCAAGACTTGATTGCTTTGCGATATGCAAAGGGGCGGATCCAGGAATTTTTAAGGGGGCCCAAAATTTTTTTTGAAAGTGTACATATTTTTTGCTTACGATCTGCATTCTTCGGGACATGTGACTCAACCAGAAAAAATGCAGTAGGGAGAGGGCTCAAAATATTTTCACTACAGCGCTCGGCTCACAGAGTGAGTGGATCCTGTATCTCACTCCTCCCCCCACCCCTCATACCTGTACTAAAGTGAGAGAAAAACCTAAAATGCCGAATATCCTACATTTGTTTTAAAAAAAGTTAGGCTAACTTTTTCACCACGGAAGAAACTCAGCTGATCTGAACGAATTTAAAAAGTGACCTAATTTTGACGGTCGAAGAGGGGGGCGGCTTAAGCCCCTACCAGCCTATGCTGCTTGAAACACTGCTCCAGGACAGAGTTAACATTTTTTACTTATGCCTTCTTTTCCTCTTACACATGTAGTGGTTAAAATGAAAATTGAGAGCTAGTGAAACGATCCAATATTTTTTGAGCCCCTTCTATTATACAGGGCTCCTTTTATACCAAATATGGTCCCCTGATTCCATAGTTGAGCTAGTGGAACTGAGTTCCCTCTCGTAACCTCCCCCCCCCCCTTAACCATTGCCCTTATAACATATTGACACATAGAAATTGCCATCGAAACAATGAAAATATAGTTTAAAATTTTTTAACGCCGGGCCCGAGGGGGGCCCGCAGGCCCACCCCTGGATCCGTCACTTGATATGCATTATAAGAAATTTCCAGTTGGATTTGGTCCAGCAAACATCATTGAAATGCTTGATTCGATTTATTGTTCATCATTTGTTTGAGATTATATATATATATATATATATATATATATATATATATATATATATATATATATATAAACTGAGTAAAACATGATAATTGAATATTTTCGAATACATTTGTTTATTTATATATAAACCAAACATTACACAAATAAACAGTGTTACCATATGTCCAGTGTGGCCAATGAACTGTGCATTATCATCAACAACAACAACAACAAAACGATTAGAGGGCTACTGTTGTCCATGACAACATTGAGCACTGTGATACCAAATCAAAGCCGATGAGCAGAGTGAGGGGTCCATAAACGGTGCGAACCAAAATCCTGGTGGTCAGTCCAAGGAAGGGTACTAGCGGAATGGAGGTTTACGTGTTGGTCTCAGTTCGTGGACGTTTGGTGGATATGAAAAGTCGAAGAGAAAAGATTTCAATCGCCTATGAAACTGTTCGTGGAGTAGGAAAGGCTGATCAGGAATAGATGTGGGGGTGCGCAGAGTGGAAGGAAGAGAATTCCAGATCTGCGGGGCAGCATGCTAGAAGGAGCGCCTTGACAGCTTGCTACGTGAAGGAAGGCTTGGTCTCTCAAGAGTAACTAACTTGGAGGACCTAGTGGGCCTGGAGGTAAGTTGTCCCAATTGTAGTAAGTGGGACATGTAACTATTACCAGGGGTGGTAATAGACTTATAGGTTAGAGAAACTGTCCTGTATAAAATGCGTTCTCTAACTTTGAGCCAGTGTAAGGACTTGAGGACTGAGTCCATACAATTACGAATATATGACCAAACATACGGTGCCTTCTAGGTGCCACGCATACCCCTCATGCTACACATACCCCACACGCTACACCACACACCCCGCATACTACACCACACACTCCCCGCATACTACACCACAATTATTTAAATGGTGCACAGGTTTTATCTGCACTTATTCTTTTGCACTTCCAAATTTTTCTTTTACAGTGAAAGTTGCAGGAAAGTGTCGACCAGTCCCACTTTTTTTGGAAATAATTCGGCCGTTTGTGCAGATATTGCAGTGCATTTTACCAGTTTGGAGCTGGATAATGTAGCATTTATATGCAATTTAAATGGTGCACAGGTTTTATCTGCACTTATTTTTTTGCACTTCCAAATTTGTGTTTTACAGTGAAAATTGCAGGAAAATGTCGACAAGTTCCACTTTTTTTGAAGATTATACTGCCGTTTGTGCAGATATTGTTGTGCAATTACACCAGTTTGGAGCTGGATAATGTAGCATTTGTGTGCAATTTAAAAGGTGCACAGGTTTTAACTGCTCTTATTTTCGTACTCTTCGAAATGTCGGTTTTAGAGTGAAAATTGCCGGAAAATCTCGATCAGTGCTACATTTATTGGAGATAAATCGGGCATTTGTGCAGATATTGTTGTGCAAATGCACCAGATTGTAGTTGGGTAATGCACAATTTATGCACAACTTTAAATAGTGCGCAGTTTTTATCTGGACTTATTTTGTTCACTTCGAAACCTCGAACTTATGTTGAGAAATGCCTAAAAATTTCGACCAGTGAGATAATAAACAGAGATAGAGTAGGCCTAATAAGTCAGGGGGTAGATCTAAGTAAGGCCGCAGACTCTAAATATTTGGGGTCTATAAGAGAGTTGGAATAATGGAGAGTTGGAAAAGGAGGTTACTAGTAGAATCCGGACTGGGTGGGAAAAGTGGAGGGCAGCTAAAGGAGTGTCGTGGAATAGGAAAATACCACTAAGATTTCAAAATAAATTTAATAGTTTGGTGATAAGGCAAGCAATGATATATGGTTCGGACCAGCAATGATGTATGGTTCGGAGTGATGGACACTAAAAAGGGAACATGTGCATAGTTTGCATGTGGCAGAAATGAGTATGTTGCGTCTTATGTGTGGTAAAACTAGGAAAGTTAGAATGAAAAATATGAATATATGAGGATGAGTTTGAGTGTTGAGAGGATCACGGATAGGTTGGTCTGGATGAGATTGAGATGGCATGGGCATATTCAGGAGTGGATCCAAGAAATTTTTAAGGGGCCCGAATTTTTTTGAGAGCACAAATTTTTTGCTTACACCTCTCCTTCCTCGGCACATGTGACGCAACCAGAAAGTGCTGTGGATGAGGGCAGAATATTTTTGACTCTACTGCGCTCGGATCATAGAATGAGTGCATCCACGTATCTTACCCCCTCCCCCCTCCCCACTCATACCCGTAGACTACTAAATTCTGAGAAACCTCGAATGCTTATGATGCTACATTTGTTTTGGAAAAATGTAGGGTAATTTTCTCACCTCTAAACGAACTAAGCGGATCTGGACGAATTGCAAAAGTGACCTAATTTTGGCGGTATAGGGGGACTTAAGCCCATACCAATCAAGGCTGTTTGCGCTGCTGCTTCGAGGCAAAATTAACATTTTTACTTACAACCTTTTTTCTTCTTATACAGTAAGAGGAAAAAAGGTTACCTTTTTCCTCTTTAATTTAAAAATTGAGAGCTAGTGAAACGGTCAACATTTTTCGGGCCCCCTTTCATTTTGCAGGGTCCCTAGTATACCAAATATGGGCCCCTAGTGGTTCCAATATTTTAAAATATTCGAGCTAGTGGAACTGTTCGAGGTCGCACTCATATCCAACCCCCCCTCCCCCCCAACCACTGCCCTTACAAACATATTTGCACATTGAAATTGCCATAGAAACAATGAAAATACTGTTCAAGTATTTTTTCAGCAGGCCTAAGGGGGGCCCTGGACCACCATGGATCCGCCACCGGGTATATTGTAAGAAAGGCAGATGATGATGTAGCAAAGAGAATTTGGAGGGAATAGCTGGATATTTAGCTAGAGAGAAGTAGAGAACAACTGAAGCGGGATGCGGTGATTAAGGAGTAGGTGAAAAATAGGAGTTTGACTGATAATATGGTGTGCGAGTGAAAGGATTGGAGATCTATTCATTTGAATCATTTCCCGGCACCAAAGAAAACTGGCATTCCAGGGGAGATTATGATGATTACAATGGTGGTGGTGATGATGATGATAATGATGTTGATGATGATGATGACGACGACGACGGCGACGACGTCGACGACGACGACGACGACGATGACGACGACGACGACGACGAGGACGACGATGATGATGATGATGATGATGCTGATGATGATGAAGATGATGATGATAATGATGAATTCTATATAATAACTTTTAAATTAATATTAATTGCGGTTAAATTAGCATTAGTCATTAATATTCGGTCAGACAGTCAGTCAGTCCATCACTTAATCAGAAAATCATTCATTCAATCAATATAATCAATCAAACAATCAATCAATCAATAAATCAGTCAATCTAGCACTTAATTAATTAATTAATATGACATTTTATATTTTTATATTAATTTCATTAATAAACTACTTTAATTAATTTTTTAACTATCTAAGAAATAATTACATTAATGAATTATTTAAATAAGTAGGCCTAAATCAGTATATCAAGCAATCAATCACTCAATTATCTAATCAGTCAGTCAATCTATCAATCGATTAATTGATTGACTGATTAATTGAATAACCGATTTACAAATTGAATGATTGAACGACTGATTTAATGAATTATTTATTGAAATAATTTAATTTAGTATTGATTTATTCGATAGTTAAATAATTAAATAATGTTCCCCGTGTTGTGTCCGGGTTGTTTGAAGAATTGACCAACCGGTGACTGCAAGTGTCGTAAAAGGCGACTAAAGCACTAAGATCCCTACCAACGTCAGAGAGGGCATTCGGTTAGTGAGCGCCCAGGCTCCAGAAATTGCTACAAACATTTAAACGAATGGAAAAGTCTCACATAGGGGATTGACTGATTATATGATGTAGGACAGAGAGGATTTGAGACAGTCTATTCATATCCCGACCCTAGTTAAACTGCGATTCAGGGTAGGAGGATGATGATGATGATTAAAGAATTACAATATGTAATTAATATATTAATGTGATGTAAGGTAATCAACCAATCAATCAGGAAGAATTTAACCTCTGCTTACGCGTCATAAGGGACGTATCTTGCAGAATCTACACAAACAGCCGCAAATGCACTACACGGTGAAGCTTGAGTAGCCTACACAGAGACCACAGGAGCAAGCGAGATCAAAACTGTATAAGTCCAAGATCCAAGACAAGCGGTTTAAAAATTTAGACCTATGGCGGAAAGAGAAGGGTTTTTGTCTTACCAAGTAAGGTACCAATACAAATACTAGATCGAAGCTCTTATTGCAGAGAGTTCCAAATTAACGGAGCAGAAAACATGAAGGAGCGTAATGCAATGTAATCTGTTAATTTATTAAATAGTTCAGGAATGAATGAATACAAGAATTAATTTATATATCTACGTGTTTGTATTTAGATTTTTTATCTACTTATGTAACTATGCCTGCCTGCCCGCCTGCCTGCCATCCGGCCGTCCGTCCGTCTGTCCACCTATCCACACTCCCTCCCTCCTTCATTCACTCCCTCCCATCCATGGACTATAAATTACAGTCACAGACCTAACAAAAGTCCTATGTTGTGCTCCAATGGCGAGTTGCGACATAGATGGCAGCATCAGCGACGCGGGTTTCTTATAAACGCAACACAATGTAGGTGGATAATGTACAATTTTTGTGCAATTTAACCGGTGCCAACTTTTTATCTGCACTTATTTTTGTGCACTTAGAAATGTCTGTTTTACAGTGAAAATTACAAGAAAATGTCGACAAGTCCCACTCGCATTGGCGACTATTCGGCCATTTGTGCTTATATTTTTAAGCAATTGCACCAAATTGTCGCTGGATAATGTAGCATTTATGTGCTATTTAAATGGTGCACAGGTTTTATCTGCACTTATTTTTGTGCACTTCGAAACTTCGGATTTATGCAGAGAAATGCCGGAAAATGCCGACAAGTCCCAATTTTTTTGAGATTATTCTGTCATTTGTGCTGATCTCTCTCTCTCCTAGTGCACTGCCTACTGGCAGGTCCATGGTACATAACGCCTCCACTCTTCTCTGTCTTCCGCCTTCCTCTTCATTTCCACATATGAGTGGGTCTTTAAATCATCTATCATACTTAATCTCGGCCTGCTTCTGCCTCTTTTTCCTTCCATTCTACCTTCTATGACCTCTTTCAATAGACCTTCACCCCTTAGAATGTGTCCTATCCATCTCTCTTCCTATTTCTTAATACATTTATCAACGGTCTATCTGTGCCAACTCTCTTCAGGACTTCCTCATTTGTAACCTTTTGAGTCCAGCTAATCCTCTCCATTCTTCTCCAAATCCACATTTCCAATGCCTCCAGTTTCCTAATATCTTCCTTTCTTAAGGTTCATGTTTCACATCAATATAATAGCGTGGTTCAAACCACAGTTTTCACTATCTTTATCTTTATGTCTTTCTTTAGACTTTTTGTTAATAGTTCTTTTCTACGACGAAAGGCCGCTTTTGCTTGTGCAATCCTACTGCGTATTGCTGTCTCACATTTCCCATCATCGGTTATAGTATGACCCAAATATTGAAACTCTTTACCTGTTCCAATTTCGTACCATTTATTGTGATATTAACTTCACCTTTATTATTGGACATTCTCATAACCTTGGTGTTTTTTATATTAATCTTGATGCCATATCCTAGGGTCGTATCATTCAGTCAGCCTATCCATTATCTTCTGCAATCCAATCTCGCTGCCCGCTACCATTCCTTGGCCATCTTGTGCTGATATTCTCGTGCAATTGCATCAGATTGGAGCTGAATAATGTAGCATTTATATGCAATTTAAATTGTGCACAGGTTTTATCTGTATGTATTTCTGTGCACCTCGAAATGTGTGTTGTACAGTAAAAATTGCCCGAGAATGTCGACCAGTCCCACTTTTATTGGCGATTATTCGGCCATTTGTGCAGATATATTTGTGCAAATGCACCAGATTGGAGATGGATAATGTAGCATTTATGTACAATTTAATCGGTTAATTTTCGATTGGTACTTTGTTTAAAATTTGATTTTGAATTTAAAATTTAGGAAAACACTTTAATTTCGAAAGTGAATGTGAATGTGAATGTCAAACTGGAATACAGGACATGCATTTAGGTCTACTAGTAGCTGAACTATTAATTTGTAGCATCTATCAAAAGATACCTCAAATGCAAAAATCCTACTTTTGCCATCGCTCAGTTAAACTATGCAACTTTTCACCATTTAACCACTGTGGAAATAATTGCTAGGAATATCTGGCCTTTTACCATTTGATAATTACTATTCTGTTTTTTGAAAAAAATGCATTTAAGTTTAAGTTCCTCCAACACCCCTATTCCATATGAGCGTTAACCTTTAAATTTATACAATGTAGTAAAACACTAAAGTTAAAATTAAACTTCTTTTATGGTGATCGATCGTCTATTGTCATTATCTGTTATTAATTTTAAAAGTTGGTTCTTCAAAAACGTGACGAAATTGTCAAGGTAATAATAGGCCTAATTATACAATCAGTTGGAAGGCTATTCCATTTTCAGATCCATGCAACAGCACAGTCATTTATAAATTGACTTATAAATTAATTTGTAGGCCTACAGTAGGCCTGTATAAAGTAGCATATTAACCTTCAGTTAAACCCCAATCTACCTAATGCCAGACTAATAATAAGGAAATGTGCTACGCACATTTCCTTATTATTAGGTGGCAGAAAGTGAAGTGAAAATGAGAAAGTATACAAGCTGTTCCAACACCGGAGAATCAGTGATATTAGTCTACATAAGTAACTTGAAGATAAGCATGTGAGAACAGAAGATGATATTTACTTATCTATCGAGATATTTTTAGAGACAAGTTACGAACCGATCGGGAAAAAAAAGTTTCGCGGCCTGCACAGGACTTCCAAACCCTTCTTGTATGTCAAATAAAAAACGTGTCGGGTATGACTTCTGATAATTTTGTTGTTTACGAAAAAATGTGTGACGTATGTGTGACGTAAATGTGCAACGACAGATTTATTTGTAAACATTTTTCATCAAAGTATTAATTTTAGTTAAAGTATGGTAGGCCTAGATAGGTCTCATAGGGCCTATGTAACTTTTTTTTCTACTTTCGTTTACTATAATATTCCCATGATTTAAGGTAAGGAGATATGAGTTAAACTACTCCATATATTTCCAGTCTCTACATTCCCAGTTTAACTAGTGTCGGAATAAAAGATTTTTGTATCAATTTTCATGGTTAGCCCGTTCTTCAACCCGGACACAACACGGTGGTTTATAATAATATAAATTTATTGACCTTAACAAATGTTCCAGATTGCTTTTCCAGATATAGAATTTACATAATATAGATAATTAGCAAATATTTTTCTCAAATTGCAATAGGCCTAATTAGTGTTGCTATAAGTAACGTTCCAATTATAGGCCAACACTTTAGGCCTATGTCTATGGCTATTTATGCCAAAGTCTATGCAGTATGAGGACGCATATATTCAAAATCTTTTGGATAGCATGATATAAGAAAATGAAGAATATACCATATTTGCCTAGCTACCTGTGAAGGAGCACTCATCGATAACTGATTAGTCGGCCCAGGAATTTTTCAGCGACGAAATATTTTCAGCGGTTGAATTTCTTGAATATCTAGCTAGTGATGTTTAATTTAAGAAGCAATCACAATGGCGACGATATAATTTGCTCTACGGTATTAACTATAAATATCTAATCTCTAACTGCGCGATCGTTTTAAGCTGTTTATCTGTCGAGTCGGCTGAGGTGATTGATTGATTAGTTAAGTGTGAGCTCGTATTACAGGAGTATTTAATACGATCTTAAAGTTTGCTGATGATTCAAAACTATTTGGAAAAGTTGGTATGAAAGAGTAAAGTGACAGTATGGTTCGGGACTTACACGTGCTAAGTAATTGGTCCCAAAATGGGGCTTAGAATTCAACGTGGACATGTATAAGGTAATTCACTTTGGTAAAATAACCCTAATAAAGAATATGTTGTAAATAATAAGATACTGCATGTAATGAATAAGTAGAAGGATCTAGGGGTAATATTTAGCCAGGACCTCAAAGTGAAGAAACAATGTACTGTGGCTGTTAAAGCAGCCAATAGGACCTTAGGATTAATAAAGAGAACATTCAAAAGTAGAGATAATGGCATAGTTTTAAGATTGTTCAAATCTTTGATTCGACCTCATCTGGAGTATTGCATGTCAGTGTGGAGGCCACACTACAGGAAGGATATTGAGCTTATAGAAGCAGTGCTTATAGAAGAAGAGCATTAAGAACTATTAAGGGATTCAAAGCATTAGGGTGTGAGGAGAGGCTAAGGGCAGTTCAACTGATAACCCTAGAAACCAGGAGAATTAGAGGTTATCTTATTGAGGTTTATAAAATAATGTATGGGCTTACCGAATTAAGAGCAACAGATTTTTTCAAATTCTCCAATAATAGTTTAAGAGGTCATAGCTCTAAGTTGTTTAAGCCTCGTGTAAGGACAGACTTAGGAAAGTTTTCTTTTTCTCAAAGAGTTTTTGATAGGTGGAGCTCTTTGAGTGTGGAGGTTGTGAATGCGGTGTCGGTGAATAGTTTTAAAAATAAGCTGGATGTTATAATCATGTATTGTTGGGAATTAAAATAAGTGCTTGGCTTTCTTCCCTTGTTCCTGCTACCTAATTTTGACTAATGATTGAATAACGAAAGATGGTAGCAGCTCTGGTAAATTCTGGTAAATCTTCACATGTGGTGTTTAGTTGCAATCTTCCCACGAAGACTGAGCATTTGCGTAAAACTGATTTAATATTACAAGAATTCATATCCTTTTTCCCATATAATCTTCTTGTTGGAGTGACATTTTTCTTGCTTTTCCCATTGCTGACTATGGTAAAGCCGTCCTCATCAGCGGATGGATGGTCGGGGTTTGAGCTGCCATCTACTCTCTCAGCCCATGATAATGAATGAGCTGTCTGAGTCACGTTGCTTTCACTAGTTTGTAAATGTCTGGTTGTGTTTGTTATTTCTTTAGAGTTATGACTTGCCTTTATAGTAGGATCATGGTTAATAACTTTTATTTGGTTCGTAAGCATTTTCATGTTATCATTGGTAGATTTGAGTTCAGACTTCACTTCATTTACTATTGCTGGGCTTGGGTATAATTTAGTGTTATAGTTGGTCATTGGGGGCAGAAGACGGCAAAGGTTAGCTGCACAGAGAGGAGGCAATTCAGCTTTGGCTTCCATCTGATTCTCCCATAAATCCGCCAAATCTTCCAAATCCGCCCTGGCCTTACCTTCTCGTGTCCTCCGGGTCACATTGCGTCAATTTGCGTGGTATGTCCACCACTAAACACCCGGCTTTAACTTCTTCAGCATTAAGTGAGTAGAAGTTAACGAGTCAATTTATTAATTCTGATTTAGCTGTAACATTAGAATTGTTATTCCAGTAGCATAGTACTTCGTTAATTTTCGGTATTCCAGTAGACATAATGATTTAATTTACTGTTATTGAAATTTAGAAGCTTTAGCTCAGAGTTATAATAAGGATAATATACGAGATTAGAGATTTGTCGACTTTATTAGTAAAATTAATTAGAATTCTATGTTTATAGAATTATATTCGGCCATCTTGTTGTTTACCATCTCAATTTTTTCATTCGCATCCAAAAAAGGTAGCGAATGAAAAAAGAAGTAAAAAGAGGAATGGTAGCGGGCAGCGAGACTGGACTGCAGAACATAGTGGATAATCTGAATGATACATTATTGAAATGTGGAATGAAGATTGACATCAAAATTATAAACTTGATGAGTGTGTCCCAGAATAGAAGAGAAGTCAATATTACAATGAATGGAACGAAATTGGAACAAGCAAGGAGTTTCGAATATCTAGGTCATAATATAACAGTTGATGGGAAATGTGAGACCGAACTACGCAGTAGGATTGAACTAGCAAAAGAGGCCTTCGATAAGAGAAAAGAACTTTTGACAAAAAGTCTAAAGAAAGTCACGAAGATAAAGATAGCAAAATACTGATATAGACCACGCTACTATATGGATGTGAAACTTGGAAGGAAGATATCAAAAACTAGAGGCATTGGATATGTGGATATAGAGAAGAATGAATACGATTACCTGGACTCAAAAGCTTACAAATGACGAAGCTCATGAGAGAGTGATAAATTCATTAAAATATAGGAAGAAGAGCTGAATTGGACATATTCTAAGGGGGGGGGGGATCTATTAAATGAAGGCAGAGTGGAAGGAAATAGAGGCAGAGGCAGGCCTAGATTACGTATGTTATATGATTTAAAGATCCACTGACATGAGGAATTGAAAAGGAAAGCAGAAGACAGAGAACAGCTGAGGCGGTATATACATTATACCTGCCAGTAATCCGTGCACTGACAGAGAGATTATTAGAAGAGAATATTGTCCGCCATCGTTGAAACTCTTTCTATTTCAGTTGCATAAAGTTATCAGTCAGTCGATAAGAATTTAGTATCCACTGATATTCAATCCAAGGCTATACTCTAAACTTTTATGGCTTTCAGAGATGTTAAGCCTTTGTTAGTGTCAGTTACGTCTCTCGAATGGGAAATCTGTTATACATGTATATTAAAACACATTTGACATTTGTGACGCTAACAAATTACTAAGATACAAACCGACGTTAAATTGGGAATCCGTTGAAGTTGCAGAAATTGCTACAATATTTTCTAAAACTCATAGCCAACTTCAGTTAAACTGGGATTTAAAGGAAGATGAAGATGATTTTTGAAGCTAGCATGACGAATTGAAAAATTGCGACAGGATATTTCAAAATATATCTTAGTCTTATTGGAAATGGATGAACAAACGAAAAAAAGAATTAATAAAATCAAGGAACATAGGCCTCTTACAAGTTAGTAACATATTTTTGCTTGTAATTTAACTTTTACACTAAACTCTCTTAATTTTTTTTATTATGAGTAAAATACGGGGACACACTCTGCCATTCTCTGATTGTCGTTATTGGACGCTCATATGCATTCATATTGGATTGTATATTGTCCCGTCTCTCTCTCCTCTCTCATTTGCATTCTGTTAAGTGACAGGCCCATGGTATACATTCTCGTTAACAGTCTGCTAACACTCTCCAAAGAGAACACTATATTTAACACTGAGTGAATCTATTCATAAATTATTAGACTACATGTACCATTTAATGTGGTTAATATGGCTTTATGGTTTTTAAAAATCCATTGCCTTAATGAGTTATTGTTCCTTCGCCTTTTGCAGTACGTGAAGGTTATATATCAACCCTGTTTACCACTTCATCGTTGTTAATTATGTCAATCAATTTGATCTCCATTCTTCCGTCCCTGACAATGCGCTATGTCTAGGAAGCCTACATTAAATGCTTATTATATGTTTGTTTGATTCTTTTCAATGCCATATTTCGAACAATTTCAGTTTTCGAATATTCTACTTTCTTGATGTCCTTGCTTCAAAGCATATTTTGAATGTCTTAATAGCTTAGAGGTAACGTCATGAAGTTTTAAATGACAGATCCTGAGGTGAATTGAACCCTCGTGGGTTCGAATCCCAGCCACGCTGATTTGAGAGTAAAATCTTGGACAGTCACTGGACTGGTTAAACGGAAATTGGAATAAATTGCCTAAAGGTTTAAATATGTGGTATTAAAAAGTGATAGATCTACGTAGTTGATCATTTCACTATAATGTGTGTTTACTTACTTACAGCGGTACAGGATGGAGATCCACACTATAGGTCTCACAATCTTTTTTTAATAGATTTTAGTGTGTTATGGTATACTATTATGCCTATGTATATTGAAACTTACAATAATATGTTTATAATAAAAGTCTTTATTTGCAATAAGCTGCTAACATTTCATTATTTATTTAGGTAATATGTGTTCAGGGCACATGCTAGTGCTTTCATGGCCTTTGTTTCCTATTGTACTTCTTCTTCATGTATTTCTTGCATATGATATTACCTGAAGTGGCATGAACATAAATCAATTCATTTCAATATATCTTGTTGGATTTCTTAAAAAATAATTAGAAATCCTTTCTTTCTACTGAAGGCCTCTTTTGTCTTCGTAATTCTACATTTATTTCACATCTCCCATCTTCTGTTCCAACGACAACAGCAGAATTAGAGTGCTACTGTCGTCTACGACAACATCGAGCAGTAATTTTACCAAATCCAATCCGGTAAGCAGAGTGTGGGGTCAAAACCACGGTGAGAACCAAAATCCAGGGATTAAAGCCACAGCTAAAGCCAAGCTTAACGTCAGAGCTTACTCAAATAGAATGCCTGTGACGAGGAGAGCTCTGGATTTGAACCCTTCACCCATAGGCGTAACCACGAGCTAAAATCTGGGGGGACACAATTAGACGCATGTGAAAAATGTCGTACTGGTAAACTTGAACTTTGTCTTTATTCTGTTTACATAGCAACAAATTGAGTGCTACTGTCGTCCATGACAACATCGAACACAATTGAGAGAACTCCAAGTCGCTGAGCAAATAGAATGTCCAAAACGGTGCAAATTCCCATTTAAATCTAGAAAAGTAGTCCATGATGAAAGGAATTATAGAAGAAGAGGGTTTTCAATGTCTGCGTTCATTGGTTGATAAGTAGACCTCGCTAGGAAAACAGCAGCAGACTATAGATAGACTTGTATCATTTTACCCAGCCGACAAGCCAAGCTGATTGGAACTTTTCTTTGTTTCGTCACTCTCGATTAACATCGGTAGCTCAGCTTAAACTATACAACTACAGATTACAGTAATAAATGTAATGAAGGCGTATCAATTTACCACTCTACAGCATACTTGAACCTAAATCCTGAGCATGAGGAGGACATTTACATGCGTGTCCCCCCTACTCGAAATTCTGGTGGGACGTGTCCCCCGTCCCCCACGGTGGTTACGCCAATGCCTTCACCTACTGACCCGTTGTCGAACAACTTGCCAGCAAGCTACCGTCCCAGTCCAAGTTACTCTCGGCCCAGTCTAGGGATCTTGTGCTATCGTCCGAAACATCCGAAGCTCTTTACCTGATAATCTTCAAGATAATATCGTAGATAGGCCCTAATTAGACTATAGGCGTATCCTTAGTTCTCTTCAAGATAATGTAGGCCCCTAACTATCTGCGTTTACGCCTCGTTCGCAGTTGTTAAAATGGGGGGAACGCAGGGGTACTTTATTGAAGTTTATTCCCTTAGCTCTCATTTTCGCTGAGTTGCGTCCCCTACTGGGGTTCATATCAAGTAAAGTAAAAATAAATAAACACGCATTATAGTGAATAATTAACTACGTTGATATCTATCACTGTTTAATACCACATGTTTAAACCTTTCGGCAATTTTGACCATTTTCCGTATAACCAGTCCAGTGAATGTCCGAGATTTTACTCTCAGATCAGCGTGGCTGGGATTCGAACCCACCAGTGTTGAATTCACCTCAGTATCTGTCATTTAAAACTTCATGACGTTACCCCTACGCTATTAAGACATTCTATATATATATATATATATATATATATATATATATATATATATATATATATATATATATATATATATATATATTAGATACTAGGAGACATGCATAAACATTACTGGGCGCCCGAAAAATTCTGACCGTTTCCCTAGCTCTGAATAGTGAATACCCACTTTAATCACTGCTGGTATGATAAAACTGATTGAGCCGTATTTAAGGAATTGTGGTTACATAATTTTTTCGGAAAGAACAACAAATTTTTTATTTTAAGTTTTTTTTTCTTTGAAAATTTTTATTTTCGAATTATCAATAATTATTGAAATAAATTATTATATAATTCGCTGCATAAATTCTGTATTAATTAGTGTTTTACTGATAAATATGATTGATCAATCTCAGTAAACAAATCTCAATATGATTGATTATTATTCAACCTTTAATTCAATAATTTTAATAATTTGATTAATTTAATTCAACCTTCAGTATTTCTCAGGTTTTCCCTTAGTCTATTAGTAGTAGTAGTAGGATGTGCAAGTGTTGCTTGCCCCGATGTGTGCAAGCAACACTTGCACACATCGGTGTTTCCTAGGCACGGTAAAAAAGGCAGCACACTAGTCCCAATCCACTCCACTGAATTAAAATATTTTAAGCTTGGATTTAGACGACAATGTTCCGGGCTCCTTTCGCAGCGATGTTAGTAGTTTGTTCCATGTTGATTCAGCCGCCCTTGTGAAGGATCATATGACCAGAAGCTAAACAGATGTCGCCGTCTACATGTATGTTTTTTGTGTAAAAAAGATACAAATAAATACGACAAGTGATTGAGACTTGTACGCATTATTATCATATGATCCATAGAAGTCTTAACTGCATTCCGTTCATTAAAAGAAACCGTCTTCAAACTGAGTAACCGAATTTCACGTTTGAATAAAATTTCTAATTCACTCGTTAGCGGGAGGTAATTGTTAAAAATTGCTTCCTCGACTTCCTCGATAATTTAAAGCACATGTACATGTAGACCAGTATTAGTATTATCTGAAATTGACTAAATATATATTTACGACATCATAAAATAGACCTTTGCGAAACTCAAAAATTCCAACCAATAGGCAGAAAGTGACTTGATCTAGATCTATCTTCGTTTCTGGGTCAGTTCGCGTAGCGTCATGCACCCAAGAAAGCCACACAATTCTTGATATAATATTCTTAAAATATGTTCTGAAATCATGAAATTTGGAAACCAAATCTTTGAAAGTTGAAATGATAGTCATATAGATATGTTATCTAATGTAACTGAATGAAATTTAACGCACCTAAAACCTTGCAATTAAATCTGATTTTGCAAAAATTCTGTACTTAAATAACTTAATGAATAGGCCTATACTCTATTATTCTGTGCATGTAGTCTACTTTGATACTGCATAAAAATTAAGAAGGGGCTTTTCTTATCATTTCTAATGTTATCTTGATAACACTATCGAATACGAGCAGTTTAAATGTCCTAAACGTCTTAAGGTTATTTTAGTTTGTACACCGCATAAAATAATAACACTAGATTATTATGGTGTTCAGATGATTTCCCCTTTCCCTACGATTTCTTTTGCATTATTTATCTTAAAAATGCTGAAATTTAGTTAAATTTTGTCGGATATGATTCAAAATGACATTGACTTAAATTGAAAAAAATAAATTGAATAAATTACAGTGCCATATTGTCGTCCATGGCAGCATCGCGCACTGTTGAGATATATCCAAGCCGATGAGAAAAATGAAATATTTAACATTTCATGCCATATTAACAGAGCTTAAGTTATACGGCGTCATAATATTATTCTTTATTTTAAAAAGTCTTATTCTGGAATGATCCATAACAGGAAAAAGAAATGAATGCGGTGATGGCGAAATGACATGGTGCTAACGCTAAACTTTGACGGGCGTAATTACATTTAGGCTACTTGTTTAATAAGATATATTAAGGACGGTTAATTGTAGTATAATCATATTTATATACCGTTGAATATATTTAATGCTTTTAGCAGAAGTACAGAATGATCACAATTAATCTGATAATAGTAACTGTATAGTCTATGATTATTATATGCAACAGTTAAATAAGTAAATATATTTACAAATATTATAATATATAATTAAATATATAAAATATATAATTTAATATATATTATTATATTATATTTATAACTTTGCAAATTTAATGATTTTTCCTTAAAAATAAACTTATTAAAGTTTTAATGGGGAACAATCGGACCTTCAGGGAAACCACATGAACATTATTTCAGAGTTAAAAAGGCCTTAATGGCCTTTTTGCTAATAATTTATACTTAACTCATTGTAAGTTTTGCTTAAACCATTCCGTCATTTTATGCTTTAGAATATGAACGTAGCCTTCAGTAACAAAATTCATTCTGTTTAGGATAAATCTTGAGGGTAATTAATTTATTTGGATAGTAGTTAATTGAATTATTCTCCGGAATTAATGTCAGATGATTGCAAGGGAATGGTAAAGCAAAATTCTCGAAACAAATCATCCAAGCAGCAGAGAGTGGAGCTCTTTTTAGCTGAGTTGACGTCACTGAACTAAACGAAATAGTCTAAACCCAATATGATTGTTGACATTAAAATAGAATAACTATATTCTAAATATATATCCTTTAATTAATTATAATTTAAGAATAGATGACTGCTAAAAAAACACAAGGGTCGCCACCTGAAAAGGAACAAATACATGTAGATGTCGTTGGGGTAAGCAGATTGGGAACCACTGATCTATATTCTTTCTTAGTGCATTGCCTACTGGCAGGTCCATGGTACATAGCGCCTCCACTCTTCTCTGTCTTCCGCCTTCCTCTTCATTTCCACATATGAGTGGGTCTTTAAATCATCTAACATACTTAATCTCGGCCTGCCCCTGCCTCTTTTTCCTTCCATTCTACTTTCTATGACCTCTTTTAATAGACCTTCCCCCCTTGGAATGTGTCCTATCCATCTCTTCTTCCTATTTCTTAATACATTTATCAACTGTCTATCTGTACCAACTCTCTCCAGGACTTCCTCATTTGTAGCCTTTTTAGTCCAGCTAATCCTCTCCATTCTTCTCCAAATCCACATTTCCAATGCCTCCAGTTTCCTGATATCTTCCTTCCTTACGGTCCATGTTTCACATCCATACAATAGCGTGGTCCAAACCAAAGTTTTCACTATCTTTATCTTTGTGTCTTACTTTGACTTTTTTGTTAATAGTTCTTTTCTACTACCAAAGGCCGCTTTTGCTTGTGCAATCCTACTGCATACTTCCGTCTAACATTTCCCATCATCGGTTATAGTATGACCCAAATTTTTGAAACTCCTTACCTGTTCCAATTTCGTACCATTTATTGTGATATTAACTTCATCTTTATTATTGGACACTCTCATAACCTTGGTCTATTTTATATTAATCTTCATGCCATATCTTGGGGCCGTATCATTCAGCCTATCCATTATTCCATTATCTTCTGCAATCCAATGTCACTGCCCGCTACCAATCCTTGGTCATATGCAAATCGTACATCTTGTAACAAAATCTATATTATGAGAAGAAATTTCGAAGCTTAATTATCGAAATGACGTAGGCCAATGTACGGTAAGCCTAGGCCAATATCAAAACGTTTGATCTACGTCGTGCGGCTGTTAGTAAAACCATACTAAAAGCAGGTGGCCCATGATTTTTTGTTATGTATTAAAAATTTGGCGATGGACAAACCCATAGTTTTTCAAATGTAACGCGACTTTTTTACTTCACCGGATGTAAAGAAAAAGTAAAAAGTACTACAAAAAGTACTTCGTTACAGGTAAAAGTATCGGTTGAGTACTTTTTACTTATAACGATGTATTTTTACTTCGTTACTATGCAACACTGATGGATTCATCATAGGGGCCTATCCTATACTGGCCCTATTGCACTTTAGGCCTGCTGACTTTTTTTTACTATGCTTCAGCTTGGTCAGAGTTCGGAGGAAAGTTTGATATGAATCTTGACGACATCGCCGCAAGAGATAAAACAGAGAGGATTGATGCCAGGATTGTATCCACGTCAGAATTCCTTGAGAAATACGATAAGCAATACAAGCCTGTAGTAATAATCAATGCCCAAAAAGACTGGCCTGCACACGAAACTTGGACTCCTGAGGTCAGTACCACTCTCATGTAATACTATTCTTGTGGGCATTGATAATTACCGAAATGTAGCAATTTATTATCAACGGCCAAGAAAACTGGTCTCAATAATGTGTATAAATATATAGATATACTGTATATATATATATATATATATATATATATATATATATATATATATATATATATATATATATATATACAGTATACCACCGGTTTGCCCGCCAGAATTGTGTTTAGGCTGGAGATATTTCAAATAATAAACGGTTTACAAATAATATACATGTAGGTTCAGGTCTAGAAGAAGTTTTGAAAAATATTACAAGATCGGCTATCATCTGCAGACGATAAGTTTAAGGCGTTCGTTATACGAAAAATTAGGATCAAGTTTAAGGGATTTCGTGAAAGACCGTTTTACAGATTCCAATCAAATGAGTTTATAATTTGTTGAGAGGAACCATATGGTTGAACAGTATTCAAGGAGTGGTAGCACGTATATTTTGAAGGCTTACGTAATCAAAAAGATACGTGAAACTTTTACGTTTAAGAGCGATCCTCCGATTGTCTTACGTATAGGCCAATCTGAATTAGTATGGCTCGTAAACCCCAGGCAAAAATTAAAATTTACATCTAGGTCTTTACTTTATGAATAATACTAAGCTTTACACCAGAAAGAAAAGATCCTATGGATCATTATTTTGCGGTATGTATTTTTCATTACGCAACACTTTTATACTGGCAAAGGGAGTTGCCGTGATTTGGAACATGCGTCAATAGATTTAAGCACTTAAAGAATTCATTTATACTCATGGATATTTACTGAAATATATGATTTTAGCTCGCCTGCACAGTGTTTAGGATGAGATTTTTCTATGTCGGTTATGTTGAGAATAAACAAAATTGGACCAAGACACTGCCCTGGAAAACTCCGACCAATACAGGACGCTTGACGGAGATCTCGAAAGACGAAAATACTTTGACATATTGGAACTTCTCAGGCAAGAGAGTGCGGATACACTTGGCAAGTTGCCCAGATATACCCATGCATTCGAGTTTGTAAATCAAGTTTACTGCAACTACATTATATAGACTATTTCACCAATACATGGTAGTTTCGACCAAAGATTTAGAAAAAAGAAAGAAAAGTAAACGAAAAGAAACAACACTTAGCATACAAATACAGTTACGCAATGCAATCTTAGTAGTTTACAAGTGACAAACAGAATCAAATCAACTCAATTATTCATTAGAATATTCGATATATAGCATTTTGTCAACGTAGATCAAAAATTTTAATCGTGTTTTAGCAACAGAATCAATAGATGAAATCTTATATTTACTTCGTAAACTTTCAAATTCTAAATAATCTGGATGATCTAATTCGATCCCTTTAATAATTTTGGCATCCAATACTAATTTGTTTAAAAATTATATCTATGGTATTCATATAAAATACTCAAAGGCCAGAAACCAAAATAGTATTGGCACCACATAATTACTTCCTTGTCAGTTGTGTGAAAGATCTTTGAAAAGATACTGTAATATGCTCCGCTTATACTCTTTAAGTATGAATCTCGCAAGGTTGAAGCAGCAGTGCCATAAATCAATGCTGATTCACCATTACTATCAATCAGTTTAAGAATGACATCTTCAGGTGCTTTTGTTCCCAGTCTTTCTAAAATGGTGTTAACAGCTCTAAAAATTTTCCCCCTTGATTCTTCCCATTGTCATTTAAAATATTTTGCCTTACAAATAGTGATTCCTAAGTATTTAATAGATTCCACCCAATTAATTGCAACTCCTTGAATACTTAAAGGTGAGCATGAATAGCTACACCTTGGCCTATTCTTATACAATGGCATTTGACACATTTATTGGCAAATCTAGCTCATTGTAAACATTATCACATATATCAAACATAAGCTGTAAGTCAGTAACCGATGCACTAATCAAAATTAAGTCATCAGCATACATGAAGCTGTTAAAACATTTACAATTATCAAAGCACTCTAAATTAGATTGCTCTAATACATTCAATATATTATCCACAAATAACGGCAATAAAATGGGTCACAGAACTCCTCCTTTTTTAACACCAGATAATAGAGGCACACAATTAGACATACAATTTTTCCATTTAACAGTTGTGGAGTGTTTGGAAAACCAATTTTATAGCACATTTACGACACATATATTTACACCTTTGTTCTGCAACATACATAAAATTCCATAACCATTGCATTTATCAAAAGCTTTTTTCAGATCAATTATCCCGATATTAACTGTAGTGTTTCTAATATTGAAGTAACAACTTTTCTAAGATTATGCAAGGCGTTAGTGCACCTGACTTTTTGTTTAAATTCAAATTGCAATGTGGAGGTTTCAAAACTAACATATCTTAAAATACAATATTCAAACATTCTTGATATTATTGGGCATATCGTTATTCCCGGAAAGTCGTCAGCAGACAAGTTTCTTTTGTGCCCCTCAAATTTCGGCATTGGCATAGTAATACCAACACCGAACTCATCAGGAACTTTTCCCAACTTCAACGTTATATTAAATAGAGATCTTAGAATTATAATTAAAGACGGATGTGCATAAGCAATATGCTCAATTGTAAACCCATCTGCACCGGGAGCTTTGTTTGCTTCAATGCTATTAATTGCTTTATCAATAGCTTTAACTTTAATATAGCATTCATTTTCTGTATTTTCATATACCCCTTTTCAAAAATAACTATCCCGAAAAGTTTGATGCTTTTCAAATGAGTTTTGTGTACAGGCACTTTTAATATTATTAGCAAGATAATGATTATTGAGCAGTATATATAAATTATAAAAAGCACTTCTAGTTAATTCATAGTAATCAGAGGTAGATGAGCCACGCCAATGAAAGTTGTATGTTGAGACAAAACGATTTACATTTTCAAAATATCCGTTATGCTGATGACATAGTTCTTATTGCCCACTCGCGAGATAAACTTCAAGAAATGTTGGATATTGTAACATATCATAGCGAGGCCAGTGATTATCTTTAAATATGTACAGAACAGAATACATGACAGTATGCAAACTAAAACTGCCACAGCCATGCTTCGCCAAAGTAAGAGGTCATAATGTCAAACAAGTACAATCAGTCATTCATTTAGTGTTACTTATCCATCAAAATAGGAAATGTGAAACAGAAGAATATAGATCACGTTAACAATGCAGATGTTTTACAAAGAATGCCAATTTGTAGTGATCTTTTGAACCAAGTATGACGACAACAGATGAAGTTTTTCGGACACATTTTGCGACACAAAATATTTGAAAATACCGCAGTGACAGGAATAATATATGGCAAAAGATGGAAGGGTCGACAGCGGATGATTTTTAATAAGAGTCTTAGCAAATGGCTGCAGTTAACTGAAACAGAGATGATTAGAGCAACAATGAACAGAGACATATGGAGGGATATGAACATGACCGCCCAGGCTTGGAACAGGCACGGCACTTAGATATATATACATGTATATATA
>CAJHZI010000841.1:305000-455000 GCA_905160935.1 Enchytraeus crypticus
TCCCATGTACTTGGATCTTCTTCAAGAGAATCCTGATCCGCATCTAGCGCTAGTATTTCTTGTTACGAAATGAGATAATGTTTTTCTTGGTAGTTTGATCGTCAAAAATAATTCTGCGTGGTGGATAGTCACATGAACCTTCTCTTTCAAGCACTCTTATCATGTCAATTTTTTCATCAACGGTAACATCTGCATCAAAAAAGCCAGTCTAATCAGAGTCTCACTTAGATACCGCTGATGGTTGGAGAAACTCTTCATTGCTGCCAATGCAACAGATTCATCCAAGGTCTTGTATGCCTCTATATCTCTGAACAGAGACAGGTCGTTGCGTGGAGCTGATGTTGGACATTGGCAGGCAAACCGCGCTTTCAAATACACCTTGATCACAAAAACGGTGAATCGACGGAGACCTATAAGTTCTAGCTCTGTCAGCCTAAGCTGATTCCCGACTAATGGTCAGTTTATGATCCATTCCCAAAGAATATGCAGTAGCTGCCAAAACATATACTGCATTTCTGTTGCCTATCTTAGATCGATCTAAGCAGCAGAAACTTCAGAACGTATGATCGCGGTAATCTTCCTTCTCTTCGAAGGAAGACACTAGATTTCACCGATAAGCCTAACACATCTTCATCAGAGCTGCTGCCTTGATTCGTTTCCTCAATTCTCTGTCTCGCTTAAAGTAAGGCATCTTTTTCTAGACGACGGACATATTGTTTAGCCATTTTGGTGTCCACTGAACCCAAGCAGCCGCTTCTTCACCCCTCCCTTTGAGCAAGCAGAAGCTGTCTGTCTTCTTTAATCTTTATCCAAGTCAAAGCGTCTGCGTCATAACATCAAATAGGTCATCAAAGGTTTGAGCAAACCTGTCTTCCTTACTTTGCTGCACTTCAGTTCTGTGTGCAGCACTTTTCTTTAATCCTTGCCACATGGAATGTAATTGTTTCATCTTATTTACAATATGGCATTCTTGTTTCGTAGGTATTTTCTGCTTTCTTCCAAAAGACACAAATTTCTTTCGCAGTGTTAAATGCATTGTCTTGAATTGTTCTCTTATCCTTAAGATGATGAAGATGAAGATGAAGAAAGAAACGTTGCAAAACCTGCTTGTTTGAAGGGAGCTATGATCCTGTAATTTCCAGTATTGTACTACCCACCAACCAAATGCCTCTGTCTTTTTCTTTGTTTTAACTTTGCAATTAGCCTTCTTGCAGCAGCTATCTTAAAAGCACTGAAAATCTGTATAGTTTTGAAAATCTGCAAACCTTTGATTTAGATACTTAAGTAAACAATGAACCATGTGCTTTGTGAGCGAAATACAAGAAATTAACTCCATAGATAGTTGCTATTTCTTTTAAACTGAATCTCTATGTATCTTATTTGAATTTTAATTTATTAAATAAATAACGAATAAATTTTGAAAACAAACTAGAAGGCTAAAACTATATATATGTATGTATGTATATATATATATATATATATTATATATATATATGTATGTATATATATATGTATGTATATATATATATATGTGTGTATATATATATATATATATATATATATATATATATGTATATATGTACATGTATATAATTATATATATTTATATTTATCATGTAAACAGTATTATACACACACACACACACACACATATATATATATATATATATATATATATATATATATATATATATATATATACATGTATGTATATATATATTTTGTATATATATATATGCATGTAATATATATGTACACATATGTATATATATATATTCATGAAAGTTAGGCTAAATCCTAAAATGAATTCCTAAAATTTATAAATAAAATGGACTTATAATTAATAATTATATATATATATAATTATTAATTATAAGTTAATTATTAATAATGATATATATATATATATATATAATTATTAATTATAAGTCCATTTTATTTATAAATTTTAGTAATTCATTTTAGGATTTAGCCTAACTTTCATGCTGGGAATGTCTCTAATGACTTCACTTGCTATTTTTCTCTATACATCTCACCGCCCTCATTCAATATGCTGCCTAAGCGCACTGTTGGAGAATAACTTTCTGAAGAATGGAGCATTATCAGAGGAATTCTGTAAAATCATTGGGCCCATTGTGGCTTAATCGATTCAAGCGAATTTTTATTTATTTATTAAATAATTCGATTGAAGAAAACAAGAAACTAACTGTTAGGCTATCATTGGCGGAGGCTCGAGGCTATCAAACAGCTAAAATCGACTGCATCTCTGCTGGGGACCTTTCCCATTGACCGCCTCCACGGACCCCACATCTTACACTCAGCCGCTCTTATCCTTCGTGCTTCTGAGAATTCCTTTAATAAAAGAAGTTGCGCCGATATTTCTGACTCACCCATCATCTCGAACTCAGCCGTCCCTACCAATGCCTACCATGGTACAGGTACCTCTGCCTCAAATTCTACTAATGTCTCTACTGTTCCTAAAATTCCTATCGGCCAGTGAGACTTACACCGGTCACTTTTACCGGGAAAATGTCAGATAGCAAACTCAAAGCTGTTCCAAAGAAAATATATGTCTTCTTTTGACCCATACAAATCAACATATCGGAGGAAACGTTAGGGGTTTGATGAAGAAGAAATTGATATTTGCGATCATATATGCAAGAGACTGTCGGGGAAAAGTTAGGACGGTAGGGAATACAAATCCTCGTCTTTCCTCATATCAAGCGACGTGAAATATGAGGTTATTATATGCGATATACATGTAGAACTATGACCTGACAATGTCATTATTAGGGAATGGTAGTCCTCCAATTAATATCTGTCAACCTACATTCTACAATGACTTGTCAATTTAATGGCATAATTGACGATGATCTAATTAAAAAATTCTCCAATTGGCTTTTATTCTCCTAAATCTTCTAATAAAGTCATGAATTCTCTTATTATCTGCTTTTTTCAATTTTTCACATACACATTAGTAGTTTGAATCCACATTTTTGTTTATTTATTAAATATGTTTGATCTGTATGATAATCAATTTAATGTCATTTTACTTTCGGAAATTTGCACATCTAATCTTGATTATTTTGAACTTGTTTTTGGAACCTTCACTTTTCTTCCATTTCCTCCTATGAGTGTAAGTGCTGGTGGAGTTCGTCTGCTTTTACATAAATCTTTAGTTTTTGATATAGTAGCTTCATCTAACGACAATAGACTCATTGATGATATACCTAAATATTTTATTTTTGATATATGCTCCCGTGTAGGTAAAATTCTTATAGTCAATTTCTCCTTTACAGACATCGGAGCAAATATATGCCTATTTTTATTGACACTTATTTAAATATTCTCTCTGTGCATTAGCCCACTAAAAAGAGTTTTATTTTTGAAGATGTAAATATTTATTCACTAAAGTTTGCTTCCATTGGCTGTGTAGATAGATACATAATTGATCTATATTCTATGAACTTTATTCCTTTTTCCGACATACCAACGCATTGTTCTAATAACTCTGTTAGTATTATTGATCATATTTTTGTAATTTTGGTCTCGTATACGATGTTGGATGTTGTATTAAATCACTAACGATTGTTAATGATATCAGTGATCACTATGTTAACATCATTGCTTTTACGTCTAGCAAAAATAATGTCTATTAATCTGATCGGCCGCTGACACAAATTTACTCAAAAAGGAATATTATTATTTTCTATTTTAGAAACTAACTTTTGAATTCAGTCTGGTCATCATGATATAACGCTGAAAAATGCGATACCTCGATTGTTAGACTTTCAGAAACGCTAACAAATGGCATTAATCACCACTTTCCTCTGGTTCAACTTTCTCGAAACAGCTTCCAAAACAAACCTTGGATTACAAATTAACTAAATTAAGCGAATAAAAATTTAAAAAACCTTGTTCTCCACTACAAAAAAACTAAATCTATCTTAACAAAGGCAAAATATCAAAATCCTATCGCAACTCATTAGAAAAGGATATTGCTGCACTTTGTGAAAGTTTGTATATATGAATAGACATTTCTAGAGATTTAGCAAACTACCTATCTGTGCCAAATCTCTCCAGAACTTCCTAATTTGTAACCTTTTGAGTCCAGCTAATCCTCTACATTCTTTTCCTAATCCACATTTCCAACGTCTCCAGTTTTCTAATATCTTCCTTCCGTAAGGTCCATGTTTCATTATATATATATATATATATATATATATATATATATATATATACATGTATATATATATATATATACACTGTGTTTTTTATAGCTGATACCCCAAATTGTTTTAACAATATAGTCGTAAGAAGTAGACCGATGTTCTTGAAATTTGTATCACTTGACCAGCAGCAAATTCTACAAAATATAGAGAAATTTCCCTTTAATATCTTTAATAATGTGAAAGTTATAGTTTTACGAATAGCAGTGGGGTCAGAGAAGAAATTTTCAATACAGGATTTCGGGCGTGTTGCATTTAGCGTAGATTATCTCTATAAAAATACTAGCTAACCCTCAATATAAAATTTCTGCTAGTGCTATTTTGAAGAGCAATAATTTTTTTTCAAAACGACGTAAAATACGTGCTGATATGATCTTAATTGACAAAGTTATTGAACTTTTTACGCATGCATTGCATGAAGAGAATAAACGAAGAAGAGGACGCCGATGGAGTGGCTGCGGTCATAGCAGTTGTGCCTAGACATGCAATGCAGTTCAGTAACTTTGTCATTAAAGAACATATTAGCACGTATTTTACTTCATTTTGCAGAGAAGTGATTGCTCTTCAAAATAGCATCAGCTGAAATTTTGTGACCTGTTCACTATTATTTTTATAGAGACAATTTTACGCTGCATGTAACACGCCCATAATCCTATACTGGAAATTTCTTATCTGACCCCACTTCTATTCACAAAACCATGGTTTTCACGTTATTAAAGATATTCAAATGAAATTGACATATGTTGTTTTTTAGAATTGGTTGCTGGTTTAGTACTATAAATTTCAAGAACATTGGTAAACTTCTTGGGACTTTATTGTTAAAACAATTTGGGGTATCAGTTATAAAAAGCATAGTATATATATATATATGTATATATATATATATATATATATATATATATATATATATATTACAAATCACCAACATCATCATCATCATCGTCATCATCATATACTGTATATATATACGCATATTATATATACATGTGTTTATATATATCTATATATTATACATGCATATATATATATATATATATATATATATATATATATATATATATAGGGTGAGTAAAAAAGGATTACATCTGCAAAAGGTTTGAGTATCTCAGGCTACTGTTAATAAAACGTTTACCAATTACTAAAGGACTACTTTCTGTTGGTGTAGCCAATTTGGATCCATTTTGGTTTATAGATTGGCCACTTATGGATTACTATGTCTGTGGAGCCATGCTGTATCTCTATCAGAAACACCTGCCGAACCTAAAAACAAGACAAAACTGCAGGAAGTGCTACAATAGAACCGAGAGAGAGAGTGCCCCAAGATGGAATCAAAAAGGCTGTCCTAGAGTTCCGAGAGCGACTGTTGTCCTGCGAAGCAGCGGGAGGAAGGCATATCGAATAGTCAGCAATGCTAGCAGATACAACTGGTTCTGTCTGCACCACGGCAACGGCTTTTTTTCAGGGCCACAATAAAAATAAAATAAAAAATTATTTATATATATATACTGTATATATATACTGTATATATATATATATATATATATATATACAGTAAATTAAAAAATAGGGGTTGCTCTGCTAAACTTGCAAAACTGGCCAATCTATGTACCAAAATTGATTAAAATTGGCCACCCTATTAGAAATGAGTTCTTTAGTAATTGTAATTGATAAAAGTTTTATTGGAAAAAATATTGACAATAGCCTGAGATACTCAAACTTTTTGTCGGTGTAATCCTTTTTTACTCACCCTGTATTCACACACACACACACACACACTCATATATATATATATATATATATATATATATATATATACAGGGTGTTCCAGAATAAATGAAACTATTTTGAAGGTTAATGACTTTGAAATTTTTAATGAAAATTTCCTACTTTATACATCAAATTAAAGACAATTCTCTTTTCTATTAATTTATTAATTGTCTGAGAGATACTAATACAAATGTTTGAAAAATTATCCTTAGGCGCCGATATGTAATTTTCAATGAAATTGCGTGAAGACTCAAAATCTAAAAATTAAGAACTACAGATTATGCATTAGGCCTTAACTATTTCAAAAAGCTCATTGTAGTGTCTATCAATGTCCTGAATGAATTGGGAATTAATTAAACAAATGTTCAATATGTCCACCTTGTGCCCGATTAACTGCATTCACCCGTTGGGAGAATAGATCAATTGCGGAGTCCACGAGTGTTTGACTGATTTCAGCCCAACGGAGGATATTGACTCGATTCAAATATTCATCGTCGTAAATTGGTTCACGATAGACTAATTGCTGAAGACAATATTAAACGATCGATTATAAATCGATTTTAAATCGGGGGGGGGGGGGCTGTTAGGTGGCCAGTTGTACTGTTCAATAAACTCTGGCAGGTTTACTTTCATACAGGCGATAATATGACATGAAGAACATGAAAATTATATATCGGCGACTAATGATAATTTCCCAAACAATGATCTCTTGGATATTTAGTTAATTAGTAGAAAAGAGAATTATCTTTAATTTAGTGCATAAAGTAAGACATTTGGATAAACGTTGACAAAGTTATTGGCCTTCAAAATAGTTTCATTTGTTCTGGACACACACACATATATATATATATATAATATATATATATATATATATATATATATATATATATATATATACACACACATACAATGCATATATATATATTACATACACATGTATATATATAACTACTGTAGATTAGCAAAAATTAGACAAGTTTGAATATTTCTGTCTCCGTCTTGAAGATAGAAAATTTAACCAAATTTTGTAATTAAATTTATTTATGGAGTAGAAATTATAAAAATTGGTTATGATATCTATAACGGTTATTAAGTTACAGTGCTTGGAGCGAATACAATATACCTATGTTTTCGTCGATAACGTTACGTACTGATGCCACGTTATTAAGAACGCCTGAATTTGGCTATTATGTACCACGAACGCTATAACTTAACCGTTGTAGATATCATGGCTAAGGAGGCTTATAACAGAATGTAAAAGATTTTCAAAAACCGCAAATTATCCATGATACCAAAAAAGACTACTTCAATGCAATATTCAACCAATATTGCTATATGGAAGTGAAGTTTGGACAATCTCTTATGTAATGGAATCGAAACTTGAGGCAACAGAGATGTGGTTCAATAAAATAATGCTACGTATAGCTTAAATAGATCACGTTAAAAATGAAAACATTCTACAAATAATGTCAACTTGTCGTGACCTTTTGAACCGAATACGACGACAATAGATGAAGTTTTTAGGATACATTATGCGAAACAAAATAGTTGAAAATACCGTAGGCCTACTGACAGGAATAATACATGGTAAAAGATACAAGGGTCGATGACGTTTATTAAGAGTCTTAGCAAATGGATGCAGTTAACTTAAACAAAGATGATCAGAGTAACAAAAAACAGACGCATACATATATGGAGGAATATCACCATGACCGCCCAGGCTTAGAACAGGCACGGCACTTGACAAGAAAAGGAAGATATCGTGACAAAATTTTCAAAATTTTAATTCAATATGTCATTTGATTCCTTGAGTCGGAGATATTAACTTTTAAACTTGTCTCATTTATTTGGGCCACTGTCTACCATATATATATATATATATATATATATATATATATATATATATATATATATATATATATATGGTAATATATATATATACAGTATATATATATATATATATATATATATATATATATATATTATATATATATAGTATATATATATATATATATATATATATATAGGCCTATATATATACATGTATATATATATATATGTGTGTGTGTGTGTGTGTGTGTGTGTATGTGTGTGTGTGTGTGTGTGTGTGTGTGTGTGTGTGTGTGTGTGTGTGTGTATGTGGGTATACGGGTAGGCTCTACATGAAGTATTATATGTAATGTAGGTCTATTCATTATTGGCAGCGCTAAAGAGGGTTAGAGAGAAATCGAGAGTGATGTAGGTAAACTGTTTGTGAACCTATTTGTCTTACACGAACCCAACACGTTAAATGTTGAGACATACTAGAAAACCTTACTGATGATGTCTCAGCTGAGTGCGTTGAGATCTTTTAACTATTTATAGCGAATATAGGCTATTACTACACTTGCTGAATTATCTTCCTGTTGCTGGGTATTACTGGATCTTCACGTTGCAGGATGTTGAGAGAATTAGTCTCCGAGTGTAAAATTTATCAAGTGATTGGCAATTTATGATACAGATGTTTCTCAAACTGCGGTTTAGCAATCCACAAATAAGTTAAAATATGTAACCATAATTGAACTGCCCAATAATTCATAGCATTAATATGGATTCGTTACACAGAAACTGGCTGAGCGCTTCAAAGATCAGAAATTCCGTGTTGGAAGATACGGCGATTTAACATTCAGACTAAAGATGAAGTATTTCGTGAATTATATGTTCAATAACGACGACATGAATCCGTTATATATATTTGACCCCGATATCTTAAGGGTTAGTCATTTTTAACTGATATTATACTGCGGTACGGTTTTTTATATTAAAATGAAGTAAATATTAAAGAAATTTATGTCTTAATGTTGAACAACGCTTATATTGTTTGTATAATATTAGACGGTTTCGATGAGGTAGCCTAGGTAGAGTATAATCGTTAAAATATGACTTTGCGCATAGGGGCGTAGATGGCCGGGGGGTCTCAGAGTCTGGATCCTCCCAGCCATTTGTTTATTTATTTATTTATTTATCACATCAAACATTTAAAACAGGTAAAGCAATTAGAAAAGCGAAATATGGAAACGTTTGTGTGAACGGAGGATAACGGCTATAGAAGCGCTTACATATTCCGGATTTAGTTCATTAAAAGTTGAAAATTAATAAAAGGATTAATTAATATGATTAAAGTATCCTACGTACAAGTGTGAAAGTAATCACAAACATAGAGCTACAATAAATACGCTAAAATCAGTATACAAGCAATATTAATATACAAAAGCAGTCTTCAAGCAAATAAAAATAAAAACAATTAAAAGCAATACTTCAAAGATTTACGTATATCATTGACATAGGCTCTTTTTAAAGGACGGAAGAGAGCTAGCATTAATGATACTATGAGGAAGGTTACTCCATTTATTTACAGATCTATTTTTAAAATGATAACGTTCCGCGTTATATCTAAAGGTATTTATGAATATTGCAGCACCATTGTTTCTGGTTTTACCAGATTTAAAAGTAAAAAATTCACTGCGCGGCAAATCAATGAAATTATTAATTATTTTCTCTCCAGTGTCCTATTAAATAAGTAGCAGGTCCAATGTGTTCATATTCTTACTCACATGCTGCCTTCACTACCTTCACGCTCCTTAAAGAGCATTTCACGGACTAACGAGTTAATCCCTGCTCAAATGTCTATGAATTACACCTTAATTTTTCCGACAACTTAAATCGGAATAATATGGCTTCTATAATGGTTTCCCGTTGTCGTTGTCGGATATAACTCGGTCGACTCTTAGGACAAAATTGCAGTTTATGAGCGGTTTATTCTTCTGTGTCCCAAACACAACATAACTCCGACTCGATTGTGACGTGAGTAATATGAGACTCTGTAACATCAACTCTTTAGTCCTAAACTCTAAGATATAACATGATCTGTTGAGTCGTAAATGCTAAGTTGTAATACGATCCTTTTAGTAATAGGTTATCATTAGCACAATCGTAAACTGGCAATGTCTGAGACAGATATATAAGCTCGCATATCAAACAGCAGCAGGGGATCCCTCTTTGCAGTCGTCACCTATAAGTTGTCTATATATATATATATATATATATATATATATATATATATATATATATTGTAATCACGCTGTATTACAATAAAGAGTCTAATACATCTTTATCGTGTTGTACTGGAGTTAATTACTTTAACGTTAGTAGAACACATAACGTTACATCGGTATGAGTCGTTTCTAGAAAAATAATCATTGACGTATTGGCAAGATCTAAAAAAGCTTTTGGTACATGATTTATGCTTTTATGTTTATTCTATCATTATTAAATAGAACAAAAATATTATATTAGGAACAAGGTATATTTTGTATTTGTGATAATTATCTTCCATCACCTTCATTACAAACCTGCAGTTCTCTACAGATGATTTAAAAATTAAAGTTTAATCAGTCAACCCACGTACACTGTAGATCATAGGCTTTGATTTAGGCCAAACGCCTGATTTTGGGTCAGTTACTGGCGTTAGCCAGTGTACAGATATGATATCGATGAATCTATATTCCTTCTTATTCTATTTGTATGAACAATTTTATTAATTAGTACAAAATTATGCCATAGACATTCACACAGTTTTCAAAGCTTAAGTAACGCGACTTTTTCACTTAAGCGGTTAAAAGTAAAAATAAAAAAGTATTAGAAAAATTACTTCATTACAAGTAAAAAGTACTCGAGCAAATAGTGTACTTCATTACAAGTAGAAGTATCGCTCGAGTATATTTTACTTGTAACGAAGTATTTTTACTTCGTTACTTCACTACACTGTCTAAGACTGAGTTCTTGTTGATTGAGACACCTCAACAGCTTCTGACACTGAATGGGAAAACTTTTTCGTTATCTTTTTGATATTTCAATTATACCTGTATCTTCAGTGAGGAATCTCGACATTATCTTTGATTTGCACCCCACCTTTCATGACTACATAACTGAAACTTCACAGACATGTTTATTCCTTATCGGTGATCTTCATCGAATACGCCCGTATTTGTCAAGTGAGACAGCTGCTTTAATTGGTGCAGCTCTTGTTCAATCCAAGTTGGACTACTGCAATTCCCTGTTTTGAATCTCCCTGGCTGTGTGATTGAACGGTTGCAGTTTGTTAGGAATTCTCTTGCGCGAGCAATTTTTGTACTTCCAAGTACTGACATATTTCACCTATTTTAAAGTCTTTGCAATGACTGAAAATTAAAGAAGGCATCATTTATAAAACATTTAAAAAAAACCTACGGGTCCATCACAACCTCTGGACAAACTTGTATGTCTCACTTGATTAAAGTGATGCGGCATGCTGTTATTCGGTCTTCTGAATTAATTACTATTGTGAGACTTAACTTACCTTCACGCTCTAAGCCATTCAATCGCTCTTTACAGCGAGCTGTCGATCTAGAATTCTCTCTTATCCAATCTTCTCAAATTTTCCGTTGAATCACGTCGTCCGTAGCTTTCTTATGAACAATTCCAAAGGCAGTGTAGGACCCATCTTTTCCATTTCTCTTTTCCATCTAGTGTCCAAAAGTTGCGACGAGCGAGTAGATATGTTTTTCTTTAATTCCCGTTTTCTTCAGAATAATTTTCTGGATTTTGGAATTTGCATCGTTTTTGGACCCTCTACTGTTCGCCGGCTTAATTTTGTCTCAATAGTGCTCGATGGTGTCATTGATGACTGTAGCAATCTAATTGTTATTATGTTATTTTATGTTATGTGATGCTGATTTTTCAGTATTCAGTCTAATGAGTTATGACTATGATTTTTTACGCAAGTTGGACTGACATCATGATATGTATTTGAAAAGACTTTTTAGCGACAAATTCAACGAAGCAGAATAATCCATTATTCATCATAAGATGCTCTAAAATTCACCGTTTTCTTACTAATTTCACAAATTTCCTTTTCTTCCAAGGGGTTTAGTAACTCCTCTTCTTACCCACCCTTTTCTACGCCTTTAATTTAATCTGTCAATGAACATTATGAACATTTCCCCATCAGAAAAGTTTTCTGGCCTACGCTCTATATATGTATTTTGCATATATTTATGTACATATGTATGTAAATATGTAATGACTTATGTGTTCAGCTCTATATGTAAGTATATCGGTAAGTAATACGTACACACGAACACACACGTACATGCATGCACGTATGTAGGTAAGAATGTGAATGCAAGTATATATGCATGTAAACGTATGTAAGTATGTGCAAGTATGTGTGTATGTATGTATGTATGTATGTATGTATGTATGTATGTATGTATTTATGTATGTATGTATGTATGTATGTATGTATGTATGTATGTATGTATGTATGTATGTATGTATGTATGTATGTATGTATGTATGTATGTATGTATGTATGTATGTATGTATATATGTATATATGTATGTATGTCTGTGTGTGTGTATTTGTGTTTGTGTGTGTGCTTGTGTGTGTGTGCGTGCGTGCTTGCGTACGTGCGTGCATGCAGGCATGCATGAATGAATGTTTGTATGTATCTATGTACATTTATATATGTATGTGTGCTTGTGTGTGTTTTGTGTCTGTGCATGCTTTCATGTGTACCCCCCAGAAACAAAAGCCAGCTGCGCCTCTGCTTTAATTTAGTAATGAAAATAAAACTGACGCTTAGCACAACTTTGTAAACATGGTAGTCCCCATTATTCATAGCCTGAATATTAAAAAATGTAATAAAATATATGTAGGGCCTATGTACAGTCTAGTATTCCATTTTTATATATGTTTATGTATGTATAGAAATCTAGACACTACAGTTGTTCCGTTGTATTTTCTTTTCGTGTTTCATTTTATTTTCTTCGTACAATGAAGGTTATTTAGTTATTCTTTTGCTGTTTATGGATATGAATTTAGTTTAGTTGTTTAATTTTTTAATAATTCAGGGATACTTGTTAACAATTTATTTTTAGTTTACGCATGCCAATGTCTTGCCATTTGACTAAAATTATTAATTTGAAAATGTTCAATAGTACTGCTACCAACGGTTTTTTGGTACTGTAATAGAATTTCTTTGTGTTTCAGAATTAAATAGACTTTGATTTAGCTACTATTTATGGTATTACCGCTTAAAGCTATGACTCCTTATGGTTGCCTATTTCGTATTGCCTGTTTGCAATGCGAAAACTGCATGAACGTTCTATTGTTTGCATTATCTGTGCTGAAATGAACAAATGTACGATATGAAACATAAAAAGTAGCTCAACTTTTATTTTAAAATCTTATGTGAAAATTGTAAACTTTACAAATAGTTTACAATTTTCAAATATTAATGAAAGATAAGCCGCATGCCGCGATTTGGAGATATTACGGACTTTAATCAAGCTGCTAAGAAGCCCTCTCATTTATTGATTGCCACAGTTATTTTGAAGGATTTCTACGCACACTCAACGATTCTTGATTTTAGTCCGCTATTTTGAAGATTTTGCTAGAATTCGTAATATTCCTAATTATAGTTTATTTGTTTTATACTAGTGAGTTCTTGGCCTTGTCTATGCAAAGACTATGGACTTGATGCACGAGGCCAAAACCACGCTAAGGACTTAAAATTCCAAAATTATACTATACAAAACGATCATAAATTTCTTAACTGTACATTTACTTTAAGTTTAGTCTAATAATTTTCAGTTTCGCCTGCCTGACCCAACAACGAGTTGGCCTAAAATGTTGACAGTAATTAACTGATGCCAACGTTAAATTTCTAAAGAGCAACTACTTTAATCAATCATTAAACCGGAGGCGCAATTCCGCCATAAGTATCTGAAACACGCTAATCAATATTTATAGGGGCAATTCTAAGCTATAAATGATTAATCACTTTACAACTATACCTATGCAGTCATTAATGATGAAGGAGAAATTTATAAATACCTAGCCTAATACTTAATTTGCAAGCACTAGCTGTGACCTACCTTCACACATCCCAAAATCAAATTCAGATTAATTGGGATATCTGACTGTTGATATTTCTAATATACTTTTCATTTTAATCTACTAACACTCAATGAGATGATACATGTTCTTAATATTCTATCGTAGAGAAATAACGGTAACGTTAACTCTTCTTCGTGTCATTTATAATTAAGAAAATCTGGATTGAGAGTTAACCAAATTCATGCCGGTATCGTATGTAAGCCTAGAATCCTTGGATCTCATCACAAATGATCGAGTCTCGTCCAAAGATTGAAAAGATAGAAATGCAGTTTATCATAATTCTCGCCCTGAATTGATAGATATAACATGCATGTATAATTCGCCTGCGGTTGCCTTTAAGCTGCCAGAACAGAGTGATAGATCGACAAATGGATATTAGCAATTTACCGCTTGCACGGAAGCTCATATAAAAGATTTCAGTCGTATCTTGCTGGCAGACAACAACATGCCAGACTTGTCCTCAAGGACTGTCCTTGGCATCGAGGACTCCTCAAGACTAAGATATGACTTCTTGGCCTTGCGAAGGAATGGTGGCATCAGTTATTGACATTCAATAATTTAGGCTATCTGGCCGTAGGGGCTGGCAGAGGAAACTGAAATTTATTAGGCTGAATCTAAAGTAAATGTAGAGTTTAGAAATTAGTTATAAGCAAAGATTATAAGCAGCTGGGCTTTTTTAATAATATATAGAAATATATTTTGCATTTATTATAAATTATAAGCATTTTCTTATATTTTAATTTGGAATTGAGTTAGGAAGTTTAACTCATTTGTTAACTCAAATTCAAAATGTGGACTCATTTATGAAATATTTCCAAAGATATGTTATTCGTATATGGACCAGTTCCATAGGCCCCTATAGAGAATTAAATTTAAAGATGTTGTGGACGACAGGGAAGTGGTTTAATTGGCATATTTTTTTCTAAATTATTGAATAAGTTGTAATTATTAATAATTGTAAAAGCTAATTTTAATGTTTAAATTTTGAATCGAAACTTGAAACTCATTTTCGAGTTGCTACTTCATATCTTCTTCTTCTTCTTCAGTTCACAACCAAGTGGCAGGTTTAAGGTAAATATTCATACTCGAAGTCTGTTTTCTCGCTCCATAAAAGCACTCCTTAGATCATCAACAGAATAGTTTTCTCAGGGAATGATGCCCCTGGCCTGTAAATGTCAGTCCAAGCTGAGGAAGGCATAGGGGGCGCACCTCGTCAAAAGCTTATCCCCCACGAAAAAGAATGGTATATCACGACAAAAATGAACGCCGCTAGTCCCGTGCACCCCTTAAATGGGGAAGGTATGGTAAGAATCTCACGGCTAGTCGGCACCTCGGGTGCCTCACAGATATACCAAGAGGATAATCCATGCGCCCCAAAAGGATAAATGTGGGCACATGGAATGTGAGGATTATGGGTGAAAGGGGAAAGTTAGAAAATGTAAATTAGGAAATGGAAAAAGGGAAAATAAATGTCCTAGGAATGAGTGAAGAAGGGTGGTTGGGAACAGGAGATTTTGTAAGTGATGGGTATAGGGTTATTTACTACGGCGGAGATAAAAGGCAGAGGGGTGTGGCAATAATATTCGAGATGAATTTACGTGAACGAGTAACAAAGATTCTTCAGCGCAGCGACAGACTGATGTTAATGCGGATCAAAGCAGATCCAGTAGATTTGGTGATTATCCATATCTACATGCCTACATCAGCCTGAGAAGAAGCGGGAAATTGAAGCGATGTACGAAAAAATAGAAGAACTGATTAAAGGAGAAAAATCCACAGAAAAAATGATAGTAATGGGGATTGGAATGCGGTGGTGGGTGAATGGCGAGAAGGAAATGAAGTTGGGAATATGGTCTAGTAAAAAGAAATGAGAGAAGACAGAAATTGATTGACTTTTGCGATAGAATGAGATTTGTGGTGACTAACACTTTATTCAAATATGATAAGAGAAGGCGATACACGTGGAAGACACCAGGAATCACCAGAAAGGAGGGAAGATACCAGATAGACTATCTTCTAATAAAGCAACGGTACAGGAATTGTGTGAATAATTCAAGGCTTATCCAGGGGACGATGTTAATTATGACCACTATCTAGTAATGGCAAAGTAGGTCTTCAGCTGAAGAAAATACTTAAGAAGAAATGCAGAAAGAGATGGAATTTGAAAGGATTGAACGAGAAAATAAGTCAGTTTCAGGAAGCAGTGGAAAGACAAGTTACTGAAATGAAGGACAACGAAAGAACAGGGGTAAATGAAAGATCGTGTCATCTAAAGGAGTCTATTAAAATAGGTGCAAAAGAAGTTTATGGCTCTCTTATAGCAAATGCAGCTAAAAAAACTTGGATCACAAGCGAGATGCTAGACAAAATGGATGAATGGTGGAGATGTATAAGTATTAACGCCAGTCATGGCCGATGGAACTATATAAGCTTGAACAATGAACTTAGAAGAATTACATACAAAGCAAAAGATCATTGATTGAGTGAAAAGTGTGATGATTAAGCTAGATTTGATAGAAGAGGGATTTCGATCTATTATACCACGAAGTCGGGATATTAACAAGAAACGATAAAAAAGAAAGGAGATACAAAGACATTACTGTAATGGATAAAGAGGGGGAATTGAAGACAGAGCCAGAAGAAAGATGGGGAGAATATTTAGAGGAATTATATAAGTCTGGGAAACCAGTTCAAGAGGATTTTTACAAATTGAAGAAGAAAATATCAAAGAAAGAGATAAAAGGGCCCCGATATAATGAAGGGGAAAATTATTCTGCAAATAACAGTATGAAGAAGGGGAAAGCAGCCGGAATAGATGAAATCCCAGCAGTATTCTTGAAAATGTTGGAAGGTGAAGCACTCAATAAGTTAATGGAGGCATGTATGGAAGTGTACAATACAGGTATTTGGCCAGACGACTTTGCCTAGTCAGTGATGATCCCAATTCCTAAAAATGCCAATGCTGTGGAGTGTTTGGATTACAGAACAATCAGTTTAATACCTCATGCATTGAAGATCTTATTAAAGATACTAAATAATCGCGTTCTGTGAAAAGCCGTGAAGATACTGGGCAAGATATAATTTGTTTTTTTGAAAGAACGCAGCACAAGATAAGCAATAGGAGTAATGCAGGTTCATTGCGAAAGAAGCTTAGAATATGGAAATGACGTTTTTGTAAGCTTTGTAGACTTTTAGAAGGCCTTTGACAGGTTTGATTGGATAACGATGATGAATATCTTTAAAAGAATAGGAATTGACTGGAGAGATAGAAGACTAATTTTGAATTTGTGCATGAATCAAAGGGCAGTTATCAAAGTCCAACAGGAATACTCAGAGAAGGTGAAATAGGACGTGGGGTTTCAAAATTCTAAAAGGTTGTAGCATTTCGCCGTTGCTGTTTAACATTTACGCTGAGGATGGAGGTAGCCAAGAAATACTTGGAAGAAGGAATAAAAGTAGGAGGGAATTTGTTACAAGATATGCGATTTGCAGATAACCAAGGAATGCTAGCGGGCAGCGAGATTAGACTGCAGAAAGTAATGGATAGGCTGAATGAAACGGCATAGAGATATGGCATGACAATTAATATAAAAAAGACCAAGGTTATGAGAGTAACCAAAAATAAAGGTGAAGTTAATATCGCAATAAAAGGTACGTAATTGGAACTGTAAAGGAGTTTCCAATATTTGGCTCATACTTTTACCGATGACGGGAAATGTGAGACGGAAATATGCAGCAGGATTGCTCAAGCAAAGACGGCCTTTGGTAATAGAAAATAACGTTTAACAAAAAGTCAAATGAAAGACACAAAGATAAGGATAGTGAAAACTTTGGTTTGGACCACGCCATTGCATGGATGTGAGACATGGACCTTAGTGAAGGAAGATATTAGGAAACTGGAGACATTAGAAATGTGGATTTGGAGAAGAATGGAGAGGATTAGCTGGACTCAAAAGGTTGAAAATGAGAAAGTTCTGCAGAGAGTTTGCTTAGATAGACAGTTGAAAAATGTTTTAAGAAATAGGAAGAAGAGTTGGCTAGGATACATTCTAAGAGGGGAACGTCTATTAAAAGAGGTCATAGAAGGTAGAATGTTAGGAAAAAGAGGCAGTGGCAGACAAAGATTAGGCATGTTAGATTATTTAAAGACCCACTCATATGTGGAAATGAAGTGGAAGGCTGTAGACAGACAAGAGTGCAGGCGTTATATACCATGGACCTGCCAGTGGGTTGTGCACTAAGAGAGAATGATCAAGAAGTTAATCTCTTCACAAAGTCTACGCTTTATCCATACCTTATATAGAATATATTTTGGGAAAAATATGGCTTCCGGGGTGGTTTCCCTTTGCTTCCTCAGTGAGATGGATTAATTACCATTTAATCGTGGGGGGAAATATCTTATGGTGAGATAGGTCCCCTCTAACCATCTTCAGCTGCTGCCTTAGTCGCCTCTTAAGCACAACTTCATATAAGTTTTATCTACAGAATTAGTAAATGGGCCTATCAATCTCTAAGTAATTACAGCATTAAAATTTTAAAGTCAAAGATTGAAACATTTACTTTATAGATGGTGTCTACATTTTATATCACGCCCTTGCCTATATCTGATAATTTTTAGCTGAGGCTACAGGACCTTCTTTTATGGTATCATTATTACTTTTGTTGCGAATTAAAATCTAATTTTTGCATTTATTTTCCATAGGCTCTATGTAGCAAGAAGTTATAACTTTACGAAAAATATCGGAGTCCTTGGATCCTGGGTTAAAGCATAGGCTACAAGACTTTACTAAAATGAGCCTCAAGTATTTAATTCTACAGTTAGAACAAATTACTCAATGCGTCCAAGCTTGTTATTCATTTGGAAATACCATAAATTTAATCACCGCAACCGTAGTCTGCAGGGTTTTTATAGATTTAAAATGCATTTTAAAATTAAAGTTATTTAAAGATTCTATTATAGGCCCGCTTATACTTTATTATCGTCTGCAAAATTACATTTTTATTGGTTGCTTTGATAACTTCCAACATGTTTGGAATATCTATCAAAGCCGGTGTAGACTAGGAGATAAACGTTCTTAAAATTACTTGCTCATTTCAATGCAAGAAGCGTAACGCAAAATTGGAATCGGATCTGTTGGGTTTGTGGAAATGTGAAAACAAAATTCCACTGAGAACCCACTGGCTGGAAGCAGCAAGAATCTTCATCATCCATGAAGTTAAAACCAGTGGAATTCTCCGCAAGTTTTGCGGATAAATTTACTCGTTGAGTTCTCAGTCTGAGATGTAATTATAATAATGATACGATAGATACCGTGCCATGGAACACAGCCACGTGCGCCGGTAAAGTTAATTCATTATCCTACTCGCTCTCTGCCTCTTCGTGAAGCAGTGCATAAAATATAAAATGGTTCAGCATGTTACATTCGAAACACCGCGCTTTGGAAAGCCTTCTTATTTATCTCAAATCTTTCCTCCACGTCCAATACGTGCGCTTTTTCCACCGATGTCAATCCGCTCTCTGCTTTTATGATTATCATAGTATTGGAAAGGTGTTCCTTCACCTTTACTTTTGCAGCCAGTTGGATTGTTTACTTCCCCAAACAAGTAGGCTACGCACCTAGCTTACATAGGCCTACTACTAGATATTTCATTTTCAATTATATTTCATGATTCCGATCTGAAATTCATATATCTCTCACATATTCTTGATCAGATTTATTCCTGATTTTGTGCTAATCATCTTGCTATCAATTCCTAGAAATCTGAATATTTTCTAATTGTCACCCTTCTATAAAGAAGTATAAAATCGCTAATACCTCTGCTAATTTTCAAAAGTGTACCATTAGGCCTATATTTTTTAAAATCTTGTTCTTATAGTTCTCAATTTATCTTTTATATTTCTAAATAAAAACTCTTACCAGCTGGAGCTCTTTGTATCCCAATCTTCGCTCTTTTTCTTCTGTTTCAATTTTCTCCGTTAGGCTTAAGACGCTCCTCTTCCCACCTTCGATATACTCTGTATATCGAAGGTGGGAAGAGGAGCGTCTCTGTATATACTCTGTATATACTCTGTTTATCCAGATCATCCTTTGTTCACCGGATCGCGGCTTCCTTTAGGACCTTGCTTCTGTTTAGCACATGTCATGTACAGATCGGTTTAGGTGAACTGATCTGCAGTGATGTGTGCTGTATGGATGCGTTAGGCACCATCCATTGATGAGGATAAGAACGTTAAATCTTTACTTTTGGTATTAGTATTTTTATGTTTTATTATTTATAGTGTTATAATTTTTCGTTTCTTTATATATAGTAACATTTCGATTTTACAATAATTCGCCTTTCCCCAAGGCGAATGCAATTTTAATTCCGATAAGAATTTTTGCTGTGGATATGCGAAGATCACATCCTGCTTAGTGAATTAGAATCATGTTCTTAATTATTAATAAGAGTTGCATTTATATTATTGGAAGCAGATTTTATTCATCCAAAAGCGGGACCGCAGTTGGGAAAGTTATTTATGCTAAGTACCTAATTGAAACATTTTATCTCGACTTTAGCGACTTTAGCACTCGAGGGTCATATTTTGTACAATAGTGCAAGATGCATGGTTTTTAAATTCTACAGAAAATGAAGACGAGAACCCTGCTTGACGACTTCGTAATTCCGAAATATTTTCGTCAAGACTTGATGAAGTACCTAACAGATAAAGAAAGACCAGATTACAGGTAGGCCTAATATGCATTTACCAGTAATTGTTTTGCTTGTTTTTGGAACGAAGATGAATTATAAGAGAACTTACTGTTTTAATGTTTTAGCTTTTTTCTTACGCATTTACAGCGGCATAGTATTGATAACTTGGCAGTCCTTGAGATGCAAATTACGGCAATTTATTTTTAGGCTATTTCGCTTAATACTTATGTGTAATTTTAAAAGTCCCTAAATAAGGACTAATCAGAAACGTTAGTTAAAATAAACTCGTCGTCGAAATTGCTCCATGAATCGCACCGGCCATGTTTGATAAACGACACTATTAGTGAATCCATGAATATTAGTGAATATATATATATATATATATATATATATATATATATATATATATATATATATATATATATATATTCTCAGCACATTTCTTTCGCAGATTGGTCTGGGTGAATTGATCTGTAGTGATGTGCTGTTGGGGACGTCCCTGACATCGTCCCTGGATGAGGAAACGGACGTTAAACCTTTGTTATTGTTATTATTATATTTATTTATTTATTGCTTTATTTCAGGCGTAAAAACCCATACATGCATCTTGTACATAGAACAATGCAACAAAAACCAGAAAAGCGAATAGTCTGAGCATAAAGTGAGATATAGGCCTAAAACAATTACTTATAGAAATAGCCATACAAGGTTATAATAGGCTCAGAACATCGAAACACTTAACTAACATATTAGCATTAACCAGCAAGCACATTCTAAACTTTAATCTGTAATTTGAAAGGATAGTATCAAAACTAGGCAATTCTGTTTCTAGCAGCACGATGGTTAGGCTGCTGTAACGTTTGTATCCAAAAAATATTTTAATACATTTATTATAGCAAGATCGAAACTTTTCTATTGAACCCATTGTAAACGACGACCATAGTGCTACATCATAGAAGCACATACAATAGGATTTGAACAGGACCTTCTTAACATTAAGAGAGCAATAAGCAACTCTACGCTTTAATATATTCGTACGCATAAACATACCACGTATTTCACGCTGTATATCGTTATTATCACGACCATCATTGGTTACATTATGACCTAAATATTTAAACTGCGTTATACAATTAATAAAGAATTGTGCTACTTAAATCTTGGAAATTCCTCTAATACACTCCAATTTCGATCCTTAGGAGCAAATATCATGGCGACAGTTTTACTAATATCAAAAGACATGTTAATAACTTTAGCGTTAAACTGAAGCGCATCTATTAAATACTGTAAAGCTCTCCACGAAGGAGCAATGAGAACGATACCATCAGCATATGCAAGAATGCTAATTAATCTATTATTAATTGCACAACCAATCCCGGTATCTACTACAGTTCTATTCATATCGCGTATATATCTAGAGAACAAATACGGTGAAAGTACACTTCCCTGATATATATATATATATATATATAATAGATAATATATAATATATATATAGATATATATATACATGTATATATACAGGGTGAGTAACAAAAATGATTACACCTGCAAAAAGTTTGAATATCTCAGGCAATTGTTAATATTTTCAAATCAAACTTCTACCAATTAATAAATTAGTGGTACATAGATTGTCCAGTTTTGTAAGCTTCAGCAGAGCAACCACCCATTTTTCGGAATTTACTGTTAATAAAAATTTTATTTTATTTTTATTTTAGCCCTGGAAGGGGTCGTAGTGGTGGTTCAGAAAGAACTAGTTGTATCTGCTAGCTTTGCTGACTATTCCATGTGCTTTCCTCCCGCTGCTGTGCAGGACTGCAGTCGCTATCGGAACGCTTGGACAGCCTTGTTGCTTCCAGCTTGGGGCACTTTCTCCCTGATTGATGGTATCACTTTCTGCAGTTCTGCCTTGTTTTTAGGCTTCGGCTGGTGTTTCTGATGGAGATTCAGCATGGTTCCCCAGACATGGTAATCCAGAGGATTTAGATCGCGAGAGTTTGGAGGCCATTTGCTCTTCTTGATGAAATACGGATTTCTCTCGCTGATCTATTCCTGTGCGTGACGAGATGCATGAGCAACATTCTGCAGAAAAAGATGAAACCATGTGTAGAAGAGCATAGTAATCATCAAAGAGCTTCGGAAGCAAATTAGTGACGTAATACTGAGAGTTCAGTTTTGCCTTCGCGTCAATGAAGTGCAATCTGCCCTTACCGTTGTAGCAAACCTCATTTTTAGGTAAAAATGGGGGGTTGCTCTCTTGAGACTTGCATAACTGGACAATTTATGTACCAAAACGAATGAAATTTGACCTCAACAGCAGAAATTAGTCCTATATTAATTGGTAAAGTTTGATTTAAAAATATTAATAATAGACTGAGATATTCAAACGTTTGCAGGTGTAATCAATTTTTACTCACCCTGTATATATATAGGACAAAGTCGTGTACGTATGACCGATTACAAGTAAAGAACGGCTGGACAGATTTTAATGATCTCTGGACATTTTGGATTCTCCGCCAGCAGCCCCTGCAAATAGCCAATAAACTATTTCCAAATTAGTTGGTTAATGGCCAAATAACGGTATAAATCAAAACACGTCAAAATTATTACATGCGGCTATCTGTTCAGTGACTTGATCTTAATCTTGCCTGACTGTTTTTTATCACCGGACCGGCACTGTTTAGGATTTTATTTCTCTTCAGCATGTGTTTTTTCAGATCGTTTGGGGAGAATCGATTTGTAGTGACATGTGATGGGGGGACGTCCCTGACATCATCCTTGTATGAGGAAACGGATGTTAAACCTTTATTATCATTTATTATTATTAATGATTTACATTAAATTTAATTATTTCCACAACCATCCCACCCCTTCCAATCACCCTCAAATCTCCTTCCCATCGGATTGTCAAGAACTAATTGCTAGAACATATTTTTACCAATTATGCCCCCTCACCTCCCCTTCTCCCAAATTTTTTAAACCTCTTACCACCCTTACCGCCTTACCCCTTACCACCCTTACTTCGCCACTGGCTGGAGCCAGTGACGAAGTCGGTAATATACTTGACCGCGGATTTTTTGATGCGGGTTAAAATCCTGGGCTCGCCCGTCACTGACATCGCTTTCGAGTGAGGAATCTGACGTTAACCTTAGCTATACCAGCTCTTTTATCACCTAACCTCCACTTCAACTTCCCAAAATGATTAATTTCTTTTGGTGATTGGAAGGGGAGGGGGAGGGGGCATGGGGGTTTGGAGTGGGAACAATTTTAGAAGAAAAATTTTTAAAAAAATTAACAAGCAAATCTTTTTAATTATTGGGAATTTCTTTGGGGAGTTGGGGTTGAGAGGTGAGTGAATTTTTTAAGGAAATAGTTTTTGTTTTATTTTTGTAAATAGAAATGGAATTTTTATAATTCTCTTAGGAATAATGTTTTTAAATTTTTGTAAGAGCGCTTATAACTTAAGAACGGCTGGACAGATTTTAATGCTCTAGGGCATTTTACATGCGCCTCCAGCAGTGCCCACTCCATAAGCTACTATGTATTAAGCTATTTTTTTTAAATCAAAAAAGTATTTTAATTTTTTTACATTTTTGGAAGTATATCCTATTAAAAAAATAAAACAGTTTCGTTTCTACACATTAGGTTACTCGACTTTCATTGACTGATAGGTGGTAGGAAGTTCGCCGAGTCAGCTAGTTAGTTAGGTAATAATATTGGATAAGGATTAGATATTCAGTTAGATATTTCTAAATGAGACCTGTCTCACCTCTGATTATCCACCTTAAATTATCAATAGTGTTACTTTCGACAACTATTCTTTCGTTCACACCCTCCGTCGTAGATGGGGATATGTTGCAAATTACAGGTATATTTATTGTATAACGCCCGTAAAAACGTGTGACGTTACGTTACATCCGTTGAGAGTATGCTGTTAGAGCTGAATTTTTTCACAAAAACCTTTCACTTATAAACTGTCTAACGTTACCCTTCAATTTCTAAGTCACGGCGAGGAACCGGACGTTAAATTCTTATTGACTGATTGATTGAAAGTTATTAATGAAAATTTAAAAAATTAATAGATGAGGTTTAAGAATTTTCAATGTTTTAAGCTAAGTAATCTCGTATAGCTGAAAATATGTCCTATAATTGACTTAGAACGAAGATTTTGAAATACAATTAAACTTATTCTAATTTAATGTTTTAAATAATCTAAAGATTCTCACACCATAATTCAGTCGAAGGCAATTGGAAGGCCTTGAATATTATTTGCCGCTTCTGAACGGAAAACAGTAATTCTCTTATATATTGCCTAAAAAATTCGATGCTAAATACATTCAATAAATTTGAAATTGTAAAATATTTTTTAGGAATTTGGGAAAAAATTACCAAATAACTTGATTGAACTGTTTAAAATGGAATTTTTTAAAGAGGACTTAAAAGTATCTTCACAATATTCTATATTTCTGGCACCCTCTAAATAAACATGAAGTCAATAATTTTCCTCATTGCACTTTGAAATATTATTCGGACTTGTCCAGATGGAGAAACCACATATATACCCATTTATTTTAAAAACAATTCACTCTCTCTCTTTCTCTCTCTCTCACTCTCTCTCTCGGTCTTAATGCACTACCTCCTGGAAGGTCCATGGTATATAACTCCTCCGCTCTTCTTTGTCTTTCGCTTTCCTCGTCATGTCCACATAAGAGTGGGTCTTCAAAACATCTTACATTAATAATCTCGGTCTGCCTCTGCCTCTTTTTCCTTCCATTCTACCTCTATTACCTCTTTTAATTGAATTTTCCCCCTTAGAATTTATACTATCCAACTCTTCTAACTCTCTCCAGAACTACATCATTTATAACCTTTTGAGTCCAGATAATCCACTCGATTCTTCCCCAAATCCACATTTCCAATGCCTTTATATTACTAATATCTTTTTCCTTAAGGTCCACGTTTCACTTCTATACAATGGCGTGGTCCAAACCAAGGTTTTCACTTTTTGCTGGTGTCTCCCTTTAGGCGTTTCGTTAAAAGTTCTTTCCTAATACCGAAGGCCACATTTACTTGCGCAATCCTACTGGTTATTTAAGTCTCACATTTCCCATCATGGGTTACTGTATGACCTAAATATCTTTTCCAATTTGGTACCATTACTAGCAATATTAACTTCACCTTTATTATGGAACACTCTCATCACTTTGATCTTTTTGATACTAATCTTCTTGGCATAACTCATGTCGCACCATTCAGCCTATCTATTATCTTCTGCAGTAGAGTCTCGCTGCCCGCTACCGTTTCTGGGTCATCTACAAATCGTACATCTTGTAACTATTTTCTTCCTAATTGTAAACCTTCGTCCATGTCTTCTCTATCATTGCCTCAGCGTAAATATTAAGCAGCTGGCGGCGAAATGCTACAACCTTGTCTTATTCCACGTCCAGTATCACCTTCTTCTCAGTATTATTGTCATTCAGAGCAATTAATCGTTCATAAATTCAAAAATGTTTAGAAATAGTTAGCAAGAACACTCTGCAAAAGACAGACTCTGCGAAGTAGTGTTACTGCCCAAGAAACATGTGCAAATCCTATCCCGAGAAAAGCAGGAACCTTAGCGTAATATTAAATGGAGACATTTATTAAAAAAATAGATGAGCGTGGATCTGTTAAAGAAACAAATAGTCAACTAAAATTAGCTCTCTCAGATGCGAATATCCAAGATATTTCGTCGAATTACTCTGCTCACTGAATTGATTCATCAGCTTGAGAAGGCCGCACAGTGGCGCCAATTATTTGGTTCTCCAATCCTCCGTCCATAATAGGAGTTCGGAAATAGATTCGTGGGTTCGATTTTTCCAACTCTTCATGCTTCGGCGGAATTAACCTAGAGCATGCAAGGATCTCTTGCCCATATAGCCAGTTAGAGGCTAAATCAATGAGACTGGAACTGCTATGAACAGAATTCATTCTTATCTCTTTAATTCTATGTAAATTAGAATAGACACAAAAACTAGTGATTTATTATTTTAAACGATTTAATATTAACAAAGAACACGATAGCAATGACGAGTTAAAACATTTAACAAAAAGATAGAATAGAATATTGAACAAATAGTACGCAACAATTAATAACATGCAGAAAAAGGCGATAAATGTGAAGTCAATCTACTTTTAATTAGTTAGCTAAATGTCTGTTTTTTTTTCAATTAAATTATAAGAGAGAAATTGGGAAACGAGTTATTGGTTTCAAGGCACTTCTCGCTTATATGACTTGATACTTTCCCTCTTTTCTTCTTTCTTCCTACTGTTAACACGTGAAGTGTTCTTATGCAGTCGTTTACATGAATCTGTGGAAAAGACGCTTTATATAGAATAGGCAACTAGTAAATTGCGCTTTCCTTAGAATTTAGGATATGCAGTGGCCTCACAGAAATCTGGAAGGAAAGCACTTATCTAGAGTGGACAATTAGAAAATTAGAGGTCCTCATGGAATTTCAGTATTATATCTTCTAAATTCTATCTTCAACCTCTATCTTCTATCTTCTTTCTCTTCGCTTCTTCTGTCTTCTATTTTCTGATTACCAACACAGGAGTGTTAATTTGCAGTTGTTTAACTGTATCTATGTCAAAGACGCTTAACTAGACTCAGGCACTAGTGAATCGCGCTTTCCGTAGAATTCAGGATTGTAGTCGTTTAGGTGAATTCTATGAAAGAAACACCTATATAGATTAGGCACTAGAAAATTAGTGTTCTTCGTAGAATCTCAGTATTTCCTGATTCTGTCTTCACTCTTCAATCTTCAATCTTCTCTTCTTCCTTCTATCTTTACTGCCAACACCAAGTGTTGAAGTGCAACTATTTACCTGAATTTACGAGAAAACGCTCTGACTAGATTCAATTCTAGCAATTTGCGTTTCTGGTACAATTCGGGATTTCTATAGTCATCGGATATGAGATTTTATATATTATCTGTCTAACCGATCTATAGAAGGTTTAGACGACGGGTTAACATAAATCTGCAATCCAGTGGGCACTTGCTCTGATATAGAATTCGAATTTCTGACACTCAAACTATCACCGACCTATAGAAGGTGTAGAAGGACAGCTTTCTAACGAATTCTATCAGATATTCAGAAATTCAGAAGCTTGTATGAATCTACTAATTTATATGTTAGTCGCAATAATTCATTAAGAATTATATTTAGACAAGTTCAGGTAGTAATTCCGTAGAAGCCAGAGTTCAGGAGTGAACTAAAATTTCATAGCATGTCACCTGGTGATACAGCATTGATCGAGGCCATGCTCAACAGCCAATCAGAATCAAGTTCTTCATAAGCATTTCTCCACCAAACCCCCCAGGTGTGGTAGCGCTGTATGCATGTTTCTTATGCATATAATTTTTAATATTGCTTTACATAATCAACTGTTTTTACTGAATGTCATATCATATCTAACTTAAAATCCGTTTTGCTTGAATAGACCAAAAGTCAAATATTATATCTCAATATATAAAGGTTATACTTCTAATTACATGTTAATTTGCATTTCCTCATTCCTTAGTTTAATATTTTAGCTTCATAATCTTGCCATTTTATTCTAAAATCTGTTCTTCCGCAAAGATACTAAACTGTACACAATATCTCACTGCACAAAGCTCGTTTTAAACTTATAAATAGTAATCTCTCTTAGTGCACTGGCTACTGGCAGGACCATGGTACATAGCGCCTCCACTCTTCTCTGTCTTCCGCCTTCCTCTTCATTTCAACATATGAGCAGGTCTTTAAAACATCTAACATACCTAATCTCGGCCTGCCCCTACCTCTCTTTCCTTCCATTCTACCATCTATGACCTCTTTTAATAGACCTTTCCCCCTTAGAATGTGTCCTATCTATCTCTTCTTCCTATTTCTTAATACATTTATCAACTGTCTATCTGTGCCAACTCTCTCCAGGACTTCCTCAATTGTAACCTTTTGAGTCCAGCTAATCCGCTCCATCCTTCTCCAAATCCACATTTCCAATGCCTCCTGTTTCCTAATATCTTCCTTCCTTAAGGTCCATTTTTCACATCCATACAATAGCGTGGCCCAAACCAAAGTTTTCAGTATCTTTATCTTTGTGTATTTCTTTAGACTTTTTGTTAATAGTTCTTTTTCTACTACCAAACGCCGCTTTTGTTTGTGCAATCCTGCTGCATATTTCCGTCTCACATTTCCCATCATAGGTTAAAGTATGACTCAAATATTTGAAAATCCTTACCTGTTCCAATTTCGTACTGATGGCATAAATAGTAATATGAATGTAAATATATCAATTTCAGTTGCCAAGGTAAAAAAATAAATCTTTAACACATGTTGCTGGGTACCAGGCAACGCCCAGTATCTCTTTTTTCCTACCATACTTTAAGATTAACTTGAAAAATTATAGGTCAATTCTCAATGCACAATTTTATTACATATCTTTAAATATAACTTAGTGGTTTGAAATAATACACATCTTGTCAATAGTACAATTCCAAGCAATTTACAGTAATTTAGAATAGTAAATATAACTTAAGATTACTTGTTAAATGCTATAAGTTACAGTCTTGACTTGTAGTAGTGCAGGAAAAAAATTTCTGCAGTCACACAGCCAGGCATCTATATTAAATAAGATTTTAATTTCTCAAATCACTTTAGATACATTGCCAATTGAATAAGAAATAGTACTACAATGGCGTCAAAGTATACAAACCAGATTTCTTATAATATTCCTGCATAATAATATTAAAAAGAGTGATCCGCAAAGATTTTTTTTTCATCTGAATTATTTGTTATTTGTGGTTATGTGTATGCAATTTTCAAGTAGGTTACTCTGTACTCTGCGCTACAGCGGTGAAAGAACTTGCTTTATACATATTTTATGCTAAATATCAGCAACAGCTATCTTAGCCGGTATATGAATACATCTCTCTCTATATATATATATGTATGAATTAATGGTATAATTAGAAATTCCTGCAATTTTCACAGATAAATCGTATAATTTTTATCGGACTAATTTAAGTATGTGTTATGCAGATGGTTTCTTATGGGACCCAAGGGGTCAGGTACTAGCATTCACATAGATCCAGATGGCACTAGTGCTTGGAATGCTGTAGTCCGCGGCTATAAAAGGTAATACTTATTACAGATCAGTACTAATTGCAAAAGACCAACCGTCTGTAATTTAGAAAGATCTCAAAAACTTTAAAAACTTATAAAAAGCAAAAATAACTAACTAGCAACTTACCATAACTGCATCAACTATCAATATTAACTATTAGATAGGCGGCTAAACGTTTTGTAACTAATCACTAAAGACACCTGAACTACCATTTTGAACAAACAAACACTTTGACTTTGTGATGGAAGACTATGGCTAATTTTATGACATTCCGATAGTAAGCTATTGAAGGTTTTAGTCACTTTTGGATTTTATGAACACTTGTTGACCATTGGTGTAACCACCGGGGGGGGGAGACCGGGGGACAGATCCCCCCAAAAAATACAGGGTGGGGGACATGCATGCAAATGTCCTCTCGAATTTAGGCTCAAATCTATGTATAAATGTGCGCATTTTCAAGGTCTCTCAATAACTGCATGTGTAAATTTTACTAGCATTAATGGAGCCGTGCAGTAGAACGAGTGGTAAACTGAGAGGCCTCCATGATATTAATTATTGACATCTGTAGTTGTACTGTGCATGCTTGGCCATAGACTCCTATATACTGTCACCTACTTTTGTAGTAGGCTTCTAAGAGACTATATAACTGAGTGACCGATGCTAAGTGAGGGTGACGAAATATGGAAGAGTGCCAACTCGCTGAGCTAAGCGATTACTAATTTCGATTTTGAATTCTGAAAGTTGTTAATGCAATTTTGTAGTAGCATTCAAAGCTTCGTTAGAAAATCTCGAGGAATTTGAGCACGGTGCTGCATCTACTGTGCAGGGCAAGGCCACTGCCAGTGGATCGATTTTCGAGAGGCAAAGGCTGGTAAAGCTAATGTTAACATCAGTTTCCTCAAAGAAAGCGATGTCATTGAACCCCGCACATACTGATCCGCAGTCGAGTATCATACCGCCTCGTCATGCGAGATCGTTCAGTTCTTTAAGGCGTTTGAAAATATACGCTTGAAGCACAACGACACAACCGCGACTGAAGGATGTTGCTATCCGCCATGTCCAAAAGGACGTTTTTACGAAACTGTCAGTTCATGATAATATGAAAGAATTTGTAAAGCTAAATGACAGCAAAAAGATGTGTTTGGAACCATGTAACGTTATAATGCCGCTCAAATTACCCTTTATTGAAGAACAGTTATAATTTATTCAATATTTGTAGTCTTCCCTACTTATCTCTAGTATACCAAATATAGGCTCATAGTGGGGCCCGTATTTGAAAAATATTCGAACTTGTAAAACTATGTTCCCTCCCCCCCCCCCCCCCCCCCCGTCCGCTTAACCACTGCTCTTATATGCATATTTACATATAGAAATTGCCACAAAATCAATGAAAATATTGTTTACATTTTTTAATCGGCGGGCCTAAGGGGGTATGCCCCCGGGCCCACTCGTTGATACGCCACTGATAGTGTCCCCCCAGATTTTTGGTCGTGGTTTCGCCTACGTTGTTGACGCTCTAAAGTTCGCTTAGCGACTATTAATTAATTAGCGACTGAAATAACGCCTCAAAGTTCACCGGATAAGCCTCTATCGGCTCTGTGCAATGCTGCAGCGTCATTGTTCTTTCTCTCTCTCTCCCTCTCTCCCTCTCTCTCTCTCTGTCTCTCTCTCTCTCTCTCTCTCTCTCTATATATATATATATATATATATATATATATATATATATTCTACGTTTGATTAAATTAATAAGGCTAATGATGATGATGATGATGATGATGATGATGATGATGATGATGATGTTGACGATAATAACAATAATATTAATAATAATAATAATAACAATAATTTGGCAGACTTATTGCAGAGCAAACCGGCGATAAGCGAGAGACATCTTTTCTTTGGCAAAGGCTTTCCATGACTTTGCAAAGATTTAATGCAGTCTGCTTCAACAATTCTTTTAAGCCGACTGATGACCTCGAGTAGCCGGGCGGCGATTCAGCACGTATTGCTTGAATCGTTTTTATCAAACCCCAGGTTCTTTACACCGGGGTAAAAAAAAAATAACAATAATAATAGTTATAATAATAATAATAATCATAATAATGACTTCGGGATTTAGAGCACTAGGTTTAATTGCGCGTCCATAATCGAAATTAAGCTACATCGGCCTCGGATAGTGCCTTGTGGATGAAAACCTTGGAAGACCGAGTCTTTGAAAGAAAAAAAGCCAGGGTAATATAGAAGAATAGCAAATGTGATCTTAAACGGTGCCAGTCCAGCGATCAACAAACAGTCAAGCAGATGATTTAAATATAAAGCTAAAGCGACATAGATGAAAATACGTTCTTATCAAAAATAAAATAAGTTAAAAAACGCGTTTTTTTCCAAAAATATAAAAAACGTTAAAAAACGTTGAAAAAGAACGTTAGTAGCGTACACGTAGCTTGCATAAATATTACCATGAAAGTAGAATAAGTGGGTCTTCTTTACCGCACATTTGACATTGAGCCCCTAATTGTATTAGTGAATCAAGCGCTGACCTAGTTAATCCGCCCACACACACACATGCTTACCCGTACAAATTAGCCCGAAGTATTAGTGGATGAATGCGTCACGGGTGTAGACTTAAGTGGATGTTACTAATGAGCCCGAGGAATTAGTAGAGCGATTGTCCTCGCATACTACATCATGTGACAACCAGATGGTACTAATTAGGTTGACGTGAACACTTAAGTGGATGTTACTAATTAGCCCGAAGTATCAGTAGAGCAATTGTAAGTAGGTCGAACTATTTTTTGACAAACTAGATGATTCATTGCTATTAAGAGGAGCAGGGGGGTTCTCACCAGATGATTCACTCTAAATATAATAATTTAGTAAACTATTTAGTTCTGAGTAATTAGGTCAAAGTTGCAGAAAAACTAAATAAAATGCGAGTTAACTTGCATCAATTATTCATTCGCGCAAACAATTTCAATCTAATCGTCATGGCTGCCATTCAAGTAGGTTATTATTTTATAACTTTTGCCTTTACTGAAATATAGTAAGTTATTATCTTACGACTTGCAGAAGTTGAATAAATAATTTAACTGCCCGAAATAATTTGTCGCCTTTGAAATAATATCTTTAGTTTATTTAAACATACCCTCATAATTTTAAACTAGATAAAAACACGCCCTCATAATTTTAAACTTGGTAAAAACACATCCTCATAATTCTCTAGTTGATAAAACACACCCTCTAATTTCTAATTTTAAATTTACCCGAAAAATCATAGCACTGTGCACGTCATATGACTATAGCACTTAAACTTATTGTTCATAAATTTGTTTGATATAAACCAGATGGCTCCCTGTCCACTCTATAAAAACCACAAACATTTTAAGTAGAGGTCATTCGCAAAGTTACCTTCCAGAGATTCTCTATCTACAGTAGTAGTGAAACTAACTTAGCATTATCTCGACATATATGTCTGCTGATGACATGGCTGATTTTGAAGAGTTCATAGCTGTTCTCGATTGCTACGAAGAGGTATGTAGAAGTTTTAAATATACTTTTCAATAAATTTAAAATTTAATTGACAATACATTACTTTGATTTTTATAACTTAAAGAATTTCTAAAACTTTTAAATAACAGTTGGTTAAATAATTATGAATTGGTTTAAATATACTTATTAAATATTTTATCCAGTATTTATTATACATAGCAGTGGAAGCTAGCGTTAAACCTTTATTATATCATCCATAGTTGATATTAAACAATACAAGTTAATTTTATCCTTTTTTCATCCGTACTGGTAGATTTCCATTGCATTCATCAAAACTGTATACAGATTTCAATATATTAATAACCTTATGTATTATATATATATATATATATATATATATATATATATATATATATACATGTATATATATATATATATATATATATATATATATATATATATATATATCTATGTAACTATCTCCACTGCTAGTTATCATATCGCATTAATGATGATAGAGATACACCTTATTTACTGATCTTTAGAATCAATGAATTAACTTTTTTTAAATAGGAGTGTGAGAAAGCCTTGGTACAAGCTGCTGGTGAAAGCCCCGAGACCCAAACGAGGGCTGCGGGTGGAGAAAGCTCCGTAACTCAATAGAGAGCTGCGTATGAGCAGTCTCCTAACGAAGTTGAACGGAAGAGAGCGCGTGTTTCGTAGCCTACAGTCTCGTCAATGGATAAGTCTCTTCGTCCCCCGCCGATGATGCTATTCAGTGGCTAAACGATATACCAGCAACGGTGCAACCCGATCATTCATCCGATGAAGAAATACCGCAAGGGCTCTCTCTATTTGAGTTCGTGCTGAGAGGATATGATCCCATCCTTTGGAAATCTAAGTGATATGATTTTACTAAAATTCTGCTACCTTAAAATATCTTGTTGTATTATATATATTATATTATTAATTATAATATATAATATTATAACTAATAATATAATATAATATTATATAATTATCAATCTTCTACTATCTTCTTTTATCATCTATTGCTTTTGCGCTACTGTAAAATGTATGTAATATATCCATATCATATTACACGGAATTTTTATTATGTATTTTAGTCTAGATTCTGCTATCACAAATAATTTTATACCGCATTTTATATACAGGTCCTGAGGATGAATCTATGTCAGCACCAAGCCCTGATCCAAGTTCAGCTCCAGATAGAAGTTCTACTTGTGGTAAGTGTAATTTTTATAAAAATATCTCTCTTGCTAGTAACATATTCATACTATTGTAATATACTAAAAAACTATATTCTCATTCTATTTCAATAAGCGTATCTTACTACCTACTTTCTTTATTTTGCATATCCTTTAAAATGTCCTTAATTCGTAAGAATTATATTTTACAGATGACGGCCATTGCAACCTCCCCCACGTACAAAAGATATGCGTCCCCTGCGCCACCAAGATGTGGTGCATCTCCTGCAGGCGTAAGCTAAGAGAAGCCTGCTCCAATCTTGGTTCAAAGATCTGCAAACGGTGTGAAAATAAACTAATACAGCGAGATGGTGGTGGTTCGTCAGCCCCTATAGCTACATTCAGAATTTACTCCTATCAACCGTTCCGCGAGCAGGAAGGATTGCGAGATGGCATAGAAGCTAGACGTGGTGCTATCGAAGAAATCTTACAGCAGGATCTGGACAAGCATAGGTATGAGTGCTACAAAATTAAACTAATAAAGTCTCATTTTCCATCATTTCTTATAATATAATATATGTAAACTAAACATAATCATATCATAATCATGAACTATACATGTTCATATCTTAAATCTTTAAATATGAACTATAAAATCCATACTTTTTAATATTGCAATTAAACTCTACTAGTACACTACATAAATTTAAAATATATGTCACGTACTGATAATTTCATGTTTACAGCCCCATCAAGTGATACCTCTCGACTCAGGTTAATTTGTATCGTCCGATAGGGGATGGCGCAGAGTCCACTACGAATGCAAATTTTAAATCTAATGTGTTAAGTCTCCTGCATCCAAGTGAAAATAGCAATCAGATCTTTGAAGCAGGAGCCAATTTGAATGAAATGCTCGAAAAATTCACTACGATGGGATCTGGTTGGATACTGGATCACGTGGGTGACGTTATTGTAAAAGTGGCATCGTATAGCCCTATAGCCGCTTCCTCGTATATACCGACACCAAAATTTATTAGAAATAAAAAAGGCACCATCAATATAAAAATCCGTGATGAAAAGTGCTTTTTGTATTGTCTGGCTGCTGCGGTGTATGTGAACAAAGAAATTGAAAAACAAAATAAAATAGAGAAACATCCCGAGCGTCCTAACCATTACAGACTCCACCTTCGTAAATTTAACGTAACTGGCATTGAATTCCCCGTGCGCATCGATCAGGTCTCTAAATTCGAAAAGCAAAATCCAGAAATAAGTATCGGCATACTGAGCTACATTGAAGACGAAGACGAAAGTATTCCATATCACGTTAACCTCCTTCTCTTAACTGATATAGTCCAAAACAGCTGTCCACAAAGGCATTAAATTTTAATAAAAATTTAGGTCGACTTTTACATCATGTTACAAATAAAACTATCTTCCCTTGTCGATACTGTCTACACCGCTTCTATACAGAAAAACTCCAAATTGCACACCAGCGAGACTGCGGGACGAAACCTGCTCTAGCAATATCCTTTCCTCCCAGCGCTCCCAAGCCGCAGAAAGAGGCTGAAAAGGCCGAGCACGAGTCGAGGATGATGACTCTGCATGAGAAGGCTGTGAGGTTAGAAGAGGTAGATGGGCCTGAACTCAGTTTCGTTGAGGCCCTGATCGAAGCGCGTAGGGAGGAAGTACTTCCAAATATTTTAAAATTTTCAGCCACTCAAAAACAATTTAAAGTCCCTTTTGTATTAAACTGTGATTTTGAATCATTTATAACAGATCAAGATGAAATACATACACCCAGCGGCTTCTGCATACTACGTGTATGTATGTATGAAAAAGTAGAGTACACAAAAGCATACACGTATAGCGGAGAAAATGTGATGGAAACTTTTTACGCTAAGCTACGCGAAATTGATGGGGAACTTTCTAAAATATTAAATGAAAATGTCTCAATGAACGAAATGAGCGGCGACGAAGTTCGCCAGTTTCATGAGGCTGATGTCTGCTTCCTCTGCCAGGAGCCTTTTGGAAAGAAGGTAAGACATCACGATCATGTTACCGGCAACTTTATTTCCGCTGGTTATAACAAATTCAACCTACAATTGAAACCTAGTAAATTTAATTCGAGGGGCTGGGACAAGCAGAAGAAATCTGCACTTTATATGAAAGAGATACCCAGGGAAGGATACTATGCAGACGATAGTGAGGCTGACGAGAGAGAGAAGTTGAGCTACTTTGTTCCTGTCACAATTTTTCACAATTCCACTCATCATTCTTTAAAATTTTTACAGTCCAATTCCCTAGCCAAAATGAGCGAAATTAGAGTCATCGCTACAATTTCGGATAAATTCATAGCAGTCCAAGTCGGAAATCTTAGAATTTTAGACTTTTGCCAATTCTTTTCCGGTTCCCTTGATTCTTTGGTAGACAATTTAAAGAAAGATGATTAGGAAAGTTTGTCCATACAAACGTCACTTTTCAAACCCAAATGAAAGATCTCTGATCCTGAGGAAAGGAGTCTATCCCTATGAATACATGAGTTCTAGGGATAAATTCCACGACTCTCAACTACCTCCAATCCAGAAATTTTACAGAAAATTGAGAGAATCAGAGTGTTCGAAAGAAGATTACGAACACTCCCAGTCAGTTTGGAAAGCGTTTGGTTTGAAGGATATATAAGAGTATCATGATTTGTACCTTCTAACCGACGTCCTTCTACTGGCTGACGTGTTTGAAAATTTTCGAACATTCTCGATAACAAATTATAATCTTGACCCTGCTCACTACTACACCAGCCCCGGACTATCGTTTGACGCTTGCTTAAAAATGACAGAGGCAAAGATTGAGCAATTAACAGAGCCCGATCATTTTCGCTTTTTCGAGCCGGTCTCCACGGAGGCGTATCTATGATTACGCACTGATACGCTGAAGCTAATAACCAAAGTCTGTAGAGCTACGATCCTCGGGTAGCCCACTCGTACATTCAAGTACAGTACTACGTTTCGATAATCTGTACGGGTGGGGAATGTCTCAGCCCCTCCTTTCGTTGGAAAGTTTACATTTTTAACAAGGAGAAAAATTGAGACAATAAATTTCGAGCAGATCCCAGAGGACGCCGAAACGGGTTTCTTGCTAGAGGTAGATTTAGAATATCCACCTCAGCTGCACGAGCAACCCAACGACCTTCCCTTAGCCCCCGAAAGACTTTCTATCCCCGAATCGTTCCTCACTCCTTACCAACTCGAACTTTTAACAAAATTGGGGGAAAGCAAAATTCAAAAATTGAAAAGTTGATGCCGAATGTATTGCCAAAGACCCAATACGTGCTTCATTATAGAAATTTTTAATACTATTTGAAGAAAGGCTTGATCTGCAAGCAGATACATAGAGTGATGTGCTCGCAAAGTCCATGGATCAAGCCTTACATTGATTTTAACACAGCCCAGCGTCAAAATGCCAAGTCCCCCTCAGAAAAGAACTTTTTTAAATTTTCAAATAATGCCATCTTTGAAAAAACAATGCAAAATTTAAGAAAACAGATCAATATTAAAATTTGCGTATCGGATAAGCAGGCAAGGAATTTGGTCGCCAAACCCAATTATTAGTCCTTTCACAAAATAAACGAATCTCTCGTAGACGCGCAAATGAAACAAGTGCACGTATTCTGGGATAATCCGCCATTCACCGGTGCCTGTATTTTAGATCTTACTAAACTACATCTTTTTAAATTCCATTACGATGTGATAAAGGCGAGATACGGCAAGAAGTCTCAACTCTTGTTCACAGACACCGACTCGCTCGGCTATTACATTGTAACGGACGACTTGTACAGAGACATGACAGGGTTTGTAGATCACATGGACACCTCCAACTTCCCTCCCTCCAACCCTTGGTTTAGCAAAGTAAATGATCGAAAATTGGAATTTTTTAAAGACGAGTGCGAAGGCTGCAACCGCTCGCGTTTGTAAAATTAAGATCGAAAATGTATAGTCTCCTGCTCCCGCATGGTAATAAGTCCACTGCGAAAGGAATTCAGAACTCGTTTCGTAAAAAACACATAACGCACGACACTTTTGTCGGTAGTCTCGTGCAACAAACGAAAACGAGAGTTGAATTCTGCAGCATTCGCAGTAAGGACCACGTTCTACGAACTCAAACTCTGACAAAAGACGGACTGAATCCCTACGACGACAAACGCTATATTCTCCCCGACGGATACACGACTTATGCATACGGACATATCAAAATTTCATCCCCTACAGGTACGGTGTGGCGTAAAATTTCCATCACCAAGCACTTTTCTTCTTCCCAAAATTAGGAAATTTTGTAAACATTGTGTAAAAGAGCAAATTGTAAATATTGTACGTAGAGACTGCTGTATATCATCTTTTATATATTGTAAATAGAGACTGTAATTAGATATTGGCGGTGGCTATAGTTGTAAATAGAGACTGTTGTAAATATTTAAAAAATAGACTTTTATAAATATTAGAAATTGTCAATTCACTAAAGACTTTTTTGTATATGTGTAAAGTCATAAAGACTCGTGTTGGTTAACAAGCTATCATCTTAGCAAATGACTTGTGTGTTTCTATAAAAACTCTAACAATTATACGTTTAACGTCAGTCGCTTTCATTAATCAAACATGCAACATCCATTTACGACTATGATATCGGGTCCGACCGGCTGTGGGAAGACCCAATTTACGCTAAAGCTGATTCAAAACACGAACGAGATAATAATCCACCTCCTCAGGAAATTGTATGATGTTTTGTAGTCTACCAAGATGTATTCAACTCTATTGAAAATGTCAGTTTCATCGAAGGCTTACCTGATATAAACGAATTTGACGGTACAAAGCGCGTCTTGTTCGTAATGGACGATCTGATGCATGAAGCAAACAAAAAATTTGCATAAATATTCACAAACAGCAGTCATCACAGAAACATTTCGATAATATTTCTAACACAAAACATATTTCACAGCTCTAAACACAACAGAACCAAGAACTTAAATACCCACTACATAGTGCTCTTCAAAAAATCCAAGAGATATAGGACAAGTCGCTATATTAGGCAGGCAGATGTTTGCCAAAGGCAAGTTTTTGGAAGATGCATTTAAAGATGCTACATCCAAGCCTTGCGGTTATCTATTTATAGATCTAAAACCCAACACAGCAGAACAATAGAGAGTAAGAAGAAACATTTTTTCAGACGAGGCTACATGCCTAAATAAAAGGTTCAGTTATCCTCGCCAATCATTTATTGCAGTTAGGATGTCGAATGAGCAACATGTCTCGCAGAATTAGAGAGCACGCTCCGCAGTTGAGGTTACTTAATAGACCTAGCGAGTCTCAGAGAAAGAGTTGGCTAAAAAGATTTTAAGATAGGGACTTTATAAATTGCGTGTGCGAGTGCGCTCAAAATTTGCTGCACGGTAAAGTTCCGTTGAGTCAAAAACAAAAGCTTGCTTAGCTCGTCGAAAAAGATTCTGCGCGAACTCGTTAAACGCAGAGTTAGTTTAACTAGAAAGAAGAGAATCATTCAGACAGGTGGACTTCTAGGAGCCTTGCTTGGTCCCATTGTTTCTATACTGGGAGGTCTGCTTGGCGGTAACAGCTCGTGATGGAACATGCAAAGAAATTTGCATTGCTAGATCCGGCAATGTATGCGCGAATGCAAGCTGCAGCTTTACCCATCAATACCCAGAATAGGAGTTCTTAAATGGATATTACAGTCAAGGAAATATTGGATGGCGACGAACCTGACGATGTAAAAGCGAAGCATTATACTATGGCGTTAAATAAATTTCTCTCGCGCGAATCCGAAAAGCGCAACGAGATGGAGGAGGGGAAATCTTAGAGTCTATTCCCACAAGCTCGAGACATCAAGCAAATATTTTACTATGCTACGCATGGTAAAGGAAAGCCCGCATCTCGCATGGAACGAACGCGTCGAATTTATATATAACCAGTCGCATATGTTTGGATTTAACATCGTCGAGCTATTTAACGATATTATAAGTCAGAAAAAATAAAGCGATCGCTTGGGTGGTTAGAATTTTCTAGAGGATTGGCCGAATCGACGGAAATAAAAAGAAACTCGTCTCTAACTACGCGAGTTGGAAAGTTATAAGTCGAAAAAAGCAGCCTTTACCATCATTTGTGACTCCTGCTCCGGCGGAGAGAAGGTCGAGAAATATTGAAAGAACGAGTGAGGGCAGATCTGCGAGAAGACAAGTACGTACAAGAAGTTGGGAAGAATATTAGCGATGGAAATCGCATGCTATACCCCCGAAGCTGCCGGGAGTCTTACTTCTGTTAAAAACTTGGCGAAATATTCTTCAAGTGCTTTGAAAGAGGTGCGCGAGTTTCTCGAAGGACAGGATGCCTACACCTTGCACAAACCGATTCTTCGCAAGTTTCCTAGGCGTAAAACAACTTCTCTCGCAATTGATCGAATTTGTAAGTTGTATTTGGCAGATTTGATCAGCATTTCGCGTCACAATGACAACAACAAATTTATCTTGACTTGTATAGACTGATACAGTCGTTATGCATTTGCCGCGGTGGTTAAAAATAAGACTGCGCCCGAAGTAAAATCTGCCTTCGAAAAGATTTTACTAGAAAGCGACAGATGTCCTACCTACGTCCAAACGGACAAAGGGGGAGAATTTCTCAACGCTATATTTCTCTCCTTTCTGAAGCAACGTTCAATAGTACATTATACTGGCGAAAATGATGACACGAAATGCGCTGTGGTCGAACGCTTTAATAGAACGTTGAAGAGTAAAATGTGGAAATATTTTACTCGTGTAAAATCTTTACGTTTCATCGAAGTTCTTCCCAAACTCGTAGTACAGTCGTATAATGATACTTATCACACGAGTATAAAAATGGCTCCCAGCGAGATAGATAATCATTATCAGAGCGACACTGAAGAAAGAAGGATGAGTAAGGAGTGGAAATTTAAAGTTGGAGACAACGTTCGCATAAGTAGACGGTTAGAAGCGTTTCGTAAGGGATACGAAGGTGGATGGTCGAAAGAAGTCTTCGTAGTTCGATTCCGCTATCCGACAGAGCCACCTACTTATGCACTAAAAGACTACTCTGAAGAAGAAATCAAGGGAACATTTTGTGCCGAAGAGCTGGAAAGGGTTCAAAAACATCCGTCATTATTTGAAGTTCAGAGAATTTTAAGAACAAGAACGAGAAAGGGAAAGAAACAGTATTTAGTCCACTAGGTTGGATACGATTCTAGACACGACAATTGGGTAGATGAACTCGTTATGTGATGAGTGATACTGGTAGCAGCATATGGACTTTATGCCGACAAGAAGTTCCGAGTCGCGAAGTTATATTTTTCGCACAGATCGGAATATTGTACTTCATAATTTGTGTTTCTCTCGCAAACTTATCGTTGGAAGTTGGTGATCAATCTCTGTGGTCATCCTTCTTGGGCGCGTCTTTCGGATATTTGCTACCCGCTCCGAAAGTTGGAAAGAAGCGCGATGTCTCATTTTTACATAACATTGCCGAGCAACAGCTCGATGAGGTATTATCCAGATATTATCCTTACGAAATATACTAAAAAGCTACGCAATGAAATAAGTCTGCAGGGAGATTGGGAAGTTGGATTGTCGGAAATAATATTGCCGAAGACGTGGTTTAACGTTGGGAAATCTTAGCGAATTAGCCTTCTGTGCACTAGTGGCGATACGGTCGAAAGAAACGGTGAGGAAGAAGTCCAGGATGCTCAAAATATTGATTTTAGATATTCCTATAGATGCGGGATACTATGCTGATGTGAGCGCTCTCGTTAACGAAATGAACTCGAAAATAGACACTTATTTCAACTCGTCCTTTGCCAATTTGTCGCCTGGGAAGATACGCAAACGGATCCAGACAGAAGGATTCCCTAAATTTCTGTATAACCCAAATATCTACAAGTCATATCTTAGAGTCACACCACATACGACAGTGTCAATCGGCGGTGAACTATGCGATATATTAGATTTCGATTGACAAAATATGCCGCTAACAAACTTGAACAATGATTCTACAGAATTGCGCTCTGATAGAATATGTGACGTAAATGCTGGCCGTCACACGCTATATGTCTACTGCGACGTATTGGAGAACGTCCCCGTAGGTGATACGATGGCGACGCTACTGCGTACTATAGACGTAGATGGCACATACGGATCTTCAATACATAGAGATTTTGCTAAGCCGCGATATGCACCTTTGCAAAAGAAGACCTTTGATTCGTTGAAGATATATATAAGGGATGGATTGGGACGTAGGGTGCCATTCGAGAGCGGAACGTTGACCGTTACACTTCACTTTAGACGTGCTAGTTCATCATATCTACTAACATGAGGAAGAAATTTTGTTGCGATGCTTCGAGGGATATGTACGAATCGTACTATTTGAATCAGAGCCGGAATGGAATGCCAGTCTTTGTTGGTGCTAGCGGACAGAGAGGACATGATTTGGGTAGTATGTTGAGTGGATTGTCTAGATCGGCATTTTCACTGATAAAACGAGGTCTGGCGGCATTTGGTAGACATGCACTCAAGACGGGTTCTGAGATTGCAAACGATGTAGCGAGCGTTGAGTCCCTAAAAGAATCGAGTAAAAGACGAGTGCCTGATGGAACAAAACGCTTCGTAACATCAGAAAATTTCATTAATCAGTCTGGAAGAGGAAGAAGACGGATCTAGAAAAGGCGAATTGCTAAAAAGAAACACAACGATATATTTATATTTGCATAATGACGTTCGTACATCCGCAAAGCTGCGAATGTGTCAAGTCGGAACTTGATATATTCTGCGTTCGTCCTACACAAACCAGCATAGAGAGTGGAAGTTATGTCGAGTCTAATCATATAAGCAGCATCAGCGAAGGAACTCCCATAGAGTTTGTCATTAGCGGTGGCGGACAAGACTACAGCGACTTGGCAAACACTCAGCTGAACGTCAAGTTGGATGTACGCAGAGATAATAATGCTGCAATCATCAACACCAGTCAAGTTGGACCAGTCTACCTGCTTCTACATTCCCTATTTGCCGAAGTGGATATTAAATTATACGACGTGCTAATTACGTCAACCAATAATACTTATGCCTATCGCACATATCTGGAAACGCTGTTGAGCTATGGAGATGAACCTAAATCTACTCAACTTAGGGCTGCGCTATTCGCAAAGGATGGTGCTGGTAAAATGGACGATGTTAACCCGCTGGAAGGATCAACCAATTCTGGACTTAAAAGAGATATGCGTACATAAGAGAAGGAATATCTGTCGATTTGCTCGGTCGCATTCACGTTGATCTGTTTTATCAACAGAAGTATATTCCTAACGATGTAACTATTCGCATCAGACTTGTGCGTAACAAGAACAACTTCTGTCTGATATCTAGTACTCCTGACGAAAACTACAAGATACGCATTCAAGATTGTAAAATCTACGCTAGAAAAGTCAAACAGAGCCCGGGTGGTATATACTGATTATTAGCAGATTCTGCGGACATTATTGTGTATGTTATTGCTTGTTTAAAAAACTCGATTATAGTTTGAACTCTATTGTCTGTCGAATGACACTATGTTAAACGATACTATCGTACATAAATTTGTTTGAGAGAATCTGTAATAAACGAAACACAGAATCATATTTGTTGTTCTTTTATTCAATGATATTTAAAATGTCATATTAAAGAATTAAAGTCTAGGAATAAAAACTGATTGCTCCGAAAGGGTAGCATTCGATACATGAAAAAGCTGCCATTTGATTATTGTGCAAACTGTTAAATCCGCACGGTTTGGCATTAGCCAATGCATGATATTGTGCTCTGACAGTCTTGAGATGCTCCACTAGACGTCTCCATTCGGTCGGTCGAAGCGAGATTCCCTTCTTGGTAGGCACAGGATGCATTTTGTCCTCAGGCACAAAGTATCTACGTAGATTAACTGCGTAGCATCCCGAACTGACGACGCAGTAGATTCCTCCACCGATGTGAACCTTGTACTCGAACTCATGTGGTTTAGAGCCTCCAGCTTTTCACTAAAGTCATCCGATATAATCGATAGGATGGCGAAACGCCAAGGAGTTAGAGCTACTCCGACCCTGGTGGGGAAACCTTGAATCGCATCGTGTTCTCTGATGTGCAAATACTTTTTCTCACTATAGGTTGTTACTGTAACAAAGCAATTGTTACCCAACTCTAGTTTCTAAAACACAGCAAAATTATTATTGCAGAGATAAAATCTATTAAGTACAGCTAAGATATTTAAACAAGTTCTGCAACTCGTAAAATAATTACACTAAAATAATACCATAAAGGCAAACGTTATAACATAATAACTTACTTGAATAGCAGCCATGTCGATTTGGTTGAAAACTTTTGTGCGAATGGATGTTTGATGCAAGTTAACTCGCATTTGATTGAGTTTTTCTGTAATTTTGACCTAATTAGTCAGAATGAAATAGTTTACTAAATTATTATATTTAGAGTGAATCATCTGGTGAGAACCCCCTGCTCCTCTTTATAACAATGAATCATTTAGTTTGTCAAAAATTAGTTTCACCTACTTACAATTGCTCTACTGATATTCTGGCTAATTAGTAACATCCACTTACGTGTTGACATCGGCCTAATTAGTAACATCTGGTTGTCACATGACCTGCTGAGTGAGTGCTCAACTAATTCCTCGGACTAATTAGTAACATCCACTTTAGTGCACACGTGACGCAAACATCCACTAATACTTCGGGCTAATTAGTATGGACAAGCATGTATGTGGGCGGATTAACTAGGTCAGCGCGTGTTTCACTATACACTTAGGGGCTCAAGGTGAAATGTGTGGCAAAGAAGACCTAGTTATTCTACTCATGCCTTCATTCCATAACACTAAACAATTTCATTACAACTAGACTTGACCTAAAGTTATAAAGTATGTCCATAGACTCCATACAAATAATTTTATAAACAAATACTTTCAGGTTGCATACAACCACGCTGTCAGTTGTTCATAATTATCAATACAAGAAATTTAAATCAGTAAGAAATTAAGAATAGACAATCTCTTAGCAATTAGAACATCGGCCTAACTAGGAAAATGAAAAATGTCATGAATTACCTTTTATATAGTGATATTTACGGCACGAAACTAACGGCAATTTCTCAATATTTATGTGCAGTCCAAGTCAAACCATGGTTGAGGTTTTTTACGTTTTTTATTTTATAAAAAATAACAAAACCTAAAAAAACGCGTTTTTTAAAAGAGATATAAAACGTAAAAATTATTTTTTCATCTATGGAAAGAGATATGCTTTCAACTAATAGGAGAGACTCTTAAATTTATTAATAAAAATTAAATGATCAGAAATTATTAGAATATACGATTGCGTAAAATCAATTTTATTCTAATAAATCAACATAAATGTGAATGTAATACTAAATAAATTAGGTACTGTGAACATAATACTTCTTCTTATCGTGTCCTAATACAGCATAAAATCCAGCGTCTGACGCATTTTCTCGCCCGATCATTTAACTCTCTGAGATCCTCACGCGTGACACTATCACCGGTCAAGTTGCAGTTCATCAAATGGTCAATGTCCTCCTCCTCCAGGCCGCATTCACATACTGTAGAACCATTATAATATCCCCATCACCTCATTGCAACTTTTGTCCGACCGACACCTGTCCTAAACCTATGTAAGCATAGCCACGTTCGTCGATCCTCATCGCACCCACACGGAAGACTTTCTGATGCTTCTACAAATATTTTATCCTCTGGAACTGATTGGAGATGTTCTCTCCACATCTAGAGACGAGATTGTTCCACTGGCTGAGTTAGTGGCGACACGGAATTTAAGAAGCTGTGCCTTGATTTGAGTCGCGATCTCCGAGGATTTTCACCATGTAATGGATGTCGTTGATCCTGTTCCTGTCTACTCCGTTCAGCTTGGCTAGCGACATTACGTCTGATGGCTGGTGGTGCTATGCCAGAGAGTAAGTACAAACTGTCCTTACTGGTTGTTTTCAGGCAACCTGTTATATGACGACACGCAGCATTATGAGCACTGTCAATTTTATGGGCATGAGCGGAGCGACCCCAAACAGCGCAGGCATACTCAGCGCTAAAGTAACAGAGGGCCAATGCTGTAGAGCGTATTGTGTTGGCCTTTGCACCACAATGAGTGTTCGCTAGTTTTCCTAATATGGAATTTCTTGTGCTGACTTTTGCCATCGTCTTTCCTACATGCTGCTTAAAACTCAGAGTCCTATCTAAAGTTACACCAAGGTATACTGGGTGTGTACAGTGTTGTAGTTCTACACCTTCCCATGTAACTTTAAGCTCCTTACTAGCATCCTTATTTCTTAAATGAAGGACGCACACTTGTGTTTTGTTAGGATTAGGTTTTAGGTGATTTTCCACATAATATATCGACAGTGATTCTAGGACTTCATTTAGTCGCTTTTCAATGTCACTGAAATTCTCAGATTGATAAGCGGAACAGTTGTCTTCAGCATAGATGAAACTCCTGGTATTCTGCATGATTGGCTGATCATTCGTATAGATGTTGAACAGGATAGGCACTAAAATTGTGGAAGACCATTCTGCTGCTTCCGCCATCGGCTCTTTGGGTGACCTCCCAGTTCAACATAGATTAGACGATTCGTTAGGAGTTGTTTGATAAATTTAGCCAATTTATAGTCCTTCGTCATTTTGTACAACTTTGTGATGAGTCGTCTATGGCACACAGTGTCGTATACAGCAGATAGATCCACAAATACAGCTCCAGTAATGAGACCCTTCTCAAAGCCATCTTCGATGTATTGGGTTAGGTTTACTATCTGACTGGTGCATGATTTCCCTGGACGGAACCCACATTGCTGCTCTATCAACTTTTCATCGACCACTGGCAGCATTCGATTAAGGATCGTGCGTTCTAGCAGCTTGTACGTATGGCATAGTAGTGATATCGGCCTGTAGCTTTTTGCATCATTGGGATCTTTTCCAGGTTTGAGTAAAGCTATAACTTTAGCTTGTCTCCATAAGCAAGATATTGTATAGTTTGTTATACACTCATTGCACAGCTCTAGCAACCACGCTCTGGCCTTGGTTCCAAAGTGCTTGATTAATTCACTCCCTATGTCATCTATTCCACATGCTTAGCCATTCTTTAGACAATCGATTGCAGTCAGAACTTCGCCTGATGTGAACGGCTGCAATATACAACCATTGACACCAGAGCAGCGTTGATCTGGTGCTATCTTTGGCCGTGGTTCTTTGTGAGAACCTGTAGGGCTCTTACCATTAACTATAAGTTGATGGGCAACCTAATTTGCAGTTACACTGCTATAGACTTTTGGCTTTGTGTAGTCGTTTGTTAGTATTCTAATATTTGACCAAGTCTTCTTGCTATTATGTGTCATATCGGTTGACTCAATCATATTCTGCCACTTCTTCTGTCGTTCATCTGCAAGTTTTATCAAAAGCTTATCGCCCATTGCTATAGTCTCCTCGTCAAATGGATCCTTTTCATATGCTTCTGCATATGCCTCGTACAATTCTTTGTTTTCTTGTGTTAATCCGGGTATATATTCAGTCCTGCACCCTCGACGAATGTGCTCTCCTGCCACTCGTTTAATTTCCTTCACGAAGATTATATAATCCTTGCTGCGTGGTTTGATCCTATTGATAGATTTTTCAAGCTCATCACTGAAACCGTCCCAGTCAGCCTTCTTGTAATTAAAGCGGCGTCGAAATGGTACCTTATTTGCTAAGACTACTGCCTTGATCTCCGCAACTATTGGTCTATGTTGTGTGTGAGGTATAGGAGACAGAACCTTTTTATGGCACATCTCTGATATCCGCTGACTGACAAAATGAGATCTGGGTATTAACCTCGGCCCCAGCGTCCACTGTTGAATGAGCTTGACTGTTTAGGATCATGGATTAATGTGAGTTGATTCATTTCTGCCCACAGCTCCACCCTTCGCCCATCTTCGTTGCTTTCATTGTAACCCCAGCTAGTGCTGTGACTGTTAAAGTCCCCTACGATTATTTCTGGGATTCCTAACTTAGGAACTGTAGATTCATCTAACTTGAATTCGGTATTTGGCTGTTTATATATTGACGTAATTCCAACACCATCGATTTCTATTGACAACTTTTCAATACCATTGTTATTTGACACTGACACAGCATCGGCCTTCGTATTGTTCTTAATAAGTATGGCGCTGCCGTCTTTAGCGTGTGGTATTTCTGCGATTAGAGACATTCCATATACATTCGGTCTAGTGTGTGATTTATCCCTGTGTGTTTCCTGTAGACAAAGTATCTGACAGTCTGTTTCCTGACATATTTCGGCGAGCAGCTGCTGCTTTGGGGCCGATAAACCTTTAATGTTACAAGAAATAATATAGAACTGTTTAGCGCCACCATCTGGTGCCGCCACGTAGCGAGTGTTGAGAGTATGATTAGGCATATCTGCTGTATCTGCTGTACATTATCTGCTGTATAAAGTTGTAGTAGTATTGGCCGGGTCGCGACCTAAAACGCTACTACTGCTACCCTTTTGGTTTCAGCTAAGTTGGCATCAGATTCTGTTAATTTCCAATGTCTTACGCGACATAATCCAGTCAATCGGCCGCAATTATGAAATAATTAAAATTATTTATAATTTATTTGAGAAAAATAAACAGATTGCCATATTGTCAGAACTACCATTGTATCAACATAATACTAAAAAATATTGCATATAGAAGTAGCTCTATCATAATCATCATAAGATTAGAATGGGGCCCATTATGTGTAAGATCATTGTTGAGATCGCAGTTGAGAGTCTTCCAGACTTTCTGAACCAGTATAATTAAGCTATATTAATGTCTTGCGTGGATTTATTTAATAGTAGCAGTATTGAAATATATAAGAAAATTAAAACACGTTATTTATTGCTGCTATTAATTATGTACTAGTTGAAAATCATTTCATTAAACTTGAAAAAGGATATCAATATAATTTTTGTTTCTTGCATATTGAATATCTTAACTCCTATAGGGGTAATTAATTAATTTCATTAATTTTTACCATGTACGGGTAGCTATAGTAAAGCAAAATGATCGACAGTTGTAAACACTGATAATTCTCGCGGGAATATTATTTCAGCCAATGGGAGAGCGCAGCTGTTTACCGCGCGCACCGACCACCCAAGAACTATTAGTTAGCGCGCCGATTTGAAGTTGAGAGTCGTAAGAGGTTCATAAAATCCAACAAGCGAATATTAACTAATATAGGCAACAAGGACCCTTACCATAACTAGTAATCGGAAACGCCTATGGGAATATCATAAAACCCAGAGTAATTATAATAATGAGAATAATGAGAATAATGATAATGATAATAATAAGAAAAATAGTAATGAATTGAACGAGGTGTATTTCCTGGTGGCTGAGTGTAAGGGCGTTAAATAACGGTCTGAAAAAGTATCAGAGAAATATAATTACGGCCTAGCTAGTCAATATTTAAAAAAGACGATTATACCTATACAATTTCATTTGTTAACAAATTACAAAAAATCTAAATTAAAGCCATGTATTTCCTTTTGCTTAACATTGAATTCATATTAACAGGCGAAATTAAGCTGTTTTACAGAAATTTGAAATTCAAAACTCCAATTTCAAAAACTTCCAGTTGCACCGATTTAGTTGCTCGTAGATGAAAGCTACACATTGGTGCGAGTCAATCGGGCCTTTAACATTTAATCGAGAGCAAATGATAACATAAAAATACTTCGACGTTTCTTTAATGTTGAACGTTCAACGTTTCTTTAATGTTGGTTTAACGTCAAGGTCAGAAGGTTGAATGGCTTCTCTTCAAGACGTCAGTGGAACCGAAGTATTCTGAAAGGTGAATATTCCCCTCTCTCTTAATTCATTGCCAAACTGGTAGGTCAATGGTATATAGTGCCTCCAATGTTCTCTGTCTTCTTCATTCCACTTCATGTTCACATATTAGTGGGTCTTTAAATCATCAAACATACCTAATATCGCCCTTCCTCTGCCTCTTTTTCCTTTCATTATACTTTCTATGACCACTTTTGATAGACTTTACCCCCTTAGAATATGCCCTATCCAACTTTCTTCCAATTTAGTAATAGGGCCTACATTCATCCTCTGTCTATCTGAACCAACATTCTCCAGAACTTTCTCATTTCTAACCTTTTGAGTCAAGCTAAACATCTCCACACTTCTACAAATCCACATTTCCCATTCGTAATATCTTCCTTTCTTACTGTCAACGATTCACATCCATACGTGTTCCAAAGCAAGGTTTCACTTTCTTTATCTATGATAAAGAAATTTTGATGAATGCCAAATTTCATCAAAATATCTGCTCAAATGGCCGAATAATCGCGTCATAAGTTATTAATTGTGGAGATTTTCATACAGTTTCACTATGTATCGACAAGTCGTCGAAGTGAATACAAATAAGTACTGATGGAAGTCGGACAAATTATTGCATAGAAGTGATACACTATCCTACTGCATAACTGTCTGTGTTTGCCAACTCCCTCCAGAACTTACTAATTTGTAACCTTGTGAGTCCAGCTAGATCTCTCCATTCTTCTCCAAATCAACATTTCCAAAGCCACCAGTTTCCTAATATCTTCCTTCCTTAAGGTCCATGTTTCACATCCATACAATAGCGTGGTACAAACCAAAGTTTTCACCACATTTAGCTTTGTGTCTTTCTTTAGACTTTTTGTTAAAAGTTCTTTTCTATTACCAAAGGCCGCTTTTGCTTTTGCAATCCTACTGAATATTTCCGTGTCACATTTTCCGACATCGGCTATACATGTATTTTGACCCACATATTTGAAACTTCTTACCTGTTCCAATTTCGTACCAAATACTGTGATATTAACTTCACCTTTATTATTGGATATTCTCATAACCTTGCTCTTTTTATATTAATCTTCATACCATATCTCAATGCTGTATTATTCAGCCTATTCATTATCTTCTGCAGGCCAATCTCGCTGCCCGCTATCATTCCTTGGTCATCTAGCAAACGTTACATCTTGCAACAATTTTCCTCCTACATTTATGCCTTATTTAAAGGCTTCCTCCATCGTCGAAATGCTACAACCTTGTTTTACTCCGCGTCGTAGTCCACCTTCTTCAGGGTATTCTTGTTTGATTTTGATTACTGCTCTTTGATTCATGTGGAAGTTCAGAATTATTCTGTTAACTCCCCAGTCATCTCCTAATCTCTTATTCTTTTAAAGATATTCATCATCGTTATCCAATCAATTCTGTCAAAGGCCTTCTAGAAGTCTACAAAGCGTACAAAATGTCATTTACATATTCTAAGCTTCTTTCGTAAAGAACCCGCATAACCCCTATTGTTTCTCTTATGCCGCATCCTTTCCTAAAACCAAATTGGGTCTTGCTCAGTATCGTCTCTCTTTCGACTGAATGCGATTATTTAATATCTTTAATAAGATCTTCTATGCAGGAGTTATTAAGCTGATTGTTCTGTAATCCGAAAACTTCATAGCATTGGCTTTTTTGGGAAATGGGGACTTGTAAGAGTCTTCTGGCCAAATACCTGTATTGTACACTTCCATACATTCCTCCATTAACTTATTGAGTGTTTCACTTTCCAACATTATCAAGAATTCTGCTGGGATTTCATCTCTTCCGGCTGCTTTCCCCTTCTTCATAATGTTAATTGCGGAATATATTTCCTCCTTCAATATATCGGGGCCCCTTTTATCTCTTTCTATGATATTTTCTTCTTCTATTTTAAAAATCCTCTTGAACTGTTTTCCCAGCCTTATCATACAATGCCTCTAAATATTCTCCCCATCTTTCTGTTACTTCTTCCGGTTCTGTCTTCAATTCCCCATCTTTACCCATTATACTAATGTTCTTTGTATCTCCTTAGTTTTTTATAGTTTCTTGTTAATATCCTGACTTCCTGTTATAATAGATTCGACCTCCCTCTTCTATCATATTTTGCTAAATCATCCCATTTTTCACCCCACCAATGATCTTTATCTTTCAGTAATTCTAATAAGTTCATTGCTTAAGCTTCTATATTTCCTTCGGCTATGACTTGTGTCAATACTTTTTCAACTTCCTCCTTTCATCTATTTTGTCTTGCATCTAGCTTTTTATTCTCGGTTTTTTAGCTGTATTTGCTTTATGAAAGTCATAAACTTCCTTTGCACTTATTTTGAGACCCTCCTTAAGCTGACACCATCTTCATTTAACCCTGTTCTTTCGTAGACCTTCATTTCCTTAATTTCGCTTTCCACTGCTTCCCGAAACTGACATTTTTCCCGTTCTATCCGTTCAAATTCCATCTCTTACTGCCTTTCGGCTTAAGTGTTTTCTTCAGCTGAAGTCTGAATTAACATTGGCTACTGGATAAGCCCCTGAATTCTTCACACTATTTCTGTACCGTTGCTTTAACAGAATATAGTCTATCTGGTAGTCAATTTATATCATCTTAATAATTTTGATCATACAGTCGTACTAATTTTGTGGTTGATGTAAAACCGTTTATTTTTGGCCTAATATTCATATTCAGGCATCCGCATTGATACTTTATTAATAGGTGGTGTTTCTTTCCGAATGATTGTCCGAAGGAATTGCTAAAGCCTAAGGATTTAAGTGATGAATTATGGTCATTTGTATGGTTCAAGTACGTATATCCTATAACACAGGATGCTTCCTGGCCTAGCCAGTTTAAACCGGTAAGTCAGTGACATTTATTTATGAAACTTTTCTGCATTGCCCAGAAAAACTTAAGGATAATAATAATAATTATTATTATTATTAGTAGTAGTAGTGATAGAAGCAGTTGTATTGATGCTGTTGATGATTACTATAAATCAGTTATTTCTTGTATACAGTATGCATGTAACACTTGTATCCCAATGAAAACTATTGCAAGTAAAGACTATGTTCAGCCAGGTTGGAATGATTATGTTAGAGAATCCCATGTTCATGCAAGAGCAACTTTCTTAAATTGGATAAATGCAGGAAGGCCTCGAAGTGGCGTATTATTTGAGTCTATGAAGAAATCTACGGATTAATTTAAGCTGGCATTGCGATATTGTAAGAAGCATGAGGCAACTCTGAGAGCAGATGCTCAGGCTAATTCTCTGTCTAAGAACGATTACAGTGGTTTTTGGAAGCAATTATCCAAGGTCAGCAACAGTAATGCCAGTAAGCATACTAATGTAATTGACGGTTATTTCGGTGATGACGCCATTGTGGAGCGTTGGCGTACTCGTTTTGAGCATCTTTATGATTGCGCCGTAGGAATCAATGAATATAATACTGATAAAAATGCATTTTTGGATCGCCTTAACTGTTCTCTTAAGAATGCTTTTGTCATTTCTGTTAGTAACATTATAGATATTTGTAGATTGCAAAAGCATGGAAAATCTCCTGGACCAGATGGCATTTCCATGGAGGCAATTTCATTCGCGTGTCCTAGTCTCTACGTTGTATAATTTGTTTCCAAAACATAGTCATTTACCTAATTCATTTATGCCATCTGTAATTATACCTCTAGTTAAGAATAAATCTGGCGATTTATCTGACCTTAATAATTACAGAGCAATTGCAATTTCTAATGCATTATCTAAATTGTTTGAATCTCTCATTGCGCAATCTATACATAGCCTTTCTGATTATGATAATTTTCAGTTTGGGTTTAAGTCTGGCCATTCAACCGAATTATGTACTCATGGACTAAAGCAGACTATCAAGTATTATAGACATCATGGAAGTCATGTTTTTACGTGTTTTGTTCATTTCAGTAAAGCTTTCGATATAGTTAATTACTGGAAATTGTTTGAAAAATTACTAGACGATAACATTAACATTAGTATTATATTTTTTCTTGCATTCTGGTATTCTAAACAGCAATGCTTTGCTCGATGGCGTAATTCTGTTTCTACTTGTTTTCACATTGGAAATGGTACACGTCAGGGAAGTGTACTTTCACCGTATTTGTTCTCTAGATGGTTAGAGCTGTAGTAGATATCGGGATTGGTTGTGCAATTAATAATAGATTAATTAACATTCTTGCATATGCTGATGATATCGTTTTCATTGCTCCTTCGTGGAGAGCTTTACAGTATTTAATAGATGTGCTTCAGTTTAACGCTAAAGTTATTAACATGTCTTTTAATATTAGTAAAACTGTCGCCATGATATTTGCTCCTAAGGATCGAAATTGGAGTGTATTAGAGGAATTTCCAAGATTTAAGTTGCACAATTCTTTTATTAATTGTGTAACGCTGTTTAAATATTTAGGTCATATTGTAACCAATGATGGTCGTGATAATAATGATATACAGCGTGAAATACGTGGTATGTTTATGCGTACGAATATATTAAAGCGTAGATTTGCTTATTGCTCTCTTAATGTTAAGAAGGTCCTGTTCAAATCCTATTGTATGTGCTTCTATGATGTGGCACTATGGTCGTCGTTTACAATAGGTTCAATAGAAAAGTTTCGGTCTTGCTATAATAAATGTATTAAAATATTTTTTGGATACAAACGTTACAGCAGCCTAACCATCGTGCTGCTAGAAACAGAATTGCCTAGTTTTGATACTATCCTTTCAAATTACAGATTAAAGTTTAGAATGTGCTTGCTGGTTAATGCTAATATGCTAGTTAAGTGTTTTGATGTTCTGAGCCTATTATAACCTTGTATGGCTATTTCTATAAGTAATTGTTTTAGGCCTATAGCTCAATTTAAGCGCAGACTATTTGCTTTCTGGTTTTTGTTGCATTGTTCTATGTGTAAGATTCATGTATAGTTTTTTACGCCTGAAGTAAAGCAATAAATAAAAATAAAAATTAAAAATTAACCATCGTTTCCATATGCAAGGATGCTGTCAGTGACGTCCATTCATCACGAGTCACTACAAATCGATTCAGTCAGCTGGCCCGAAAAACGTGTGTTGAAGAGAAAGAAAAGAGATCGTAAACGGTGACTGTAGGGGGATCGAAATCAGTCAGGCAATATTATATAAAACTATGGCCAAAAGAGATGTGTTTTAAGCCTACTGCCGAAAGTGGAAATGTAAGAACATAGCGAATACCAGAATGCCGAGAGCTTTAAATGGAATATCTATTTTTTGAAAGAATTTGCATTTTTGTAACAAAATAGGCTTTTCATATACTTTAGTATTTACATGTATAATAGTTATCTTAATAATGTGTTGCGGTTTTTTAATGTAAACCTATGTAAATTATTTCAGGGTGTACCGGTATTGACGCATTAAATACACCTTGCTTTTTTCATGCTCTGTACAAATTCTTAGACTATACAACGGTGAGATGTGAGACTACGTTTATCACAAGTCAACTAAATTTTGAGTCAACCGTGAGAAGGGTATCATTGGAAAATTTTATTGATTGAAATTAAAGTTTGGCTTTTCAATGTGGCTTTTACAGACAGAGATCCTACAGAGACCAGGTGAGATCGTAGTAGTGCCAGCTGGATGGTGGCATATTGTTATTAACGTCACTGATTCGATCGCAATCACTCAAAACTACTGCAGTTATAGCAACTTTCCTATCGTCTGGAGTAAATTTTCTCGTCATAGCCCTGATCCATCCAAGATTTGGTATCATAAATTAAAGGTAGGCTAGAAATCAGTGAACAATATTTAACGATGGCGACAATGATGGAAGAGACGCTAATGAGGCTTTATAATAAGGCTGGAGCCAGTGGCGATGTTACCAAGGTAATCGACAGCAGATCGAAAGGTGCCGGATTCAAATCTTGGGATTTCCCGTCACTGATATCGCTTTTGAGTGGGGAAACTGACGTTAACAATAGCTTTTTTAGCTTTTTAATTGTACTTAGCGAACACAGGCACGTTTTAAGCTTTACTAATTCATACGACAACTTCACGATTTAAGCTATATTGCATGCTTACAACAACTACACGATTAAAGCTCTATTACATGTATACAAAAAACTACACGATTTATTCATTATTTCATTCACAGGATAATTGCACGATTTAGGCTTTATTACAAGCATACGACAACTACACGCTTTAAGTTAGTTTAGCATACTATTAGTGCTGTATACTTGAAACTGAGTTTGTATCATACTTCAGAGAATAGAAGGGCTGTGCCATTTGACATCGATGTAGTTATTTATTACACTTTGGTGTATAAGCTTGGCTTAACTTTAAATGGTAACTGGCAACTCGTGCTCCATCTTCTGATGTATATTTAGTGGATTTCGATACTCACTTTGCAGGCCTTACCTTAACTACCCTGGAATAGCATATTCTTTAACGTTGGTTTCATTATCTCAGTATATGTGCGTATACCGTGATGTTGTAGTCATATTGAGTTAAAAGTAGCCAATGGCTGAATTAAAGGATGGCTATATAAGTTGTGGTCAGCAAGACCTTAGGGTTGAATGCGTCGTGAACAGAAGATAGAAGAGCTTCTGACATTGACGAGAAACTCACTCAATACGTTTCGGGTTGATTCGGGCTTAATCATATTCTGGTTCTTCTTGTTTATTGGCACTCATATTCTCACTCTTGCAGTGGAAGTTGTTGTGTCGTTCTGTATTATTGAATTTAGTGATTCAATTTAGTGAATTTAGTGATTTAGCTTGGTCGCATAGATCCAGATATTCTTAGTTCGAACATGTCGCCTGCCGTTGTTGATTAAAAAACACGTAAAACAGAGTGGATGTAACTACGTAAGCAGTAATTTGTATCTGTAACGTAAATTTAAGAACCGAATTATGGGTGAATTCTTGTAAGTAGACTTGCAAAATTTAGGATAGAGGCCTACGTACTAGAAAACTTTTAATTGCATTCTTTAATGTGTGATTATTGTGAAACATTTTGTATTTATATGTAGAGTTGCTTAGGCCTATTAAAACCTAAGCGCTGAAATTGCATACCACCATATCGCATAAGGCCTTTTCTAATGTCAGTAAGAGACGCCTGACCTAGGACCGTAATAAAACTAGAGATCTTACTATACACTGCCCATTTTAAAACATATCTCCCGATACATTAGTGTCAGTGACCTGATTCTACAATTGTATCTGAGGTAAAGTGAGATCATGAGATTAAATATTCCAGGGGCGTTAATTCCTAATAATATGCCTCATGTATTTAAATTGGAATCTTTGCCGGTCCTCGATTTTTTGACTGAATCTAGGTATCCTACTGAATTCAACGGCTGTATTAAATTAAATATTTATTTAATATTAAAAGAAATAACACAATCCTTGAATATACAGTAGAACGAATTTTAAAACGATTTCAAATAGCACGTTTAAGCGAAACTGGTATAACTGAAAATTATACTTTTCTACCGAATTACAGTTCGCTTTAAATATCGCAAAAGCATGTACTTTACAAAAAATACAATTACTGTCGACACACAAATTATTACAACGCTCTCTATCACAAATTCCGACACTTTACTTTATTTTCCTCTCGACTACTAGCCTGCTGGGATTCCTTGTAATATAATCCCCAGGTTAGTATTTATCGGTGGAACTCTCTTCCCAGTTTGAACATCTACAGATCACTCTCTTCACATAGGCAGTTCGATGGACTACAATCAGTTCTACTAAACGAACTCTTCCAATTACTCTTGAATTCGGCTACTACTGACATTCTTCAAAAATCTCCTGAATCTCTTTTTAAAATGGCACGTTTTACGTCCTTGTTATCATTCTTCAATCTCGAATCTCCCTTTCTACTCCCTGTCTAGGCAGGCATGCCCTCATTGGTTACTTTCCCCAACTTAGATATCGCCTAGGATCACATTTCCAGAGAATACAATACTTTCACATCTTTGCTTTATTTATATAGCAGTCTTATTGAATACTTTACTTGAAATACGAATAACATCCATCATATACAAAATATATCGAATCAAGCATTTACAACTAGGTTTTCCGATTCGTAGATTCAAGATTTCAGATTAAGTGCGCTCTCCGTCAATTATACGCTTTCAGGAAATAAAACTGACGTTAAACTAATTTTTAGATTTTAACTGTTCATTGCAAATAAAAGAAAAACAAACGCGCATTATAGTGAAATGATCAACTATGTTGATATCCATCACTTTTAATACCACATGTTAAACCGTTAGGCAATTTAGTTCATATTCCGCATAACCAGTCCCATGAATGTCCGATATTTTACTCTCAGATCAGCGTGGCTGGTAATTGAACCCACAATATTTCAATTCACCACAGGACCTGTCATTTTAAACTTCATGACGTAACCCCTACGCTATCAAGACATTCGCGACAAAACGAAGAAATAAACAACGGAGGAACACGCAATGTACCACATCCGGCTCCATGCTCTGAGCGATACGGACCCGCACAAAGTCGACAGCCTCCTGTCTCGTAATTTTGTAATTGATTTAATGATTGATTATTTCCAGAAATTTAAGCCCGAGTTTGCGAAGATGGCTCTTTGTATTGACTTGAATCAACCCACAGGACAAACGTCTGACACTTCACTGTACGAAAGTGAAACAGGTTCATGGATCAGTGATTATGAAGCTATCGACAATAATTCGAAGCGTCACAAATCTAAAAGGTTTGATATTAATGTTTAGCCTCTTTAACGTTAACTATCTATCTCTATCAGTAGTTCTCTACTATTCAGCCACGTGGGAGAACTAAAGCAGATATTTCTTGTTTCTAGTCGCAGTCTTCATTGTCGCTCAAAGAGGCACGAAAATGAAGACAATGTAAGTTACACTTTGCTGGCCTTTGTTTTATAGTTACGTCGATTTCTGTTTATATAGTTTTCGTTATTTCTTCCTTTTCATCTCCATAGTTATTAATAATCGTTGCCATTTGTTGGCGCTCCAATAGTAGCCGGCGCGAATTTAAGAATAACATCCAACATGGGGATTATATACATATCCTTCACAAGGGCAGCTAAATTAACTTGGAAAAAACTACGGGCATCGTTACGAAATGAACTCAGAACAGTTTCCATTAAATCCAAGCTTAAAATAATTTCATTTAGCGGAGTGGATTGAGACTAGTATGCTGCTTTCTTTTCCCGTACATACGTTTTGCAAGTGTTGCATGAACATATCGGTGCGGCAGAAGTGCATACTACTAATTGAAAGCTGTCTTCCAAAGTGGTCGCCCACAAAGTACTATCCTCGCGCAACGTGCTTCATTTCGTTCAATTGAGAAAGCAGCTTACCCGAGTGCTCTAAATCCTCTCCGCATGAATAAAATGTCGTAAGAAGTTATAATTTTTCACTGATTTATAGTAAAATTTTATACAGTATAATTGTTTTTGGGAATCTCAATGAAAACTCTCAAACCCTTACACATAGCTCATAATAGAGCTCTGAAAATACTTCAGAATCACGTGAAAATGTGTTGATCTAAATTTTTTAGTCTAACTAGCCTGCTGTAGCCTTTCATTGCACCAATTATGCAATTTCCTATACGGGAACCTAATTTGCAAATGTCTCTATTTTAGACGTTCAATATCCCAGTTAAATAGAGATTTATTTACTTTAAATCTTTGTACTAACATATATAACATCCTCATGATGTGCCCGGGTTGTTTGAAGAATCGACCAACCGGTGACTGCATGTGTCGTAGAAGGCGACTAGAGCACTAAGATCCTCATCAACGTCAGAAAGGGCATTCGGTTGGTGATCGCCTAGGCTCCAGAATTTGCTACAAAAATTTAAGCTAATCGAAAGCCACAAATAGGGGATTGACTGATGGAAGATACGATGTCGGACAGACAGGATTTGAGACAGTCTATTCGTATCCCGAACCTAATTAAGCTGGAAGTCAATGGAAGATGATGATGACTAAGGTGTATGACACTTGGCTATCTTTGACAAATTATCCTTTTTCTCCTACGTCTCATGCTAGTTTCTGTAATAATAATTTATAGGGCTGTGCCATATGGAATAACATCCCTTTTGCGATTCAAAATTATAATAATTTTGAAACATTCAAACATTCCTACAGAACCTTTGTTTGAAACTCATTGTATTGTCATTTAACTGCATGGTTTGTGTTTTATTAATAATTTAACTAGTTTCACAATGTACTTATTATTGATATTTAGCGCTTCCTCAATTTTTAGATTTATTTTTAATGAACCTTGATAATTTAAGCAAATCTTACTAAAATAACTATAATTTCAGTTCATTAAATTTTTTAAGTTTCAATATTACACACTACTTAAATTTTTAACTGATTTCAACTTGTTATTCTTATGGAAATGACATTTAAATTGCAAATGGTTTGTATATTCTGCACTCGTTCGTATTGTTAGATCTACACACTATAAAATTGATGATGATTTTATTTGCTATTTGAAGTTACAATTTTGTTAATTAATGAACCTTGCTAGTTTTTAAAAAATTTTGCAAAATAATAATGATTTGCGTTTCACTAAATATTAATACTAAATCCTAGTCCTGCGGCGCTCAGCTATAGATGGGGCACTGTTGTGCCCTCTCTGATGGCCGTAGGTCTCTTACACTATCCCTGATATGAATGTTTATGTTTACATGAACTCTGATGAGTAAATTGTTCATATTTATTTCTTAATTTGTGTTTATGATTTCGTTCTCTCTGTCTGCGCCCTCTTCGACGGCCTTGTGTTTATTCAAATTCTTGTGCACATAATTGCACTTACAGAACTTAACTGCATTTATTATTTTGAGAATGTTTATTTCACTTTCATTTTTACACACATGTTCACTGACGTAGTAGTTCAAAATAGAATAAAACGACTTTCTTTCTCTAAGTAATCTAATGTAATGTGTAAATCTGCCGTTACGAGAATGTTAATAACTAAAATAAAAAACAACCTTTACACTCAACCAAACACAACCAAAACAATTGGTTAACCTAACTATTAACTGCTCCAAATCTGTCCACATGCTCTTCTACCCATCCCAATGTAATGAGGATTATATATTAACTAATAACCTTCATGTTACGGTTAATGGAAATGCTCTGTCAAGAGTTAAACTGGTTAAGTTTCTTGGTGTAAATATTGATGATAATTTAACTTTTTGTGAACATATCAAATGTATAACCTCTAAAACCAATAGCATCTGTAGTATGTTATACAGACGCAGAGAGCTATTGCATGCAATATGTCGTAAAAATTTATATTTTTCTTTGGTGTTCAGTAGAATTTCATACGGCCTTATAATATATGGCAATAATTCGGAAAAAGCACTTCATCCTCTGCATGTAGCGAATAATAGAGCCCTTAGGATTCTCCAGGTTCAAGACAGACGATATAAAATCAAGCTCCTTTATGAGAACTACAGTACCTTGCCGATACATCTGTTGTAAAAGTCTATGACTGTCAATATGATTAATAAGTACTTATAGCACGAAGGATTCATGTCTAAAGTTATAAAAGATATGTTTATATCTAATCTTTTAAATAGCGGCTATCAGAATAGGCTTTCAGTATCCAAATATCTTTCTTTACCTGCGAATCGTTCTAACTTCTCATCTAATGTATTTGAAGGATGCTCAGTATGGAATGCTATACCTATTGCAATTCGCAACTTAAACTCTTTTAATTCTTTTATGGTGTCATACAGACTTTTTCTTATGTAATCTTGGTAATTATTTAATTACTATTTAAAATCTGATATATATTAGATAATTGTATCATATATTATGTATTATTATGATTTATTATTGAGTAATCGTTTATTATTGTTTTTATTTATTTTATTTATTATTGGGTAATCTATTTACAAATCCTAGTGACATAAACGTAACATATTACTGTTGTATGTTTTAGACAAAACTTTAGTATTTCTTCGATTTCCTTCTCGCTTTGTTTACTGCGGTGGTCAGCTAGATAGGGTACTTCAGTACCCTCTCTGATGGCCGTAGTGAGCAAATTTTAGTTTCTGTTTGATGCTACATATGTTGATTCTCACTTTTGTCAGCTGATTTATCTGTTTTCACAATTATTTGTCGGTGTTAATTTCTAAATAAACATATGTACTACTACTACCTAACACTATGCCATCAATGTCATCGTTTGTACGAGTTGATAGAGAGCTTGCCAATTAACCAGGGGGCAAAATTGGGTAAGACGTCTGAACCTGTGTTACAGTCTCTAACAAAAAAACTGAAACAAACGTCAAGCTTAGCTGATGTAGAGACTCGCTAAATCATTTTGCATACTGTCACATCTTGTTGTTTCCTGAATAAATTCCTCTGTTTGCTTTACAGAGATCCTGCGGAGAAGAGTATATGTTCCAAGCGTCTGAGGAGTTTCTCTGTTTCCTCTTTATTTCCTTCTCAGCGTCGTTATCCCTCTTCCAGGAGAGATTGCTCGAGATCTGTCACTCCATCTCTTCCACGCTATAGAGCACCCAGCCGATCCAGGCCGACACAAAAGAGAAATTAAACCATTCAGGATATGTTACTGTTAGTACCGTTGATGAAGTCGACGGAGCACGAATTGGCAATCTATAGCCATTCAGCAGCTAAAATGAATTTTTCAAATATTGTTTTCAAAATTTTTTTAAGGAAATTTAATATCTGGGTGAAAAGGGAGATAATTGAATTGTATGATTTGTAAGAAAGTAAATAGGCAGATCAGCTAATGCGCTTTCTATGTTTTTCGGTTAATCGCACTCTACATGATGTTTACATCCTAATTAGAATATACTCGGACATTTGAAATATCCCTTTAAGATTCAATATCTTAAAAGTTTAGAGTCAATTCATAATTAATTCATGCTCTGAGGATTTACGAGATATACCTCGAAAATCCGATTTGACACGATATTGAAGAGATTTTGTCACATTAATTGTTAGTTCAAAAGTGATTGCATTTTAGCATTGCTGTAGCAATACACTTTCGTCTGCAGTATTTTACTTGTGCTCTCTAGACTATTAACTTATGTAACTATACTGCACTAAATTAACACTTTAAAACTACTCGCTCGACTTTTTAGACTTGGAATCGCTGATATTTTTTTAATTCAACTTTTTTATTTGGTTTCCAAAACAATAAAATATAACACATACTGCATAGTTAATTAAACACTAAACAAAGAATCAGGAAGAGAGTTACCACAAAAGAGCGTATACCTATGCTCTGTTAGGTAATACAGTAGTAGTAGTGATGGAAAAACATGTTTCTTGGCCATACTTTTTTAATTGTTTTTTGTGTTTTTTGTGTATTTTTTGCTTTTTTTTTTATTGTTTTTTATTGTTTTTGTTTTTAACACTTAAGTATCTATAAAAACTTTAAAGTAACATAGTGCTGTCAAGGACATTCTAAATTTTTATCTGAAGTAAAATTAGATCCTGAGATTAAAACTTCCAGGGCTTAAATTCCTAATAAAATGCCTCTTACAATTCTTTTTGGAATCTTTACCCGTCCTCAATCTTTTGATTGAATCTAAATATCCAACTAATCTATTAATGACTACAGCGTCTGTATTAAATTAAATATAATTTAATACGAAAAGAAATAAAATGGTACATGAATATGCTGGAGAACGAAAATTAAAACAGTTTAGTACCTAAATAGGACCTGTGAACGAAATTAGTATAACGTAAAATTATAGTTATTTGTCTAATTACAGTTCACTTTAAATATCGCAGAAGCAAGTAGGCCTACTTTACATAGAATACTTGTACAATTACTTTCGACACACATATTTCTACAACGTTCTCAATCACAAATTCGTACACTTTACTTTCCCCTCGATTACTCGCCTACTAGGATTACTTTTAATATAATCCCTAGGTTAGAATATATCGATGGAACTCTCTTCCCAATTTGATCATCTACAGATCACTCTCTTCACATCGACTGTTCGATGGACTGCAATCAGCTGTATTAAACGAACTCTTCGAATTACCATTGAATTCGGCTACAACTGAGATCCTTCAAATCTCCTAAATTTCATTTCAGCATGACACGTTTTACGTCCTTGTTGGCAGTCCTCTATTATGGATCGATCTCTCTCCTCTATTTCTTGTCTAGGCTTGCCCCCATTGGTCATTTGCCCTAGCTTAGCTACCGCCTAGGATCACAATTCCATAGAACACAATACTTTCAAATCTTTTCTTTATTTACACAGCACTCTAATTAAATACTTTACTTGAAATACGAATACCACACATCGCATACAAAATATATCGAATCGATCTTTCAAAGTGCCTACCTACAAGGCTATGCTATTTTTTGGTATATTTAGTGTTTATAGTTTGAAATAGAGTTTACGAATAACTATTGGCTTAGTTTCTAAACGAAATATCAATTGTCATATTTAAAATAAGTAATAATACATTAAGATAATATAATAATTGCATTATGCAATCATTAAATTATTATTTCTTAGGCCTTGCGATGAAATAAACAAATTTTCGGCCGTGTTTTTATTTAATATTTTTATTTTTTGTTTTTGTTCTTTTAACTCTTAAATTTCTGTAACAATTTTAAAGTAGAATAAGAATAATAATAATAATATTAATAATAATAATAATAATATTAATAATAATAATAATAATAATCTCCGACAATTTCTATAACGGTGTCATGGCCGGTGTCATGGCCGATGTCCGGTCTTCGAGACCGCTTTACAGGTTCCGGTCGTTTAATAGTGCGTGCGTACAGGTTTTTGCTATGGTTTTTGGTATATTTTATGTTTAGATTGGTATATTCATAAATCAATAACAACTCTCTCTCATTAAAATATATATATATATATATATATATATATATATATATAGATATATATATGTATATATACATGTATAATTGCATTATGCAATCATTAGGCTATATTATCGGTTTGGCTTAAGGATCAAAACTCAGAGTTCACATTTTAAAACCCATTTTTACTCTTAAATTTTAAAAGTGGTTAAAATGAAACATGAGCGCTAGTGAAGCGGCCAAAATTTGTTGGGACCCATTCATTATACAAGGCCCCTAATATCCAAAATGTGGGCCCCTACTGAGGCCCAAGTCTGAAAAACTCAAGCTAGTGGAACATATTTCATTAGCGTACCCCTTAACCACTGGTCTTTCATACATACTTACACAGAAATTGACATAAAAACATTGAAAACAAAGATTACAATTTTTTATCGGCAGGCCTTAGCGCGGCGGGCCCCAGGATTCCCTGGATCCGCCACTGATTGGTCCCACATTAAAATACTTATTTTAGCATTTTCTGAAAAATATTTGTTCTTTATTAATTCATTGGTGTAAATAAACAACATTTTTTTATTTCAATTGTTAGTCATCTCATGAATCATTTGCACTGAACCAGCTGGATAATGTTTTTGTATACGAATTCATATTAATTAAAAATAAAATGATGAATGTAGGACATAAAATTTGACCAAGTCCATAACATGCTTGTTAAAATATTAACTTTTCTGTAATTTATGAAATTATTTACATAAGATATTTTGAATTAATTGATGTAATTAAAAAATTTAATTTGTTTAAATTAAACAGTTGGTTTTGTTTAATTCTTTAGAATTATGCCTGCAGGAATTAGAGAAACGACAATAATATACTATTTAGCGCTAATTTCGGATTGCCTTTGCTAATTTGATTAAAAAAATTCTTTTTATGAGTCCAATTCGGCCGGCTACTTCAAGCTGACTCGTAGAAGTTAGAGATCGACTGTATGGGTGCACTATCGGTTCGACAATTGCTTCTATACACTATAGGTTCGCATAAAATTTACCTGGGAGCAATTTCAATGCTTACTTCTTGCACACATGCTTTATGTTTTCGGGAAATTGCAATTTTATGTATAAAATTTAAAATGATAAATTTCTCTATTAACTCTCAAAACACATAGGTTATCTTTGGAAAATCGTTTTACTTTTCTGATCTATCAATAATATAGCAACCTTTTCACAATTTTCATTGTTCTGATGCCAATCTGCATCTTTACGGAAGAACGTGCTAAGTTGTTTTCGTACTATGCACACATGTTCTCTGTTTCACAGAGTTTCTTACTTAGTTTTGATTTTTGTAGTTTTCGCCATTTCCTCCTTCAACTCCATTGTTTTAGGCCTATACAATCCATGTTGTAATCTATACCTTTTTATGACGCATTAGCTGCATTTGGTGTGGATTTAAGAATAGCCTTCCAATACAGTGGGGATTTTGTTTCACTCAAAGCTGTCAGTAGTCGGTCTTCCGAAGTTATCACTATCCTAATACTAACAGTAGTTTAACTTTGATCATTGAAGTGCAACTAAATCAAGTGCGATAAACCACGCCCCATATATGTGTGTACAATGTACTACAGCTGAAATGTAAGAAATCGAGCCAAAATGTTTCGTTAGCAAATTTCAAAATCATGAGTGTTAAGCAATACAGCTTATACAATACTCACTGGAAAGAAATGGGTTTAAGTGTCCCACCACTGATCAACGCTAGTGTGGTTGGCACTACCCCGTGCAAAGAAGCATCCGGATTTACTAAAATAATAGGTCGCGACTTATCGTGACAGTGTTGTTGTAGCTTTATTGTTTACAAAACCCATGACGTAAATATCCTCATTAAACCACTAAAATATATAATTGTAAATTTTATTTGCTTAACTATTTCTCTAAAATGTTTTCAGAAATATATTTTATTTGTACTCGGACATTAAAGGCTTTTATATTTTGAGTTCTTATTAAACGTTGCTGGTCGCAGCAGCGGATGACATTGTCCTGAATCCACAACTTTTGGCTCCAGCAGCGCCCGTCTCCACTTCATCTATTATCGATCCACCACGACGGTGACTCCCCTGAACAGGCGTTGATGAGGCAATTGTGAGAACTCTGCTGGGAGAACCGCTTTTGGAAGTCATCGACCCTGAAATCTGGATAGCCGTTCCTAGAGAATTTTGAAAGCGAGTATCCGCTTGATTAGAGCTCTGATTTGTAAAACCCGATGAGCTCTGCCTCTCCGCCTCAGCCTGCCCTGAGGTCAACATCTGGTTCAGCCTTTGACCCTGGTGCTGTGGCCCTGGTGAAAGGGGCCCCTGGGAGACAGAGGCCATTCTAGCCTCGAGTTTCTTATTTTTCTCGCTGATTTTCAGCGCAGAAAACTCTTGTGGACCTATCTCAGGCTCTATGGACGCACTCGAGGAGGAGGAGGGGGGTATTGAGAGGCAGGGACGTAGGACGCATCTCTTCTCTTTTAGACGGGCTGTGTTCAACCCGTTGACGATCACCCTAGTGCTCACGTGCTGCCCCAGTGTCTTCTTGTCACCAGTCGGCACCTGAGGCTGAGGCTGCGTGGACTGAACCCCCGATTTGATTTGAGTTTTTGGGGGTATAGGTCGGGCACTTGTTTGGATTTGGCTTTTATTTTGGGTTAGAACAGATGAAGCCACAGATGGGATGGGACTTAGATTCTGCATAGGTGCTGAAATGGCAGGTCTAAGATTAATTCTGGGTAGACTGATGGAGGTGTTTTCCATGTTTCTGGTTACGTCAGGACTAACAGCGTCCACATAGTGTTCCTGAACCACATCGCGACCGTCACCTAATACGTCAGTGATCTCATTGTCGAGGTTCAACTTTCACCAGTAATTTGTTCATTCAACTCTTCCAATTCAGTGTCCTGCAACTCACCGGGCTCGCTTTCCGCAACGCTATATATCCTTTCCACGACTCCATTAGCGGATTCTGCATGTTCAGAAAATATTGTAAATATTTTTACAATATTTTTAATAATATAATTGATATAATTGTAAATATTTTTGGTTGAAATTGTATAATAATTGTAATGTAATAACAACAATAATAACAACGATTAGAGTGCTATAGTCATCAATGACAACACCGAGTACTTTTTAGTCAAAATCAATCCGGCGGGCAAAAATAAGATCCAGAAACGACGCAAATTCCAAAATCCAGAAAATCAGTCCAAAGTAAAGGGAATTAGAGAAATGGAGGTTAGGCGCTGGTCGCTAGCAATGGACAGTGGATAGAAAAGAGAGATGGAAAAGATAGGTCTTCACCTGCCTTTGTAACTGCTCATAGGAAAGCAAAGACCAATGTGAATCAAACGAAGACTTCCGAAGATTGGATAGAAGAGAATTCCAGATTTGCGGTGCAGCATGCTGGAAAGAACGATTAGATAGCTTAGAGCGTGAGAGTAAGCTAGGTCTCACAAGAGTAATAAATTTAGAAGACCGAGTAATAGCAGACTGCACCACTTTAATCAAATGGGACATACAAGTGTGTCCAGGAATAGTTATAGACTTATAGGTTAACGAAGCTATTTTGTAAATAATAGACTCTTTAATCTTTAGCCAATGCAAAGACTTTACAATTGGCGTAACATGTGACTACTTGGAACTCCAAACAATTGCTCGCGCAAGAGAATTCCGAACAAATTGCAACTGATCATTCTGACAGTCAGGGAGATATAAAAACAGGGAATTGCAGTAATCCAAATTTGATTGCACAAAAGCTGTACAAATTGTAGTGGTTATCTCATGTGACCAATATTGACGTATTCGACAAAGATAACGGATATGGAAGAGACCAGATAGCTCAAAGGTGGTGCGTAGAGGTTGAAGAGGTTAGGACCAAGGACGGAGCCTTGAGGCACACCGTACTTTATGTGAGAAGGCGAAAAGTTGTACTCCATCAAATTCACACTAAAAAACGAGCCATCAGATAAGAGGAAAACTAATCAAGAACAATTTATGTATTTATTTATTTATTTATTTAAATGATTTAATCATTTCCCACAATAGAGATAGAAAAGTCTCACAAAATCCAGCAATACACGAATACCAACCCGGAACAAGAACATTCCAGTAGTATATTGTCATCAATGGTATCAAAAGCGGCCGAAAGATGAAAAATACATAATACAGTTAAGCGTTGCGTCCAGATGGCATTAACAATAGAATTGCACACAGATAGAAGTACCATTTCATTTGAACGATACTTAGATCGGCTGGAGATAGTGCCGAAGTCGGTAAGATATTCCACCGCGGATCAGTAGGTGCGGGTTCAAATCCTGGGCTCGCCCGTCACTGATATCGCTTTCGAGTGAGGAAACTGACGTTAACCTTAGCTTTTTTAGCTTTACCTTTTAGTGTAGGCAACATGATGCTAATTACATACATCATTGTAAGAGAGATGAGTGGAGAGCCTCTGAAGAACAATCCTTTCAGTGAGTTTAGATGTCTATAAATTTAAGACAGAATAAATTAATCCGTTTTCTGTATAACCAATCAAGTGAATGTCGGAGATTTTACTTTCAGATCAGCGCGGCTGTGATTCGAAACAGCGAGACTTCAGTTCACCCCTGGATCTCATACAGCTGAAAAGTGCATCAATTGTGAAATGGTCTTCTCTAAATCCAAATCGGGTCTCTGATAAAATATTGTTAAAATTAAAGAAATCAGCCAGGCGTTTGTAAGTCACTTTCTCAAAAATTTTGCTCAAGTTACTAAGTAGAGAAATGGGTCTATAGTTAGATACATCATAATTACAACCCTTTTTAAAAATAGGAATTACTTTAGCGAGTTTAAAACTTGTGGGAAAGAAGCCTTGCTCTAAAGATTTATTTATAATAATAGCAATTGGGTTGACGATGTATCCCGCATGGAGCTGAAGAATTTTACTGGATACTTTATCATGTCCTGTTGCGTTACTTTTATTTAGGCTTCGAATAATATTGAAGATTTCATTTTTGATGGTTGGGTATATGAATATTGAATTTGGGATATTTTCAGGAAAGTAAGTCTAGTAATCATTAGAATTATTTGATATTTCTTTGGCTAAGTTAATACTAACATTGATAAAGTAGTTGTTAAATTCATTCGCCATTTGATATTTATCATAAATAAAACCATTTTTTGAGCCAATTCTATCAATTAAATTGCTAGCTATTTTGTTTTTGTGACTAGTGATGTCGTTAAGATTTTTCCATACATTTTTAGCGGAATTAAATCTTATATTTAATTTATCACTGAAATATATCTTCCTGTAATTTTCTAAATCATTTTCCACTGATTTGCGATAGACACGATATTTAGCTTCATCTTCGTTACTTTTAGTTTTTTTGAACAGTAGGTAGAGAGAATTTATTTTTTGATACGTTTTTCAATTCCTTTGATATCCATGATTTGTCCTTAAAACTTTTTCGAGAGTAAAACTAACGGAAAATTGTTATCAATGGCATTAGCTAATGTATCAGTTAGGTAGACGATCGACGAGTCTATCTGATCAGAATTATAAATGGGTGTCCAATGAGTAAGACAAAGTTGACTTTTGAAAGAATTTATAGTTTTTTAGAGAAAATTGTTGTCGTTAGTTGATAGAGAGCTTGCCTATTAACCAGGAGGAAAATGGAGTTAAAAGTCTAAAACTGTGTGACAGTCTCTAACAAAAAATGAGACAAACGCTTAGCTGCTGTATAGACTCGCTAAACCCTTTTCCATATTGTCGCATCATGTTGTTTCATGAATGATTTCCTCATGTTGATTTACAGAGATCCTGCGGAGAAGAGTATAAGTTCCAGGCGTCTGAGAAGTTTCTCTGTTTCTACTTTATTTCCTTCTCTGCGTCGTTATCCCTCTTCCAGGAGAGATTGCGCTAGAGCTGGCACTCTATCTTTTCCACGCTATAGAGCACCCAGCCGATCCAGGCCGACACAAAAGAGAAATTAAACCAATCAGGATATGTTACTGTTAGTATCTTTGATGAGATCGTCAGCGCACGTATTGGCAATCTATAGCCATTCAGAAGCTAAAATGAATTTTGTGAATTTGGTTTGAAAAAAAAGGAAATTTTATATCTGTTTGAAAAGGGAGATATTTGAGTTGTATGATTTGTAAAATCTGAAATAAGCAGATCAACTAATGCACTTTCTATGTGTATCTGTTAATGGTACTCTACATGATGTTTAGATCCTAATTAAACTTGGAACTTTCAAATAACCCCTCAGAATGCAAAATCGTACAAGTTTAGAGTCAATTCGTAATTAATTTATGCTATGAGGATTGACGAGATATATCTCGAAAATCCGATTTGACACGATATTGAATAGTTTTTGTAACAGGAAGTGTTAGTTCAAACATGATTGCATTTTAGCATTGCTGTTGGTATACACTATGGTTGCAGTGCTTTGCATGCGCTCTCTAGACTACTAATATATGAAACTATAAAAGAACATAAATAACACTTTAAAATAACTCACTCGATCTTTTAGACTTTGAATCCCTGATAATTTTTTCAATCAACTTTTTATTTTGTTTTCCATAACAATAATAAACAACAAATACATCTTACTTAATTAGAAACTAAACAAATAACCATGAAGAGGGTTACCTCTAAAGAGCCTAGGCTCTGAGGTAATACTGTCAGTAGCAGTGATAAAAACATGTTTTTTGCCGTGGTATGTTAATTTGTTTTTGTGTGCGTTTTTTAACATTGTTTTTTACACTAAAGTTTCTGTCTCTTCTCCTATTTACTTAGCCATCGGCTGGAGCCAATGGCGAAGTCGGTAAGATACTCGACCGCGGATCAGTATGTGCGGGTTCAAATCCTGGGCTCGCCCGTCACTGACATGGCTTTCGAGTGAGGAAACTGACGTTAACCTTAGCTTTACCTTAGCTTTTGTATTGCACTAACTACTGGCAGGTCTGTGCTATATAACGCCTCCAATCGTCTCTGTCTTTCGTTTTCCTCTACATTTCCACATACGAGTGGATCTCTAAATCATCTAACATAAGCTTACCAAATCTCGGCCTGCCCCTATGTTTTTTCCTTCCATTCTACCTTCTATGACCTACATTAATAGACCATCTCCCTTTAGAACATGTCCTATCCAACTCTTCTTACTATTTCTTAAAACATTTATCAACAGTCTATCTGTACCAACTCTCTCCAGGACTTACTCATATGTAACCTTTTGGGTCCAGCTAATCCTCTCCACTCTTCTCCAAATCCACATTTCCAATGCCTCCAGTTTCCTAATATCTTCCTTCCTTAAAGTCCATGTCTCACATCCATATAACAGCGCGGTCCAAACCAAAGTTTTCACTATCTTTATATTTGTGACTTTCTTTAGACTTTTTGTTAACAGTTCTTTTCTATAACCAAAAGCCGCTTTTGCTTGTGCAATCCTACTGCATATTTCAATCTCACATTTCCCGTCATCGGTTATAGTATGACCCAAATATTTGAAACTCCTGATTATTATGGGCCACTCTCATAACCTTGGTCTTTTTACAGTAATCTTCATGCCATATCTCAATGCCGTATCATTCAGCCTATCCATTATCTTCTGCAGACCAGTCTCGCTGCCCGCTACCATTCCTTGGTCATCTGCAAATCGTACATCTTGTAAAAATTTTCCTGCTACTTCTATTCCTTCTTCCATGCCTTCCATGGCTTCCTTCGTCATTGCCGTAGCGTAAATGCTAAACAGCAGCGGCGAAATGCTACAGCCTTATATGCTCCACGTCCTATATCACCTTCTTCTGAGTATTCTTGTTAAATTTTGATTTCTGCTTTCTGATTCATGTACAAGTAGAAAATTAGTCTTCTATTTCTCCAGTCAATTCCTATTCTTTTTAAGATATTCATCATCGCTATCCAATAAATCCTACCAGTTTCATTTTCAAAGTCTTCAAAGCCTACAAAAACGTCATTTCCATATTATAAGCTTCTTTCGCAAAGAACCTGCCTTACCCCTATTGCTTCTCTTGTGCCACATCCTTTCCTAAAACCAAATATTGTTTGGCTGGGTATTATCTCTGCTTTCAACTGAATGCGATTATTTACTGTATTTAAGAAGATCTTCGATTCATGAAGTATTAAACTGATTTTTCAGTAATCCGAACACAATACAGCATTGGCTTCTTTGAGAATTAGGATTATCACTGACCTGGTAAAGTCGTCTGGACAAATACCTGTAGCCTGTTGTACACTTCCATACGTACCTCCATTAATTTATCTAATGTTTCTCCTTCCAACATTTTCAAGAATTCTGCTGGGATTTCATCAATTACGGCTGCCTTCCCCTTCTTCATACTGTTAATTGCAGAATAAATTTCCTCCTTCATTAAATCGGGGCCCCTTTTATCGTCTTCTATGATATTCTCTCCTTCTATTTTAAAATCCTCTTGAACTGGTTTCCCAGCCTTATCATACAATTCCTCTACATATTCTCTCCATCTTTCTTTTACTTCTCCCAGCTCTGTCTTCAATTCCCCATCTTTACCCATTATACTAATGTTCTTTGCATCTCCTTTCTTTTTCTTAACGGTTCTTGTTAATATCCGTACTTCCTGGTATAATAGATCTGACCACCCTCTTCTATCATATTCTGCTAAATCATCACACTCTTCACTCCACCAATGATCTTTTGAATTGACTATCTTACATTTAGACTATCTTTGGAAAAGCGTCATACCTTTCTGATCTCTCAATCCTAAATTAAAATTCCCACATGCTTCACTGTTCTTATGCCAATCTGCCTCTTAATGGATGAACATGCTAAGTTTTTTGGTATTGTGCACACTTGATGCACGTTTTCAGAGTTTTCTTACTTAGTTTCTGTGGTTATAATTTTCGTTATTTTCTACTTCATCTCCATCGTTACTATGCAATGCAGGTAGTAGACCTAATCGTTGCCTTTTAATGGCTCATCAGCTGCAGCCGGCGCGGATTTAAGAACAATCTTTCGACACTCTGGGGATTTTTTTACTCAAAGCTGTCAATAGTCGATCTCCCAAAGTTATCTCCATCCAAGTACTAACTATATTTATAGTATGCCTACTAGCTATATTTCGCATCAGGTGCAGCCGGCGCGGATTTAAGAATAACCTTTCAACACCCTGGAGATTTTTCCACTAAAAGCTGCCAACAGTCGGTCTTCCAAAGTTATCTCCATCCTACTACTAACTAGGCCCGATGTAAAGTAAACACGCATTATAGTGAAATGATCAACTATGTCGATATCTATCACTTTTAATACCACATGTTTAAACCGTTAGGCAATTTAATCCATTTTCCGTGTAGCCAGTCCAATGAATGTCCGAGATTTTACTCTCAGGTCACCGCGGCTGGGATTCGAACCCACTGTAGAATAACTTTGTTCATTGACGCGAAACCAAATCAAGTTCTCTAAACCACACCCCCTATTTATATGTAGGCCTACTATTTACTAAAGCTGGAATGTAAGAAATCGAGCAAAAATGTAATTGTTGGCAAATTTCAAAATCGTGAGTGTTTAGCAATACAGCATATACATGCAGTACTCACTGGAAAGAAAGGGTTTTAAGTGTCCAACCGCTGTTGAATGCTAGTGTGGTTAGCACTAGCCCGTTCAAAGAAGCATCCTGATTTAAAATAAAATATAAGGTCTCAGCTTGTCTTGTATTGTTGTAACTTTGTTACAACAATACCAAAATTGTTAATAACAAAATTATATTAGATCATTAATATTGCTAATTGTAACAATCTACAATTTGTTACAACAATACTGTATTGTTGTAACTTTGTTGTTTATAAAGACTATGACGTAACAAGGATATTAAACAACTAGAAATATATACTTGCAAACATTTTTGTTTGAAATTGTATAATAATTGTAATATATATAGATTTTATAACTAATTCTGTGCATTATAATAACCTAATAACCTTCGGGTAAAAGGCTCATTGAGGAGTATATGACATATTAATGTGCATAATAGATATGAAATATGGCCCAATTAAAAACTAAAAACAAATGCCGATGAAAAAATATCGTATAATAATTTGCTTCTTCTTCTTATCGTGTCCTTATACAGCATTAATCCAGCGTCTGATACAATTTCTCGCCCGATCATTAAACTCACTGAGATCCTCACGCGTGACCCCATCACCGGTCAAGTTGCAATTTGCAGGAATTTCACCATGTAATGGATGTCGTTGATCCTGTTCTTGTCTACTTCTTTCAGCTTGGCTAGCTACATTACGTCTGATGGCTGGTGGTGCTATGCCAGAGAGCAAGTACAGACTGTCCTTACTTGTTGGTTTCAGGCAACCTGTTATATGACGACACGCAGCATTAAGAGCTCTGTCAATTTTATGGGCATGTGTGGAGCGACCCCAAACAGCGCAGGCATACTCAGCGCTAGAGTAACAGAGGGCCAATGCTGTGGAGCGTATTGTGTTGGCCTTTGCACCCCAATGAGTATTCGCCAGTTTTCCTAATATTGAATTTCTTGTACTGACTTTTGCCTTCGTCTTTCCTACATGCTGCTTGAAACTCAGAGTCTTATCTAAAGTTACACCAAGGTATACTGGGTGTGTACAGTGTTGTAGTTCTACACCATCCCATGAAATTTTAAGCTCCTTACTAGCATCCTTATTTCTTAAATGAAAGGCGCACACTTGTGTTTTGTTAGGATTAGGTTTTAGGTGATTTTCCACATAATACACCGACAGTGATTCTAGGACTTCATTTAGTCGCTTTTCAATGTCACTGAAATTCTTAGACTGATATGCAGAACAGTTGTCATCAGCATAGAATGAAACTTCTGGTATTCTGCATAATTGGCTGATCATTCGTGTAGATGTTGAACAGAATAGGCGCTAAAACATTCCATGAGGAAGACCATTCTGATGCTTCCTCCATCGGCTCTTTGGGTGACCTCCCAGTTCAACATAGAATCGACGATTCATAAGGAGTTGTTAGATGAATTTAGTCAATATATATTCCTTCGTTATGTTGTACAACTTTGTGATGAGTCGTCTATGGCACACAGTGTCGTATGCAGCTGACAGATCCACAAATACAGCTCCAGTAGTAAGACCCTTCTCAAAGCCATCTTCGATGTATTGTGTTAGATTTACTATCTGACTGGTGCATGATTTCCTCGGACGGAACCCACATTGCTGCTCTATCACCTTTTCATCGACTACTGGCAGCATTCGATTAAGGATCATGCGTTCCAGTAACTTGTACGTAATAATTTGCTGAACAAAACCAATCAAAATTGTTAAATTTCTAAGATTTTCATCATTTTCAATAATTAGTTTTCTATCATTTTTGTGCTCATTATACATTTCATTGCCCATGATTTTGTAATGAAAACACAAAATATTCAATTGGGATTGGTTAGCATGGACCTAATATACGAAAACAAGGAATCTGCTGTATTGTCCAAGGAACTTATTGATCTCTTTTATGTATTGATCTGAACGTATTGATCTCTTTTGTTCTGATCTTGAAAACTCGACTTTGATCAAGTCTCCTGCTAATGATCTTGATGAATTAGTAAAACAGTATAACTCTACGCTTTCATCTCTACTTGATAAGCATGCACCCCTTACTACAAAGAAAATTTGGAAATCTAACCCTTGGTACACTTCTGATCTGAGAAAGCTATAGGCTTTATGCTGTAGAGCTGAAAGAAAGTGGCGTCATACCCATTCCGATTTTTGGAAAACTGTTTCTAATTTGCAAAGCAAGATTTGTCATACTGCTATTGCTAATGCTAAGAAAGAGTGCCACTCCTCTTTGGTCAATAAGGCTGTGAATGTCAAGAGATTATGGAAAACTGTTAATGATCTTTTACATAAATCTATTTCGCCTTCTCTTCCTTCGACTCCTGTGGAATCCCTGCCTGAAAATTTTCCCAGTTACTTTAGAGATAAGATAAGCAACCTTGGAGCATCTATCACTCCAGCTTCTAACTCTACTCCTCATACTCCAGTAGAGACTCATTCCACGGATGAGCTTTCTAATTTCAATCCAGTTACAATTGAAGAGATTACTTAATTAGTTTTAGATTCTCCAGCCAAACATTGTGACTTGGACCCTATCCCCACCTCTCTTTTCAAGAAGTGTATTCACATATTTGCTCCTCTATAAACATTGTTTGTTACTCTCTCTCTTTCTCTCTCTCTCTCTCTCTCTCTCTCTCTCTCTCTCTCTCTCTCTCTCTCTCTCTACTGGCATATTTCCTCGCGCTTTTAAACTTGACGTTATTACCCCATTGCCTAAAGGCCCACACTTGATAAAGAATCATTGTCGAATTACAGGTCTATATCTAATCATAATACATATCTAAACTCACTGAAAGAATTGCTCTTTAGGGACTTTCCACTCATTTCTCTTACAATGATCTATTTAATATGCATCAAGCTGCTTACACTAAGCATCGTTCAACTGAAACGGTGCTTCTATCTGTGTGCAATTCTATTGTTAATGCCATGTGCACGCAACGCTTAACTGGATTATGTATGCTTGATCTTTCGGCCGCTTCTGATACCATTTATCGCAATATTCTTCTTGAACGTCCTTGTTCCGGGTTTGTATTCGTGGAATTGTTCTTAATTGGTTTTCCTCCTATCTGTCGGATAGTTCTTTTAATGTGAAAGTGATGGAGTACATCTCTTCGCCTTCATACTTAAAGTACGGTGTGCCTCAAGGCTCCGTTCTTGGTCCTATCCACTTCAACCTCTAATTTCTTGGCACTTAATCCATATAAGACTGAATTCTTGTTGGTCGGGACACCTCAACAGCTTCTGAAGCAGAATTGGAAAACTCTTTCGTTATCTTCGGGTATTAAAATATCACCTGTTTCTTCTGTGAGAAATCTCGGTGTTGTCCTTGATAAACACCTAACCTTCCACGAACGCATATCTAAACTGCACAAGCATGTTTCTTCCGTGATCTTCGTCGAATAAGTCCATATTTGTCACGTGAGACAGCTGCTGCAATTGATGCTGTTCTTGTGCAATCGAAGTTGGACTACTGCAATTCCCTGTTTTTAAATCTCCCTGGCTGTGAGATTGATTGGTTGCAGATAGTTCAGAATTCTCTTGCGCGAGCAATTTTTTTGTAGTTCCAAGTACTCTCATGTTACGCCTGTTTTAACGTCTTTGCACTGGCTAAATATTAAAGAGCGTATCATTTACGAAACAGCTTCGTTGACCTATAAGTCCATCACCATCCCTGGACAAACTTTTATGTCTCACGTGATTAAAGTAATGCAGCCTGCTGATACTCGGTCTTCTAAATTAATTACTCTTGTGAGACCCAGTTTAACTACAGGCTCTAAGCTGTCTAATCGTTCCGTCCAGCATGCTGCACCGCAGATCTGGAATTCTCTTCCATCCAGTCTTCGGAAATCCTCATTTGAATCACATCGGCCTTTGCTTTCCTATGAGCAGTTCCATAGGCAGTTGAAGACCTATCTTTTCTATCTCTCTTTCCATCCAGTGTCCATGAGCAGCGACCTGCGCCTATATCTTCTTTTCTTTAATTCCCTATACTTTGGACTGATTTTCTGGATTTTGGAATTTGCACCGTTTTTGGACCTTCTTTTTGTTTGCTCGCCGGCTTTGTTTTGTCTCAAATAGTGCTCGATATTTTCATTGATGACTGTAGCACTCTAATTGTTGTTATTGTATTGAACATTATTAACTTTTAAAGACGCAATTCAATGAAAGCGGAATTATTGGGCCAAGGAGTTCCTCAGAGACCAATATTGAGTATCCATTGAACTGTTTGAGTCGCTAACTATGCTAATTGTAGCCTCATTATCGACCTGAAAGGTGGCAGAATAATTAGTCCTAATATGGAGTTCTTCGTTAAAACAGCATTTTTAATCGCCCTCTAAGAGTTGTTTTCCATTGGGTCAGACTATTTAAGCTACACTGTAAAACGGTAAATACCTATTTAATGCATGATCGCACTTGACATTAGCTTCATTATCATATCATTTTCGATTGAATCCCAGTTAGCTAGGGTCAGGTTTTAGGAAATTGTGCAGAAATTTCTTGAGCCCAGGAGCTTACCAATCGAATGCCCTTTCTGCAATGGATTTGGATCTTAGTTCTTGGTCGCCTTTTACGACAGTGTAGTCTACTGTTGATCAATTCTTCAGCAACCCGTACACAACAGGAGTAAAATGTGATTACTATAGCAATAAAGACATTGCCATTGTTTGGTGAACAGCTATTACGAAGCGTAATAATTTTTATACTTCTAGAATCCTGAACTCTAGCATAAATAATTAAAAATTGATTAAATTTGAATGAATATACTTTTCCGTCGTATAAAAATCCTCTTACGGAAATGTTAGTTTTGTTAATTAACTAGAGTTAGTCAAATAGTTAAAAGAAAATGTACTTTTTATATTTTAAAAAAATAATCGACAGCATTGTAATATAGTATGGCTGTTCAGAGCTACGTTCCGAGCTCGTATGTGAATTTGGGGAAGGGATAATTCTAGTCATAAAGGACAAATTGGCGAGCTCCAATAGCTTTGAAAATTATCGTGATCTCACTCTAATCCGGTCATTTCGAAGCTATTTGAACTAATAATAATTTAATTATGCGACCACTTGTTACGTACTCATGACTTGCAATTTGATTTTAAAAAGGAACAGGATGTATGAATGTTATACGTAAGCCTATATTACGTGATACAATTAAAAATATTTCACTGCAAGTAGCAGCATACTTTTCATGCTGCTATACAGGTATCCAAGTTTGTATATCAACGTGATGAGTGGAGGTGCATTTTGGAAGTGTGGAGCCGCAGGTTTGAGCATGATTATGAAGAATGAATGCTTTGTTGTAGTGGAACTAGCTGATTAATGGTAGAGCATCCTATTTGACTGATGATGTTGATGATGGTGAATGTCATGTTGAAACTACTTTCTCTGTAGCAGGCGAATGTAGAGATGCTCTTGTCTGTGGCATTGGTAACTGTTATCTGTGCTAATTGATTTCAAGAGTGTTTCTCGTTAGATTTTGCACTAGATTTGGCGCTTCTCGTTAGTTTTCGCGTTAGAGTTTTTCGCGTTAGATTTTAGAAAGCATTTGATCGAGTAAACTAGTTTAAGCTGTTTGCATCTTTAATTAAAGGTAGGATTCCCATTTGGATTATTGCTTTATTGATAGACTGGTATTGTAAATTGATAGTGGTAGTGCATTGGAGAGAGGCTCTATCATTCACTTGTAATTTTTCATTATGCAAAATACGCGGGAATTCATGTTTTATGTTAATAGTTACTCTTAAAGGTTTCCCAGAGCAAAGTTAAAGTCAAATTGTAAAGAAATACTTATATGCTAACTATGGGTAGACAGGTTAGCTTTCACTCAGGAAATGACGCACCTTAACAGTAAATGTTATTCGAAGCTAAGGAAGGCATAGAGAGCCCACCTCTTCATAAGCAGAATCCCCCAAGAATAATGGTATAGCATGTTAGATGATTTATACATCCATTCAAATGTGGAGAGGAAGTGAAAACGTAAGACAGAGAGTTGAGGCGTTATATATCATGGACCTGCCAGTGGGCAGTGCACTAAGAGAGATATATGCTAACTAGAAAATGTTGCCTTAAGATCCATTACAATCAGATATATAATCGCTAACTCTGATGACTTGCATGCCTTTAACTTAAGTTAAATTTTAATCACATCATGATGTTATCGAACGATATAGGCCTACATGCATTCTGCTTGTCAAACAATGCATTTTGTGTGCAAGTATTTTTCAAGGTTATGTAATTAATTATGAAGCGTGTAAACTGCAATCTGTAAATGCATTCATTAGTAGAAGTTGACATCTATTTTGTTATTGACTTTTATTGGTTCAGCGCTTGCATGTGAAGCGAGTAGCCTATCCGATTAACTGTAGGCCCCATTTCTGTCTAATAGGTCGTGGTCTATTTCGATTTAGGCATACTGTGATTTCTACTTTGATTTAACTGTTATGGTCGTGCTATTGGATTTGTATTCTGTTCGTTTTCTTCCTGTCAAATTTTTGGCTAATTAAGAATTAGAAATATTGACATATAATTTTTGGTTTTAGTTGTAAAAACTAACTAAACAATAGTAAAAACTGCAAAACAACTGGAAAATGAAGCTGAAATGTGTACACAAATAAACTAAAACAGTAAAGAAATCTTCTCAAATATAAAACCTCATAATATTAAATAACGTTATATCGTGAAGTAATATAAATTAAACTCGTTTTTATACTAACGCAACGAATTATCAAACTCTGACTGAAGCTTGAACAGAAACACGGATCACTTTCGTCTTGGAAATGGATGAAAAAACCAAAATACGAGTTAAAGAAGTAAAGAAAAATTTGCAAGGTAGGTAAATTTTATTATTTTTAATACAATATAACGGCAAACTGGATCGGGAAACACAGATGCTTGTTTAAGGTCCATTTCCTCTTCCTCTCCAGAGTCTATAGTAATCGCTGCTTTTTGATGACGCATCAATTGCAGCCGGCGCGGATTTAACAATAACCTTCCATCACCCTGAGCTTTTTTCCTTCAAAGCTGTCAACACTCAGTCTTCCAAGGTGGTTACCCACAAAGTAACAACTGAGGTCGATGTAGTTTAACTTCGATATTTATTGACGCGCAACTAAACCATGTGCGCTAAATCCCGCTGTAAATTCTCTTAAATATTTATGCAAAACACGCCTAGCCTCACTCTGTCATTCCCTAATTTTCAATATTGTACGCTCCTTAATTGTATATTTTACACTCTCTCGTCTCTCTCTCTCTCTCTCTCTCTCTCTCTCTCTCTCTCTCTCTCTTTCTCTCATTCTCTCTCTCTCTCTCTCTCGCTCGCTCTCCTTCACTCTCTCTCTTTCTCTTTCTTTCTATCTCTCTCGCTGTCTATGGTATTTGCTCAAGCGGCGCAACTACTAAAGTTTGCTAAATTATCTCAAAATGTAATTAAACGTAACAATTTCGCTTGGAGTCGACCCTTCTGGCCTAACACAAAGCCTAGTTCACTGTCTTTATGAGGCATAGGTGCCGGAGGGCCTAGGCCTTCATGTGTATCAGCGAAGTGAAATAGTTCGAATAGACCCTATTGCCATCATATTTTTATACAAGTCATAATTGCATTCAATCTATAAAGAGAAACATGCTTAAACTGAGCTAGCAATTTTCGAATGCGAATTACTGCTCATGTAGGCCTACGCTTCTTGATTGGAGTAAAAAGTTCAAATTCTGGTCCTCAACATCCGATTATCAGGTCGAATCCTCAATTTCCGGATACTTTCGAAATTATCTTCTTCAAAATACATTCTTCAGCAAAATACAACAACAGACATTCTCTCAGTTACATATCCCAACTGTTACCAAAATTATTAAAGATGTCTGACTTGAATTGTATTTCAGGAAAGACTTTTCTAGTTGGAGCCTGAGTTGACATTAAATATCAAGCTTGATTCATACTCAATTCAAACGCAATATTGTATTGTAGGCTAACTGTGTCTTGTTACTGTACTCTAGGGGCATATCAGTATAATAGACGAGGTGTTAAGCTTGATATGAATCTTGACGACATCGCGGCAAGAGATAAAACTGAGAGGATTGATGCCAGGAATTTATCCATATCAGAATTCCTTGAGAAATACGATAAACAATGCAAGCCTGCAGTAATAATTAATGCCCAAAAAGACTGGCCTGCACACGAAAACTGGACCCCAGAAGTGAGTATCATTCTTTCGGAGTTTTATGAGGATTTCTTGGGACCAACTGTTTAACATACTGTGAATTAAAGTTAAAATTGTAAAATCCCAACAGCCAATATGCAGCCAATCTTTTTAGAGCAGATTAGTAACCTCGTCTAATATGCCTCTTCATTTGTACATGAATACACGCTCGAAAACATAAATATATATACATTTATACGCTGTACATGTATATATATATATAAATATAAATATATATATATATATATATATATATATATATATGTATATTCATAAGTGTATAAATAGAAATATATATATATATATATATATATATATATATATATATATATATATATCTATATATATATATATATATATAAACATATTGGTATATTGCATATACCTATATATATATATATATTTATATACATGATTATTAGATATATACATGTATATATAATTGATCTATACATAATATGATGCATATAGGCCTATATATACATATATATATATATATATATATCATATATATATCATATATGTCTATATATATCATGTATATATATATATCTATATATATATATGTCTATATATATCAGGCCTATATATATATATCATATTATGTATAGATCAATTATATATACATGTATATATCTAATATTCATGTATATATATATATTATAGATATATAGGATATATATATATATATATATACCTATGCATATATATATATATATATAGATATCCTATATATCTATAATATATATATATACATGAATATTAGATATATACATGTATATATAATTGATCTATACATAATATGATATATATATATATATGTATATTCATAAGTGTATAAATAAAAATATGTAAATATATATATATATATATATATATTTATATATTCATATATATATACATATATGAACGTGTATATATATATGTATATATATATAGGCTATATGTATAAACATATATATATATATATATGTATATATAGGCCTATATATATCATATTATGTATAGATCAATTACATATACATGTATATATCTAATATTCGTGTATATATATATATAAATATATATATATATATATATATATATATATACATGAATATTAGATATATATATATATATATATATATTATAGATATATAGGATATATATATATATATATATACCTATATATATGCATATATATATATACATGTATATATAAATACATACAATATTGACGTACCATATGATATATATATATATATATATATATATATATATATATATATTCATAAGTGTATAAATAGAAATATGTAAATATATATATATTTATATATATATATATATATATTTGTGTATTGACCAATATGCATATGTATAAATCTTGGCTCACTGTTATCGGCAGGTCCACGGTATATAACTCATCCACATATTACTATCTTCTGCCTTTATCTGCATATCAACATATGAATTTGATATGAAATCATCTAGGATCCCAAGTCTCGGTAATCCTCGAATGTTTTTTCATTCGATTCTTCTTTCAATTCATCTTTTAGTAAACCATTCATTTTCATTGATCCAGCCAGTTCTTCTTTCTATTCCTTACGATATTCATCAATTGTCCAGTTAGGCTATGCCAACCCTATTTAGCACTTCTTCCAGTCCGATCTTCTCCATTCTTCTCCAAAGCCACATTTCAAATGCTTCTAGTTTCATAAATTCTCCTTTCTTATCGTCTATGTTTCACATACGTACAATAGCGTGGTAAAAAATAATGTCATTCTAAGTATATATATAATATATATATATATATACATGTATATATATATATATATGCATGTATATATATATATTATGTATAATATATATTATATATATATATATGTGTGTGTGTGTGTGTATAATTACATGCATATTCATAGTGCTAGAGCAATTGGTTCAACAAATCAGTAGGCTGATGACTCGAATTTATTTGTTCATTAACTCTCGGAGAACCCCTGGGTCACCCCTGACCCGGGACTCGCTTTTGCCCTATATTTTTTTAACGCTACAAAATGAAATCTTGTCCGTCTAGGCATTCCTCATTCAATCTCTTTTGCCTAGGTATATATATTTTTTAAGTTGTTTTTTCATCTATCCCCTGCTCAGTTGCGAGCTGAAATTTAGAGGCCATAGGTCGTCTCATCGAAAGGCTGTGGAAAGGCTGTGCGATAATTTTATGGTAGTCGGATCTCTTTGATTTATATATGTATAATTTTGATATGAGCTACATGACCTAACGGGCCTATAGAATCCTATCTTTATAGGCCCTATAGGTCTCTTTACGCAAAATTTGGTCCAAGAAATGCGTGCAGAAAGCCATATTCCCAGATATCATATCAAGAGCGAGGTTTGCTTAAATACTTTCGCTTTTGCGATTTGATGACAAAGATACTAGGGATAGGAGAACAGCGGTTGATAAGTTTGCATTCATCAGAGACTTGTGGAATTCCTTTACTGACCAATGTCGATCTCTATACACACCATCAGCTTACGTGACAGTCGATCAACAGATGTTGAGGTTTAGAGGAAAATGTCCTTTTCGACTGTTTATTAAGTCTAGGCCAGATCAATATGGAATTAAGTTTTGGATTTGTCCTGATGCAGAAACGTATTATGTATTCAATCTCAAACCATATATTGGGCGGGAGGAAAGTACAAGAACTCAACCTCTAGGTTCAGAGGTTGTTCTCAGTCTCGTGCAATAAATTGAGCAAATCTGGCAGAAATGTCAAGCCCTAACATCATCTCTCGATGAGGAAATGGACGTTATATCTTGGAGTGTTATTATTACCATTAATTGCAATGATAAAAATTGAAAGTTTTTCATACTGCTTTATTTCTGGCAATTTTCTACGAGTATTTATGACAATAAATATCACGAGTTAGGGGTGACCCGAGGGTTTTGCATTAGCGTCAGTCAAAATACCTTCTGCATCCGAGGGTTAAACATAAGTCTATTTATGGGTTGTTTATCTCCTGCTTATGTTGCTTGCTATCAAATCCATGTAAGTAAAGACACTGAATGGTTTATAAGTGATAAGTTAGTTGTACAATGCTTTACATCGTTTTATGTTTTATTCAAACCTACTAAAGATGTGTTATATGGTAGTTATGTGATATGATATTATTATAAACATTTACTATAATAGCAGTATAACATTTACCATATAGCAGTAGCCTACCTACATTTATTGTTGACGATATTCGGTCTACTCGCTTCGGTGTCTCTTGTGCAAATGAATTGGTTATAGTGTTAATACTATAGCATTTGCCTTTGTACTCCTCCCTATGTGTCTTAATCATTGTGTACCCTTGTATGCTTCCTTGAGTGTGTCTATGTATCACCGAGTATCTGTAAGTGTCCACTATACATAAAGGACCTCCGTTAGTGTTACAGGGGTCTGTTGATTGTGAATTTGCTTTTGAAAACACGGCTAGAGGTTTGAATCCTGCATTATCTGATCATTTCCTTTCCAGCTATAATCGCTCTATGTTACACTTAGTCGTTATGGTTTGTCTGCACTGTACACATTGCATGCTAACTACAACCTGTTCTAGAAATCTGTGATATCTACAATAAAATATAATCATATCAATAACGGTATCGTCACATTAACTACTGAATATAGTTGATGTAGCAGGGCTTGCCCGCTTTGGTGGTCCAGATTCCATACACACCAGAGCTCTCACATAGCTAGGATTCCCCTGAAGAGCACACACACACACAACTCTCATCAGTACAGATGATGAAGCTCTTATTAGACTTTTTGTAATAATTTAAATTGTAGGCTGTATTATCGTAGAGATTTCATACCTATGAATTGTCGTAGAGTTTCAATATGGCATTGAAACTTATTAGCATAAGCTCCAATGCCATATTGAAGTCCTGATGGACCAAACGAATACTATAAGCTTCTACTAATGCAACCAATCAATTACATGTACTTTAACCCTAATAATACATATTGCCTGTAATCGTAATTTACGAACCTTACAGAATAAACATAAATTTTCAAATGTTAAGCAACTTTATGCGAATTTTAATATATTACCGATATTTAAGTTACATCAATTTTAGTAAAATATTTATTTAAACTACTAATTTTTCCAATTTGAAGATGTCTGTATCCATCAGGAGCATCTTTATTGATAATTAATCAGTGTCAATCGTAAACTATATGTGGGCAGCCATTTTAGGCTCTCAGAGACCAATTACTTATGTGCTAGACCAACTTAAGAATTTTTTAAATCCCATATCTGTAAATGTAGTAATTCTTGTAACCACATATCATCTTTTATGACAGCTATTGATAATTTACGCCCACTATCTGATAACTTAACTTGTATTATTTTATTTCGTCACAATTTGTGCTTTGGTTGGTGTCAGTGCATATTGTGTCGAGTCGATGCCGTAATAAACTTATCTTTTAAACATTATTCTCTCTCTCTTTTTCTCTCTCTCTCTCTCTCTCTTTCTTGATAGACTTAGTATCATCATCTTGTTGCAGTGATATCCTGAGAAATAAACATGTGTAATTTCTCAATTTATTGCCTACTTCTGCTATTCAATTCTGCTACTTCTCAAAATGTGTGTTAGCAATCTAAAAATACGTTGCAATATGTAACTTAATTTACCTTGCATGAATATTGCATGAGCAATCAGATAATGCAGAGCTGCAGATCTACGATACAGTGCTTTGAATTTACTATCGCTACTTATTTAGCTATGTAAAAACTTATTCTAGAATGAATTATATTTGTTTAAACTGTATTTTGAAACAGAATATTCAGTTACGTTAAAAGCTGTACAAGCTAATGTTAACGTCAGTTTCCTCACTCGAAAGCGATGTCAGCGATGGCCGAGCCCAGTACTTAAACCCCGCGCACACCGATCCGCAGTCGAATATGTTGTTGACGATGGTTGATTTAAGTGCGATTCTTTAAAAATATGTCATTTATTTTTAAAATATAGTAGCTGATTTATAAGAAATTTCCATATTGATTTCACAGAAACTGGCCCAGCGCTTCAGGAACCAGAAATTCAAAATTGGCTATGACAGTAATGGTGAACCGATTATGCTAAAGATGAAATACTACGTAGACTATATGCTCAATAACAACGACTTTGATCCGCTTTACATATTTGACGGCAAATTGCAAGAGGTGAGTATTTCTCAAATTTTATATGTTACGTAAATTATAAATTAAATTTAAATGTTATAATTTTGAATGAAATATATATAATGTCTACAACATAGCGTTTAAAAATAATTAGTATTTTACAGCAATAGTGAAGAATTATTTTGTACTTTAAATAATTTATGTGATACTCATATTTTAAGAAGCAATTTAAATATTAAAATAGTTCTAATAAAGAAACTGTAATCCATAAGATGATAGTTTCTTCTATGTGGTCGAGAACGTAAGGGAACTGGTTATAGGTAATCGAGAAACGGCTGTTGAACAGTTTAATACAATTATTCTCTTCTCTCACTCTCTTAGTACACTGCCAACTGGCAGGTCCATGGTATATTACGCCTCCACTATACCATGTACCTGCCTGTAGGCAGTGCACCAAGAAAGAGATAGAGAGAGAGAGAGAGAGAGAGAGAGAGAGAGGAGAAAAATTGTATTAAACTATCCAACAGCCGTTTCTCCATCACCAATAACCAGTTCCCTTACGTTCATCCATTTTTTATTATTCTCTTATGGAGATGAAAAGAAAAGCACATGTTATAATTGGTTAGAAGCTGTATACGCTGTAGGCCTATAGTCAATATGCTGATGGAGAGTAGACTAACATACACGGCGACATTTTATGATTAGACAAACCTAAAGGGATTTGTAACCCTGTGAGAATCACTACTATTTGTAGATTCCATATTATATAAGAGTACTGAATAATATCAACAGAAAGTTTTGATATCCATTGAAACTAACTATAAAAAATAGGAAAGAATGCAAAGCAGTGAATCAAGTTAACATCATCATCATCTTCTTCCTTTGAATCCGGTTAACTATGGTCAAGTTTATAAAATTTTGTGTTTACTTTCTGGAGTCCAGGCGCTCATCGACCCTAGTGCCTATTCTCACATTAGTTTGGATTTTAGAACTTTGAAGTCTTTTATGACACGTACAGTGTATGGTTGGTCTATTCTTCAGCAATCCGGAAACAACGAGGATACAATTTTAAAACTGCCACATATATTTAAAATACTTCTTAAAATTCAAGTAGGCCCTATCACGTACACAATGTATTTAAAATACAAAGTACTTCATAACTGGTGTTTAAAATACAAAACAATTTTAAACGGCCACTTTAATAATTGTCCTACTTTCGAACTTCCAAATGTATTAAAGGAAACGGTGCAATAAATAACAGACTTATTAATGAATAATGAGTAATTTTTTGTACATCTCGCCTTAATAACCTTCACAATTTAAAAAAGCTAATGTTAACATTCATCACTCGAAAGAGATGTCAGTGACTGGCCTGCCAAGGATTTGAACCGAGCGCAAACTGATCCGCGGTCGAATATCTTACCGACATTGTCACTGGCTTCAGCCAGTGGAATTTTAAATTAGAACATTAAATTCCAAAGCGATAAAAATATTTTTACTCATGAACATTAACTGCAGAAGCAGGTCAGCTTGAGTTGAGGGCAGAGGGAAAGGGTCGCACACCCAGACCTATGCCCAGCAGAAAAGGTCTGCGACTGCGTATCGAGTATTCAGTTTAATTAATTTAATTAAAATCACCGCATAAATATAAGTAGGCACATAGTATAGATATATATATATATATACATATTTCGTTACAAATTACTCTTGGATGTTTACCCCGTTAAGATGAAAGACTATCTACGTCAGGGTCAATGCTAGCCGTTGTTTCATTAGCCTACTCTAAAATACTAAACCGCTGCCGAGTATTACTAGAATAGTATACATTCGCAGAATTTCTTGTATACCTTTAGGACTTATCAACATCTGTTGGTCTAAGTTGAAATTTCGAATGTATTTTTAAGAAATATAAACATTTAATAAAATTATGAAATTAATAAACATTTTGAAATTATAAACATTTAATGAAATTAAAAACATTTTATATACATATTCTTTAGAAGCATTGCCAAAAATAATAAAACACATGCATCCAAAAGTATTCAAAGTAGGCTACTTTTTTCAAATTACTTGCAGAATATTTTTTTAATATTTTAAATGTTTTTGTTTACAATACGGAAAGGAGCTCAACTTCGACTATTGACGCGTAAAGTAGAAGTACACGTAACATTATACATTTTAACAATATTCGTTAGAAGGTTTTCATAATGTCTGAAAGTATATTTCTTCTTCTTCTCTAAGTGCCGTGCTATTCCAAGCCTGGGCGGTCATGGTCATATTCCTCCATATGTCTCTGTTCATTGTTGCTCTGATCATCTCTGTTTCAGTTAACTGCATCCATTTGCTAAGACTCTTAATAAGCGTCATTCGTTGTCGACCCTTGCATTTTTTCCTTCTATTATTCCTGTCACTACGGTATTTTCAACTATTTTGTTCCGCATAATGTGTCCGAAAAATTTCATCTGTTGTCGTCGTATTCGGTTCAAAAGGTCACGACAAGTTGACATTCTTTGTAAAACATCTTCATTTTTAACGTGGTCTTTATAAGATATATATAGCATTCTTCTATAGAACCACATCTCTGTTGCCTCAAGTTTCGATTCCATTACAGAAGCGATTGTCCTAAGTTCACTTCCATATAGCAATATTGGTTGAATATAGCATTGAAGAAGTCTTTTTTGGTATCAATTGATAGTTTATGGCTTCTAAAAATCTTTGACATTCTGTTATATGCTTCCTTAGCTATGGCTTTTCTTCTGTTTATTTCCTTGTCACATTTCCCATTTTGATGAAAAGTGACCCTAAATATATGACTGATTCGAATTGTTTGACATTTTGACCTCTTATTAAGCATGGTTGTGGCATTTTTAGTTTGCTTACTGTCATGCATTCTGTTTTCTTCATATTTATAGATAATCCGCTAGCCTCACTATGATATATTACAATATCCAACATTTCTTGAAGCTTGTCTCGCGAGTCGGCAATAAGAACTATGTCATCGGCATAACGTCTATTATTAAGATTGTATCCTCCAATTACTAATCCTTTTATTTCATTGATATTCCTCATTATATTTTCACTTTATAAATTAAAGAGATCTGGTGACATTACACAGCCTTGCCTTACACTTCTCTTAACTTTGCAAAAGTTACTATACTCGTTCTCATATCTCATTGCAGCTTCTTGATTCCAGTATAAATTCCTAACAACTCTTATGTCTTTGCCATCTATATCCAATTTATGAAGAAGATCTAGCAATTTGCTGTCTCTAAATTTGTCAAAAGTTTTGGTACAATCAATGAAACAAAAGTATAGATCCTTATTTAATTCTATGGCTCTTTCACACAGAATTCTTAGAACGAAAATAGCATTCCTTGTACCAGAATCATCCATAAAACCATATTGTACAGGATATATTTCAGGTCTAATATAGTAATATCTAATAATAATAAGGTCTGAAGTATATATGTATCTGTAAAATCGATAAGTTTTAATTTATAAAAGTTATTGTCCCGTAATTATGCAGATAATATGATATCTATTACTACTGTTACTTTGTTGATGATTGTATTTTTATTTCTCGGCCCTTCTAGGTGCAATGCGCCCTAGGTTTACCCTGATTCTGCACTATAACACTTTGTACTTTTGACTTTGTACTTTGTCTATAGTACTTTGGACTGAATTTTTGGATTTTGGAATTTGCACAGTTTTGGACCTTCCTTTTGTTCGCCGGTTTGATTTTGTCTCAATAGTGCTCGATGTTGTCATTGATGACTGTAGCACTCTAATTGTTGTTGTTATTATTATTTAATGGCTCTGGGCTGTAAAAGGCCCTGGGCTAAAAAATAAGATAAAAGAAAGACTTTATTTGATTAAAAGAAAGCAGAAAAAGAAATATCTAACAAAAATCCTCTATACGCGCTGGGAGGGCGTATTCGTCAATGTACCATTATTATTATTATTTTTATTTTTTTTAATTTTTTTTATTATTATTATTAATTTTATTACTACTATTATTAAACATGTTGATGCACCGCAATGGAACGTTGTAATGTGCAAATGGAACTCTCTCTTAAAGAATAATCTCCTGGCAAGTCCATGGTATATAACGCCTCTATTCTTCTCTGTTTTCCGCTTTCCTCTTCATGTCCGCCTGGAATGGTTCTTTGAAATCATTTAACATACCTAATCTCGGCCTGCCTCTGCCTCTATTTCTCTCAATTCGATTTACCTTCTATGACCTCTTTAGTAGGCTTTCACCTGTTAGTATGTATCCTATCCAGCTCTTCTTCCTATTTCTTAATGAATTTATCAACTGTTTATCTGTAACAACTCACTCCAGAACTTCCTCTTTTGTAACCTTCTGGGTCCAGCTAATCCCTTCCATTCTTCAACATATCCACATTTCCAATGCCTTTAGCTTCCTGATATCGTCTTTCCTTAAGGTCCATGTTTCGCATCAGTAGAATAGCGTGGTCCATACCGAGGCTTTCACTATCTTTATCTTTGTGACTTTCTCTAGACGTTATGTTAACAGTTATTTCTCATTACCGAAAGCCTTTTTACCAGTGCAATCCTACTGCATAGTTCAGTCTCATATTTCCCATGATCTGTTTTAGTATGACCTAAATATGTAAAACTCCTTACCCGTTTCAATTTCGTACCATTTTGTGATATTAACATCGCCTTTATTGCTGGACACTCTTGTAACCTTGGTCTTTTTAATATTAATCTTCATGCCATATCTCAATGCCGTATCATTCAGCCTATCCATTATCCTCTGCAGTCCAATCTCGCTGCCCGCTACCATTCCTTGGCCATCTGAAAATCGTACATCTTGTAACAATTTTCCTCCTACTTTTATTCCTTCTTCCATGTCTTCCATAACTTCCTCCATCATTGCCTCTGCGTAAATGTTAAACAGCAGCGGCGAAAACTACTGCTACCTTGTCTTACTCCACGTCCTTTTTCACCATCCTCTGTGTATTCTTGTTGGATTTTGATTACTGGTCTTTGATTCATGTACAAGTTCAAAATTAGTCTTCTATCTCCCCAGTCAATTCCTATTCTTTTCAAGATATTCATCATCATTATCCAATCAATCCTATCAAAGACCTTCTCGAAGTCTACAAAGCAAACAAAAACATCATTTCCATATTCTAAGCTTCTTTCGCAAAGAACCCGCATTACCCCTATTGCTTCTCTTGTGCCGCATCCTTTCCTAAAACCAAATTGTGTCTTGCTCAGTATCATCTCTGCTTTCGACTGAATGCGATTGTTTATTGTCTTTAATTAGAGCTTCGACTCATGAGGCATTAAACTGGTTGTTCTACAATCCGAATACTCCACAGCATTGTCTTTTTGGGAATTGGGATCATCGCTGACTAGGTAAAGTTATCTGGCCAAATACCTGTTTGTACACTTACATACATAGGCCTACTTTGTACTACCAGAGCTGGGAGATGTTTTCAGTTAATCGCGAGGCATCGGTCTGGAAAAGTATTCCTTAAAAAGCGCAATGGAAAAATAATTGCTGCTGAAATGTAACTGCTCTATAGAACAAATGTTACGTAGCATGGATTTTACCCTGGAGAGTCACTTTAATATTGGGAGTACTATGGTGGAAGCACACAAATTATATCATTATTTTGTACATTTATTTTGCATGCCGTGTTCAGAAAAATCAGTTTGCCTGGATTTATATAATTTACAGAATGTGAAGAAGAAAAGCCTGTTTGACGACTACACAATTCCTAAGTATTTTCATCGAGATTTGCTTTACTACCTAACCGAAAAAGAAAGATATGAATACAGGTATTACATTATGTACTGGATGATTTATTGCTAATTTTCTACTGAACATATTGCTTCAGAGAATTATTGTAAGAATTAAACTGCTTTGGAATATATTTGTTCAAGTAAATTGTCGTCAGAGCCGTAGCTATCACCCCATATTATATTATCTGTTTCGATAATATTTTAGATAGCCAGCCAGCGGCGATATCCTGCCGACATCGGAAAACTGTCGGACTACGGATCAGTATTTGCAGTTTTCAAATAAATGTTTCGTCCGTCACTGATATGGCTCTAGAATGAAACTGACGTCACGATTAGCTTTATTGCTTTTTGTTGCATTTAACTTACATTAGTCAAATGACATTATTCTTTTACAAATATCACTCAACAACCCTATCAATGATACGTTTGACTGAATATATTAGTATCAATGTTGGCTACTGTCAGTATTAATTAAGAACAAATACCAAACCCTATTCCAGGATTGATGTGAGCAATTAGGTATCTGAACGTAATGTTGCTTAATTATAGTAAAAATATCTGTGTTATTGATTTTTGTATGTGTGCGCAGATGGTTTGTTATGGGACCTGCGCGATCCGGTACTGCCGTTCATATAGATCCAAATTTCACTAGTGCGTGGAATGCTGTCGTTCGTGGATATAAATGGTAATACTGATGTTCGTTTTGATGGATAAATGGCCTATCTATAGCAGTACTTCTCTAAGTATTTAAAGTTCCTTACTTTTCAAAAACAAATAAACTGACAAAGATCGAAAAAGTATATCTTAGAGATGAGAATAGACCCGAACATGAACCGAACCGAGACGAACACTGAACTCTAAAATTTTAGTAGAACCGAACCAAATTCGAACCCTGACTCTCGTCGAACCCAAATCGAATCTGAACCCTGCCCCTGATCAAGTCGAACTGAAGCGAACTCTCTCCTATGCCAACCCTAGACGAACAAGAATCCTACCGTTTATTTTTAATTTCATCTAGTTTTCAAAGCTTACATTATGATAAGATTTCAAGGAATATTAGCGCCCTGATAATGTATGTCAAAATAAATTAAATACTCAACAGTAATCTAAATATTATGCATAACGACAATTCAATAAACGCCAAATATTAAACACATGTTATTATTAAAGTTTTTCGCAAAGTAATAAGAATTAGAAGAATCATACGTGTATAATTTTATATCCCATGTTGTGTCTACGCCAATAAATTTAGACACCGCGTAAAATATGTACAATCCTATAGGCCGGAAAAAGCGACTAAACAGAACCTTCCGAAGGTCAACCAATAATTTTATTTGTCAAAAATCCTGATGTTTTCCATTAGATCTAATTTTTAGGATAATGTACTAATTTAACGCGAAAGTTGACTCTTAGTATAAACGTAATGATAAATTATTGTTTACGTTTTTAAATGTTTGATTTTATATTCATTTTTGTTTAGATTTCACAGTGTACACGCATGGTATTCAAATACAGATTCACAGTAAACATATTACTAGAAAATGATAAACGACCACCTATTGAAAACATTAAACAGCGGAGTGGATTTGAATTTTAGTAGTTAGAGGTTCCTTGAAGAGAGGTTCGGCATTCCAGCGATACTGCATCTTCAAATATTTGGCCTACTATTCATATCCATGCATAACCAGGTGAAACCGTAAATGAAAGATGAAATTCAATAGTCCTATTTAATTTAAATATACATGTATAGTGAAAGAAAATTGTATTTGATCAGTGCCGTAGTAGCTAGGGTCTGAGGGTCCCCCCAAAGTGATCGAAGGGGCCCTAAGAAAAATTATATATATGTATATATACTCTGCATATATATATATATATATATATATATATATAGTGCATATATATATATATATATATATATATATATATATATATAGGCCTATATATACACATACAATTATATATATATATATATATATATATGTATATAAGCCTATACATGTATATATATATATAGGCCTATATATATATATATATATATATGTATATATATTTATTTGTATATATGTGTGTATATATATATATATATATATATATATATATGAACTCCTGTCATATATATATATATATATATATATATATATATATATATATATATATATGACAGGAGTTAGACAGGGATGCATTTTATCACCATTTATTTTTCTTCTAGAGATTGATTATGTAATGAGAAAAGCTTTGAAGTAAGAGAATTGGGAATAAAGTTAGGTCATAGGAAATTAACTGACCTTGGTTTTGCAGACGATATAGCTTTAATAGCAAACGACAGTCATCAACTGGAAGAAATGACATCAGCATTAGAAGAAAATGCTGCAAAAGTTGGATTAATAATTAGCTCTGAAAAGACAAAAATCCACACAACTGCAGAGACAGACATATTCACGATAAGAGTTAATCAAGGCGAGGTTGAAAGGGTAAACAGGTTCACATACCTAGGCAGTACAATATCGCAAAATGGATCAAGTGAAAGAGATGTAGAGTGTAAAATCGGTAAAGCATATGACGTATTCCAAAAGCTCCAATATATTTGGAAGAGTAAAAAAATTGAGGAACAATTAAAGATAAAAATATATTCAAAAATTAATCAACCAGTTTTAATGTATGCATGTGAAACCTGGGAAAGTAGGGCCCCTATTAATAAAATAAAACACAAATTAAACTGCTTTCACCAAAGATGCCTCAGAAGAATTCTAAATATCCATTATTGGGACCATGTCAAAAATGAAACAGTACTCGAAAAGAGTGGACAAAGAAAATTAGATGAAATAGTTTCTGAGAGAAGATTGAAGTTTTTAGGTCATCTACTGAGAATGTCTGAGGATAGATATGCAAAGACTGTAGTTAACTGGAAGCAAACTCAAGGAAACAGGAAACGAGGAAGACCTAGGAGTACTTGGCTAAATTCGATCAACAAGGATTTGAGAGCATTAAACATTTCATGAGAAGACACTGTGAAGATAGCTGACGATAGAAACGATTGGAGGAATGTTGCCGCCCTATGTTCTGTAGCCTACCGAACTCAAGGAACTGATGATGATATATATATATTTATACATGTATAGAAAATATTATATACTAATAGGCCTATATACATAATATTATATACGCTGTGGCGCATCCAGGAATTTTGTAAGGGGAAGGGACCGAAAGTTTTTGGACCGTGTCGACATTTTTTCACTGACGCTCACGCCTTCTCCGGAATAGTGGAATACCAAAAAAACTGCTGAGGGACTCAACATATTTCATTACTGAAAAACAATTTTTTTACATTTAAAATATGAATCTTCATTACACTAGCAAAACGTGGTAGCAAGTTACATACAATAAACAAACAAAAAATACCAACAGTGCATTAAAACAAATTCAGCTGCATTGAAAATAAACCAAAATATAATAAAAATATATAGAATAGATGTCCTAAATAGCTACTTGATGCACGGCTAGTTAAACCCTTCGCATTATTTATACATATATTTCTTAAAATTAAATTTTGACTTTTACAAGCCTTCATGACAAAATTACATTTATATTTCATATAAGCATATCCCTCTTTAATGCTCATAATCCAAACATATTCATACATAATGTAATATTATATATTTCCCTAATCTTAAATATCTTACACATTGCTCTACTTAGAGTAAAGTCCAGTCTATTTAAATCAGACGCTGTTAGATCAAGCGCCCCCAATGGAATAAGTTAAGATTGGGAGAGGCACTGTTTCTAATAGATGCTGTAGCATTCACATTAGACAAGTGACCTAGTTTAGAATACCAAGTATTGAATGTAGAGTAAATTTACATTTCACATCTGAAAGCGAAACTTTAAATTTTTCCCAGCTACAATGGTCACGCCCAGATATTTGGTTTCTTTAACCCAGAGTATGCTCTTCTTATTGGCCGTTAGGCCTACGCAAGGTCCCGTATTCCAGTATCTTATTCCGAATCTCATGCAGTATGACTTATTTGCATTTAATTCAAGACCTACATAATTAAGACTTTTACAACATATATTAATCGTAATTTGTAATTCACTTTTCGAAGGCGAAATTAATATAAGATCGTCGGCATACATAAAAGCACCATAGCTTATATTGTTCATTCTACAACTATATTTAGATAATTTCGTCAAAATATTGTCCACCTATACTCAGAATAACACAAGCGATAAAACGCCTCCTTGACGATCACCACAAGTACTTTTAAAATCTCCGGAGTTGCATTTTCCCCATCGTATTGTAGAACTCAATTTAGAATACCAATCAGATAAAACTTTAACTAAGCATACTGGAACTGAACGTTATAGAAGCTTATAGAATAGACAATTATGATTATGTATTAAGACGATCAAACGCATTACTGACATCTAAACAGCAAACATTAACGGTTGAGTCATTTGTAACAAAGAAATCAATAACCATTTTTACACTAAGGATAGCATGCACACATCCTAGATTTTTTAAAGGCCAAATTGTTTGTCATGTGAATGCAAATATTTACAAAAAATAAGAAGAATACATGTATACTGCTCAAATACTTTTGATATAATCGGACTTAACGTTATACCCCTAAAATGATCTAATTTTGGACGCTTTTACTTGCAGTATGCTTTTGAATAGGTATCAATAGGCCTTTACCAAAACTTGATAGAACATAACCTGTAACAAATATAATAGAAACGTTTGGCCAGTACTACTTAAATGCTAGGATGAGCATAGTCTAAATGTTCTCTCATTGGATTATCAAATCCAGGTGATTTGCCTTTATGAAGCTTTGAAATTGCAATTTCAATTGCCGTTGCATTAAATAAGCAATTCACACATCATATCACTGCACGGATAATCTCGCTGTTCAGTCGTATCACTGAGTTCTTGAGAAAAGTCGAGTCCTAGATCTGAATCGTCAACGTCCATTTTATATTTAATTCATTGTTTTGATAATTTCCATCTTGTCGTTCTCTTTGTATATGATTCTATTAAAGGCTACCATAATCGACGTCATTATCTCTTTAGAGCAGAACTGTTCGAGTGCCTAGAGGTTCATCCCGTCGTTGTTTCATCCCGTGAACAAATAATTATTTAGTTCATTTACGTTATTTAATTATAGTAATTCGGTTCGAATTTTCAACAGGCTTTTAAATTTATTACACATTTTTGTACTAAATTCACAATCCATGATATTAAATATGTTTTCAAAAGGATTTTTGAATTTATCAGCTAGTTTGATAAATCTGTTTTCCTTTCTTTTTTCTTTAATTCAATTAATTTCTTGTACTGATTTTTATCCGAATTCCGTTTATTAATATAACTCCTGAACGAGGCTTACCCGCTATAACCCATTCATTATTGGATTTGATAAAATCTTTCTTTAGAGGACTTAGACTGTTATCCCACCAGTATTTATAAACATTACAAGTAGTATAAGGAACACAATACTAGCTAACTTGCAACAAAGCATTTACAATGTTACTAAACATGTAGATAAGATGTAGTATATTATGATTACAAAGTTCATCTATGTTTACATTATATTGTAGCTTAATACACATAGCAGTTTGTAATGAACACGCCTCGTTAACAATTTATATATTAAGAAATGTATAATAGAGATAGAATGTAGATATTATAGACCAGTTATTTATAATTAATAAATGAAAGAATTTAAAGGAGGGCTTTTCCAAAGATTTATAATAGATGATATAAGCCGAGGTTACAGGCGGATATAACAATAATATTCCGACAGGGTATTTCCTAAGTGACACAGCTGCGTCGTAAATTAGCTAAGCGAAAAAGTACTGTGATTCGAAAGAAGCGTTTGACATCGATCGACAGCGGTGTATATAAGGAGAAGCTAGATACAGTAGAATCAAGTTGGGGCCGGGGACATACTTGGTTCGTCTGAGTAGGTTCCCAGGAGGGCGGCTTCGGTGGGGCTATACGGTGTACAACGTGTTGTACTCATAAAGGATCGAGTCTCAATGATCCTTTCCTCTTACTGACTCCCTACGGGATAGGTAAGAGGCGACTCAGGTTGGCTAGTTTGGCTAGTTTCCCAAACCGCGAAGGCTAATTGGAGGCTATGGCTCGGTGTCCCCCTGGGTAAGCCCAGGTAAGAGGCTGGTAGTCCACGCCATAACCGGGTCGAGTCCGTCTCTGCGGGCATTTGCTATGCGCCTGGGTCGAGTGTGTCTCTGCAAGCGGGAGGCTGGTAGTCCACGGCATTTCCCGGGTCGAGTCAGTCTCTACGTGTAATTGCTAAGCGCCTGGGTCGAGTGTGTCTCTGCAGGCGGGAGTCTAGCGACGGTATTGCCTGGATGGAGTTCGTCTCTGCAGGTATTTCTTAGCGCTTGGGTGGAGTTTGTCTCTGCAGGCGGAAGCGGAATTAAAATTACCAGTTGACTATCCACGAATTTCTTAGTGACTACACGAAAGCCATTGTACAACCTTCAGATGGACGAGAGAAGGAACTACGGGATGACCAGTATTAAAAGGATGGAGAAGCTGGATTACCAATGACCAGTAGCCTTTCCACAATTTCACCGCATTAAACGAAAGGCCCATTAAATCACTTCAGCAACGATGGACGAGATAAGGAACTACGGAAAGACCAATATTAAAAAGATAGGGAAGAATAAGTCTAAAAAGATATAGGGGAGTTTTAATAGGGTAAAGAAGAATAAAGTTCTTCGCAGTTAAAACAACCAATCATATAATTATCTACTACAACCAGTTTGAAGACTAAGAAGCATGGCAGAAACTCAACCGTAATCGCCTAAAATATAGCAGACGTGGAGGTTCGGGTCACCATATCACTCGGTTACCATATCACTCGGTCACCATATCACATCATATCATTCTTCTCTCGGTTCGGGTCACCAATTACTTCGCCTCGAGAATCACATTACGGAAGAGAATCTACGGAAGAAGCAAGGGAGTCGGCTCTTGAATTGGCAGATAGAAGTCGAACGAAGATTTGCCATTCGAGATGCAGCACCTCGGTTCCTCCTGACAAGCGGTACCTGAAATAGACCATTTAACTAGTAAGCTGCTATATCGAATCGCTGTCGCTCCACCATAACATCCAACAACAACGTGACGACGTGGAGTGAGTCCCCACTTTCGATTCGGGCCGGGCCGCCAAACCCGATGTCCCGGGTTCCCAGGACCCAAAATTGAGTGAGAGAGAAATACGTTCCCCTCGCTGTAACACAGGAGGCCTCGCCAGCCGCATCTTCAAGTCACAGAAACCCCGGTCGTTACCCAGTTAACTCATTCAGCAATGGATCAAGTAACCTTCCGGTATTATCAAAGTATGATTTTCTGTCACACCTGTTAAATTTAAATCTTCTATTAAAATATTTGCCATCATTGCGCCCCTGCTATCCGATCTAATGATATTAGCATTCACATAACTATTATCATCACATACATAATTAATTATTCCAATATCCTTAGCGAGCACTATTTTAAAAAATTTCGTGATCAGAAAAATTAATGGTATTGAAAATGAATCATACTTTAATACATGTTCTGTCATACCTTCAGAAATACATAAATAATCAATAATACTTGAACAACCATTATTTTGTTACAGAAAGTATATATACGATCATCTCCACTGTATTGTTGTATATCAAGAAATTTTAAATTATCATTTTTAGGAAATTCCTTATTATGACAGATTGTTCACTATTTTTGGTGAGATTTACATTCAAGTCCCCCCCCCCCCCGTTATTAAGCCCCTAAAGCTGGTCACGTCAAGTAAATCAGATATGTCTGCAATTATTTCTAATGGGATATCAGGGTATATTGAAGCTTTACCCTTACATGGAAAAAATACGTTAATAAATACACAATTATTAATTTCTAATATTACAACCCTCGCATTAATCACGAGGGGCTTTATTTTAAATTCTACTTCCTTATTTACTAATGTAATTACACCCCTTAGTGTCTACCAAATAAAGTGTCATTATTAGTATGATTTTGCATTTCTGAAATTTCAGAATAAAGAAAATTTAAACATTTATTAAATTTATAGAGATATTCAGTAAAAAGCCAATGCTCTAGTACAAATAAAATGTCCAGCTTCACATTATTACATAACTCTTCTAAAGCCATTTCCCCTTGATTAAAACCATGCAAATTGTATGTCATTATATTATAATTATTCTCGGCAGACACACTCGTTTCTGAATTGATGATGTACATATATGTTCACATTCTTACTGTTTAATAAATTTAAACTAACACTTTTACATGAGCTTATGACAAATGTTGTAAATTATAGTCTTATGATAGAAATTATAGTCTATATTTGACACTACATTTATCACTTTCTGCTGTGGCTTCAAAGATTTCAGGTTTCTAGCTTTGTAAGTTGCTCCAGTGGAAAAATCCTACAGACCTAGCTGGGCCTACATTTAAAATAAAGATTAGGTTTTTCCGCCCTTGAAAGAACTCAGCAGATATGGACGAAATGAAAAATGACCTAATTTAGGCTGAAGGGGGCTCAAGCCTCTCCCAGAAAAGGCTAGTTGCACCACTGCTCCGGAACAGAGTTCAAATTTCTTTACTTACACGTTTTTTACTCTTACACAGTGGTTAAAGTAGGGATGTGCTAATTGCTGTAGTGGAAATGTCAAAATTTGGTCGCTCTCCCTTCAAATATGCAGGGCCCCTATAGTATAATAATTATCAAATATGGGTCCCTAACGGGGGAACACACTTCTGGAGTTAGTGGAACTGAGTTCCACCTAGTACCCCCCCCTTAACTGTAACCACAGCTCTTATATACATACAAATAGCCATGAATATAGTGAAAATATAGTTTAACATTTTTCCGTCGGGTCTAGAGGGGGCCCCGACCCCCTGGGCACCCCACTCTGGATTCACACCTGTAGGCCTATATACTATATAGGCGTAATCCTATTATTAAGCTTTAATACTGAAACTATGCATACAGACTACACACAACGCTATACAAGAAGTCACTTGATTAGACGAGTAGGAGGCCAAAGGGCCCCCTCACAGAAATTGGACTACGCCATATAGGCTACATTTTGTTTTCGAGATATTTAGTTTCTTGCGCATAAAATTTTTTATGTTTGATCATCCGTGCCCCCCTTTTCTCCGGGTCCCTCCTGGCCGGGGGCGCGGGGGTACTAGCTACGGCACTGTATTTAATATACATTTTATGAATAGGTGGTGTATCATTCCGAATGACTGTCCTAAGGCATTAATAAGACCACCGCCTGATAAAGAATGGAGTGCTGATACCTCGGCGTCTGTGTGGTTCAAGTACATATATCCTAAAACTCTGGATTCTTCCTGGCCTACTCAGTACAAACCTGTAAGTCAGTGAAGTTTATTTGTAATTCTTCTCTTAAAATTTGTAGGGGAAAATTTATGAGCTATTGTTATTAATCACTTAAGAGATATAATACATGTAGGCCTATTAGTCTGAGAGAGTTTGTACGATGCGTAAGGTTATTAATACAGACTAAATGCAATTAACTGTTAACTTAGAAATATGTGTAGGTCCGTAATGATATTTTATAAAGATTCAAGTAAATTTATTTTTTTAGATTGCACGCATGTGGACATATTAGATAAATCTGATATCTATCAGGACTTAATTTAAACAGTTAAGAGCAAATTAAAAATGTTAGTTGCTTTGGTAGACTAGATTTTTTTACATGTCATGTCGGTCTACATTTTGGGACACATTCCAAGGCTTAGCAATTATAAAATTGTTATTTACTGATTGCTCGTGGTGTGACTTTTACAGATAGAGATTCTACAAGGGCCCGGTGAGACTATATTTATGCCTACTGGGTGGTGGCATAGTGTCATTAACGTAACTGATTCAATCGCTGTCACTCACAATTTCTGCAGTTATAACAGCTTTCCAATCGTCTGGAGAGATTTTGGTAGACACAATACTGAGATGTCCAAGATTTGGTATCAAAGATTAAAGGTAGGCAACAAATGATTCCCCGTGTTGTGCTCGGGTGTGGTGATTGAGTCAAGCCTACACTGGACGATAGAAGTATCTAATATATTAGGCTGCGAACGGAGATTCACATTTCGCAACAACCTGTGGGCTATTTCTCCCTCGGCGGGACCGTGTGACGATTTCTGAAATGTTCCATAAATTACAGACGAAAAATTAAACTAGCAAGTAGACAAAATTTAACTCCTTATAAATTTTCATTCAAGTTAATAACCTTGTTTATTCACGCAGACAAGTTTAGAAGTTAGACTATTACATATTTTACATAGTCTACAAAAGTACTTAGACTCCTATATTCCAAATGGCTAATATTACGAATTTGTAAACTTATACATACATAATATTGCAATTGGTTAAATGGGAATTCATTATAAATTGTGATCTCTCTTAGTGCACTGCCTACTGGCAGGTCCATGGTACATAACGCCTCCACTCTTCTCTGTCTTTCGCCTTCCTCTTGAGTGGGTCTTTAAATCATCTAACATACCTAATCTCGGCCTGCCCCTGCCTCTTTTTCCTTCCATTCTACCTTCTATGACCTCTTTTAATAGACCTTCCCCCCTTAGAATGTGTCCTATCCATCTCTTCTTCCTATTTCTTAATACATTTATCAACTGTCTATCTGTGCCAACTCTCTCCAGGACTTCCTCATTTGTAACCTTTTGAGTACAGCTAATCCTCTCCATTCTTCTCCAAATCCACATTTCCAATGCCTCCAGTTTCCTAATATCTTCCTTCCTTAAGGTCCATGTTTCACAATCATATACTATCTTTATCTTTGAGTCTTTATTTAGACTTTTTGTTAATAGTTCTTTTCTACTACCAAAGGCCGCTTTTGATTGTGCAATCCTACTTCATATTTCGTCTCACATTTCCCATCATCGGTTATAGTATGACCCAAATATTTGAAACTCCTTACCTGTTCCAATTTCGCACCATTTATTGTGATATTAACTTCACCTTTATTATTGGACACTATCATAACTTTGGTCTTTTTTATATTAATATTCATGCCATATCTTAAAGCCGTATCATTCAGCCAGTATCCTCTGTAATCCAATCTCGCTGACCGCTACCATTCCTTGGTCATCTGCAAATCGTACATCTTGTAACAAATTCTCACCTACTTTTATTCCTTTTTCCAAGTCTTCAATGGCTTCCTCCATCATTGCTTCAGCGTAAATGTTAAACAGCAGCGGCGAAATGCTACAACCTTGTCCTATTTCACCTTCTTCTGAGTATTCTTGTTTGATTTTGATTACTGCTCTTGATTCATGTACAAGTTCAAAATTAGTCTTCTATCTCTCCAGTCAGTTCCTATTCTTTTTAAGATGTTCATCATCGTTATTCAATCAATCCTGTTAAGGGCCTTCTCGAAGTCTTCAAAGCATACAAAAACGTCATATACATATTCTAAGCTTCTTTCGCAAAGAACCCGCATTACCCCTATTGCTTCTCTTGTGCCGCATCCTTTCCTAAAACCAAATTGTGTCTTGCTCAGTAAAATAAATTATGATAGAAAGTTAAAATAAGAACTTCGATAGTTTAATTTTAAACTCTTAAACATATACCCAATATTGGCCTAATTTTAAAGTAGCCTAGGCTTAGGCCAATGTAAGAAATATCACGTCGCCATGTTAATATCAGTTACAACGAGCATGGTAAAGTTAAGGTTAACGTCAGTTTCCTCGCTCGAAGACGATGTCAATGACGGGCGAACCCAGGATTTAAACCCCGCACATACTGATCCGCGGTCGATTATCTTCCGACATCGCCACTGGCTCCAGCCATATAACAAATTTCAAATGTCAAGAACAAATCAACTAATGGCAAATGAAATCGTCAAGAGAACAACAATGAAACGTCCTATATTCCTGTTTTACATTACTTTCACATTCACAATCGAAATTAAGAAGAAATTTATTGAAATTTTTAATTTAAATATCTACTCTGAAAAAAATACAAATGATCAAATAATTTCATTTAAAATAGGACTTTACGACATTTTAATGGAATTTTCACTTTATGAGTACAGTATATGGATGAGTTATTTAAGGGAGCTATTAAGGAGGCTCCTTGGTGCTAGCCATTTGCATATGATATGGTGATAGATGGAGACACTGTGGAGAAAGTAAGCGATATATTGGATAAGTAGAGGGAGGCATTGGAAAGAAGAGGACTGATGATGAAGAAAGAAAAAAACGGAGCATTCGGAGGGTAGATAGAAGGGAGAGATGATAAACGGAGATAGAGTAATAAGTCGTCAGGTGATGGATCTAAAGAACGTAGCAGATTTTTACTACTCGGGGTCTGTAGCCTAATATATAGGCTGATGGGGAGTTGAAAAAGGATGTTACTAGTAGGATTAGGCTGGGTGGGCAAAGTGGAGGGCAGCTAATTGAGGATTTTGAGATAGGAGAATACCACTAAGATTGATAGGTAAGTTTTACAGTTCTATGGCAAGGCCAGCAATGATGTATCGTTCGGATTGTTGGGCACTAAAAAGGGAACATGTGAATAGTTTATATCTAACAGAAATAAGTATGTTGCGTCTAATGTGTGGAAAAACTGGAAAGGTTAGAATGAAAAAAATGTGAGGATGAATTTGAGTGTTGAGGGGATCAGGGATATGTTTGCATAGTCGAAATTGAGATGGTATGGGCATATGGTAAGAAAGGCAGATGAGGATGTGGTAAAGAGAGTTTGGTGTTAAGATCCGGACACTAAGCTAGAGAGAAGTAGACCACAACGGAAATGAGATGCGGTGATTAAGAAGTACGTTAAAAGTGGGGGAATGGCTGATGATATGGTGTGGGACAGAGAGGATTGGAGAAAGTCTATTCGTATCCGGGCAGGCTAGATAAACTGGCATTCAAGGTATGATGATGACGATAACGATGACGATGACAATGATGATTACGACGATGACGATGACGATGATGATGATGATGATGATGATGATGATGATGATGATGATGATGATGATGATGATGATGATGATGATGACGATGATGATGACGATGACGATGACGATGACGATGACGATGATGTTGATGAGGACGACGACGACGACGACGATGATGATGATGATGATGATGATGGTTGTCAAGGTCGATTCGATATATATATTAGTATGTATTTAGTATTTGTATTTGTAATTGAATTTCTAGTAAAGTATTTAAGAATACTACCAGATAAGTAAAGTTAATGTAAAGTATTGAGTTTTATTAAAGTGAGATCCTAGGCGGTAGCTAGGTGAGGGCAAGTGACCAATGAGGGCTGCCTTACAAGTGGAGCAGATACCTGGATTATAGCATATGCTAAATAAAAAAATCGTTTTGGTTATTTTTAACTAGGTCTGCTTAGTTCTGTTTATCACTGTTTAAAAACTTGAAATCTGTTTAATTATGTTCGAGGGTCATTTAAAATAAATTATCTGGTGATCTCAAATTCAGAAGCATTAGTGGAGTGAAATTAAACTAAAAGAATAAATAAAGTATAATTTCAAGCAAGTTAGACTTTATAGCTGAGAAGCCTTGTTGTGAGTCATGCCGAGAATATGTGTAACTGTGTTTAGAGTAGTTTGGTATATTGCTACTGTCTCACACTTTATTGTACTGCCTATTAGCAGAGCTAAGGCGCATATTCCTATTAACTTTCTGCTTTCACGCTTCATAAATAGCACTCCATCAATTAAAGATGTAATACTATCATAAGCTACTAAGCCTTATGCACACATTAATGTAGCCTATAGCTTGATATTAATATGGCTTCTGAGGTAATTCCCGTTGCCTTCCTCAGTTGTTACTCGGTTGCCTCTTAAGATACGTGAAGTTTACGGTTTGTCTAGTCTTTATCATCCTGAAGACAACACAGGAAATTGCTAATGTATAAATGCCATAAAACTTCAATATTTTATTTTACATTAGAGTATTATTTGTTGAACTCTGTAGATGTGTTGGTTTTATTTTTAATTGTTCTTTAAAGAGCGGTTGTATTTCCGTATTTTATGATGTCTCTTTATTTGTGTTGGAAGTAAACTAATCTCTGCCTGTATGCTATTTCTATAAATGTAAATACGTACATTGATTCTTAGCTCTGAACAATCAAAAGCTTTTTTACTGACTTGTGTATTTGTTTCAGAAAAAGTTTTTGTTATACTTGCACAGACGACATACCCCATGTGCTGGAGAGTTTCCTTGCTTAGTGTCTGTTTTTGTAGTTTTCGTTATTTCCTCCTTCAACTTTTTGCTAATTTAGTAATCGTTGCCTTTGAGAGCACTGATTGTTGCTAGCGTGGATTTAATATTACTTTAAACCCAAGGAGATTTTTCATTAACCGATGTTAACACTCGGTTTACCATGGTGGTCTCACATCCATGGACATTCATTGGGCTGAATTTTGCTTAACTTTGTTCATGGACACACAGCTAAGCACTCTAAATCCTGCCCTGAGATGCACATATTTATGCTTGACTTTATCCTAGAGGAATATTGACTTAACGCTGATGTGCTGATGTTTATGATTCGGGTAATCGATGTTGTCATGGACAACAATACGACTCTAGTCGTCTTATTATTTGTGTTGTTACTTGTAAAATATTGGTATTTGAACTACTGGTACCTACTGGTTACAGATTGAAACATCATCTTGCGAATAGGATTAGGCCGTGTAAAAGGGTAACACCAGGCCCTAAAAATTGTGACAGTTCATTAGCCCTCAAATACCTCTTACCCACTGGAGGAAACCAGTTACTATAAATTGCCAACTTGTCACATGTACTCTTGATGCTTTTGACCAGTAACTTTGAAGAAATTTTAAAATTATTTCCATTAATTATACTTTAATTGGGTATGTGCAAGGCACTCTAGCATTGGATACCCGAGTTGTTTCGGAAAAATTTGAGAATTGATCCCTCCCAGGCATCTGCGTGTGTTCGTAAGAAGTAACTGAAACAGATATAGGGCCTAACTGTGAAAAGTCGTTTTGCCTTTTGGTTAAACTTTATGATTACATATTAGTATATTACTTGTTTGTGCTTAAATATTACAGAGTAATAATTTACCCATGTTTTGTTTGGATTACTGTAAACATGACCATTGACTAGTTTGTATGAAGAAACCAATCAATCAGAAAGGCATTGCAAAGCTTGTAATTAATTATAAATATTACTTTGAATGACGACAAAAATTCACTCATGCTATGAAGTCTCTCTTCATTAGCCTAGATAGGCCTATTCCTCTTTTTGTCCTCAATAATTTAATGAATAATGATGGAATAGTTTTAGCAAACTATTAGTTTACTGCACACTGTAATATTTTAAAATAGCATCTGCTTATCTCCATCGCACAACCCTAGAAACCAGGAGAACTAGAGGAGATCTTATAGAGGTTTATAAAAGAATGCATGGGCTTACCGAATTAAGAACAACAGATTTTTGCAGATTCTCCATTAATGGTTTAAGAGGTCACAGCTATAAGTTGTTTAAGCCTAGTGTAAGGACAGACTTAGGAAAGTTTTCTTTTTCGCAAAGGATGATTGATAGACGGAACTCTTTGAGTGAGGAGGTTGTGAATGCGGTGTCGGTGAATAGTTTTAAAAATAATCTGGAGGTTGTAATCATGTATGATTGGGGATTAAAATAAGCCTTTGGCTTTCTTCCCTTGTTCCTGCTACCTAAGTTTGACTAATGATTGAATAATTGAAGACGGTAGCAGTTCTAGTAAATTCTGGTAAATACTGATAGCAATTATAAATTTGATAGTCATATAGGGCCTACGAGCTAGGCCATGGTATTGATGACAATAAATCTTACTCTGAATGGCGGGTATAAAATCTGTATCTCTATTTCATTGCTATCTCACAGATATCAGAATGTATTTATTTCCTTGAACGTTAGAAAATAAATTATCATATTACTTGACTGCAGACATTCCAGAACTATCTATTCCTTTATTTCATCAAAATCAATCAATTAATTTCTATAATTTAATATCTATAGTTTATAATAGGCCTATCTTATTCTACAAAATTTAGAAAGATACTAGAAATTTTATTAATCGATAGCAAAACATTACCAAAAGTTATAGACACCGTCGTGAATGATCATTGATTTCACTTAACATAACTCTACAATTTAGTAATGAATTACAATTAACAATATTTTCTATAACATGTTTGGATTCTCCCGATGGTAGGCCTACTTCGGTATTGGAGAAGTTGACCTAGAAATAACCAATAAAATTCGCGATGTTTATATTGTAAAGTGTCAATGCGCATGCGCAATAGTTGGAAATCGTTCCTGCAGCGAACCGCTTGTATGAGGGCATGCCTAAACAGGAAGTAGGGGGAGATAAAAGATGGAAGCGTGACAACAAGGACGTAAAACGTGCCAAGTTGAAAAGAGATTTAGGAGATTTTAAGAATCTCAAGAGTAGACGAATTGAGAGCAATTCGAACTATTTGTAGTCCATCGAACAGTCGATGTGGAGAGAGCGATCGGTAGACGATCGAACTGGGAAGAGAGTTCCATTGAAGTATTCCAACCTAGGGATTGTAGAGATCCTAGTAGGCAACTAGTAGAGAGGAAAGTTGAGTAAAGTGTAGGAATTTATGCTAGAGAGCGTATCAGTAATTTGTATGTCAAAAGTAATCGTATGTAATATAAAGTACTTGCCTTTGCGATATTTAAAGTGAACTGTAATTCGATAGAGAAGTATAATTTTTAGTTATTAGAATTTCGCGTACACGTGTGATTTGAAATCGTTTTAGTTTTCGTTCTACTATATGTCTGCGTATTAATCTATTTCTTTTCGTATTAACTTAATATTTAATTTAATAGTCGTTGAAGTTATCAATCACTTAGTAGGATATCTAGATTCAGTCAAATTGAGGACAGGTAAAGATTCCAAAATAATTATTAGAGGCATATTATAAGGATTTTAAATCCTGAACCATTTGATGTCAGGTCCTCATTTTACCTCAGACTAAAAATTGTAGAATCAGGTTCCTGACAATCTATATATCAGTCAGTCAGTCAGTCAGTCAGTCAGTCAGTCAGTCAGTCAGTCAGTCAGTCAGTCAGTCAGTCTGTCAGTCTGTCCGTCTGTCTGCAAATAAAATTGGTGCGAGTTGATGGTGTAATTTTTTCTTAGACTTATGAATTTTAAATTTCGATAAAGCACCTTAATTTCGAATGTGAAGGTAATGTCAAAATGGAATTTTGGACGCAATTATTCGAACAATTCTGCAGATATTTTGGTGTAATTGCACCAGTTTGTAGCTGAATAATGCACCATTTATGTGCAATTAAATTGGTGCAATCTGCACTTATTTTTATGCACTTCGAAATTTCTGTTTTTCAGTGAAAAAAGCAAGAAAACCTCGACCAGTCCCACTTTGAGTGGCAGTTATTGGCACAATTGTGCAGATATTTTGGTGCAATTGCACCAGTTTCTAGCTGGATAATATATCATTTACGTGCAATTATACTCGTCCACTTCGGACGCGTAGTTTTTGTTTAATTTAGTGTTGAATTTAAAGTTTCGATAAAAAACCATCATTTTGAAAGTGAACATGAATGTAATGTCAAACTCGAATAGACTATAGGACGTCGATTCTTTTATTTATCGTTCGATTATCTATATTAATACTTATTTTATATTGAGTAAGAAAACGTTTTGAACTACCTTAATTTTTCTCTTCTTGATTGGTTGATTAATCGCAGAAATTTAAACCGGTGATAGCGAAGATTGCTCTCGGGATTGACTTGGCTCAGCCCTCAAGTTATGCTGCCGACTCTATATACGGAGATGCATCGGAGGAATCGCTGCTATTAGCCAGCGACTATGAAGCGATCTGTAGAAACTCGAAAGGTTACAAAGCCAGATATAAACGGTATAGCATTTTGCGTAATTTCTTACTAAAAATCAAAAATTGCTACGATCAGTTGATCACACGTCACAATTGCCTGTAGCTAGGCGTGAAGCTATCTAATACTACTTAGCTGGAGAAGCTCCGAATTTATTTTCTTCCATAATAATTGCCTAATGCTTAATTTTTCCTTTTTAATTATTGTCCAATTTTGAACAGTGTATTTGCTTTAACCTATTGAATTTAGAAAAGTATATTGAGCTGCTGTTAGCATGCTATACTCAATAAACATATTTCTAGCACTTTTAGTGTCCTAACCCTAAGACTCTGTGTGACAAAAAAGGAACATTAAGTGGTAGCAGGTATATATATATATATATATATATATATATATATATATATATATATATATATATATATATATATATATATATATTTATGACCAGTGATGACGAATCTCGACGCATGCCGCTTTGAAATGAAATTGTTTGGCCAATTTTGGAGATATTTTGGCGCAATTGAACCACTTTGTAGTTGTAGGCTAAACAATTAAATAGGTCCTATAGGGCCTATGTGCTATTTCAACGGTATCCTTCGATTCAATAGTGTTTAGTTTAGCAAACTTTTGAATTTTAAATTTACGTAAAAAAATACTTAACTTTGAATGTGAGTGTGGATGCAATACTAAAAACTAGAATATAGGACGAGTGCATAGGCGATAAAATTTAAGTCGTTAGATATTACACGTCTTAAATAGCAAAATTACTTTTATGACATTTAGGCTTTCCAGAGTGCATCGTCATTTTATCATTTTTCGAATAAGAGACTACTATGTACATGTGTATAGGTTAAAACCATTAATAACATGTAAATGCATATAGGTCTATTGGTTAATACTAATTTTAATTAGCTTAATAAATTAACTCGAAAACTGGACTCACTACAGCAGAATCATGCTCTTTTAGTCTTTTTTGTAAGATTTCAAGACGTGTTTTCTCTTAAACATTTGTGAATCCCACCAAACAATAAATGTTGACATAATTCTTAATAGCAAAATCCAGGCAACATATTTGCACAATTGGTCCATATGAGGATAATATTAGTAATTCTTACACGTATCCAAATAGCACTACGGTCTATAGAAGTTCATCATGGAAGCTTCTTTAGAAAATCTAATGTATACATGTAAATTTGGCCCCTACTAATTAAATACCCATCCCATTAAAACAATATTCAACCCTGCCAAACCTAACCAATTCCATAAAGCAACCCGACCCAATGCCTTCTCTTAACAGCATTGATAATATGCTTACGTAACCACCAATAGGCAATAGGGTTAAAAACAACTTGGCAGTTTTTATCCGAACGTTTTAGCTACAGAAATAGTCCTCAAGCTTAGATATACCGAGATATAGTATAACTTATATTAAAGACGTAGGCTATATCGTCAAATCTTGTTGTATCCTGAACAAGTCGTTCTTTTGTTCTTGTTGCTTGTACAGAGACCCTACAATGAGGAGCGCAAGTTCCAATCGTCTGAGGAGTTCTTCTGTAACCTCTCTGTTTCCTTCACAGCGTCGTCTTCCATCTTCCAGCAGAGGTCGCGCTCGCTTTCCCACTCTATCTATTCCACGCATTAGAGCACCCAGTCGATCCAGATCTCCAAAGAAGAGACGCTGGAACAATCAGGACATTGTATTGTTGGTAGGCCCTACCTGAGACAGTTTAAGAGTAGACGCGCTGGAGCTCCTCGCCAGCTAAAGTCATTATGAAATTATTCCTCTGAACTCTAATCTTAGTTATAATTGAAGATCGGTGTCTAATGGAAGATATTTTTATTGTATTGTGCAATATATGTAAAACGTCGTATCAAGCAGATTAATTCATATATTTATTAAAACAAAAGTGTAGGCCTAAATAATTACAAATTTCTGATAAAATGTGCATAATGCTAATTGAAAATCTGGGTGGAATGGAAGGACATTTTTTAATGTATTATTTAATAAATGTGCAACTTCATAACAAGCAGATTAATTTATATATTTATTTTAAAAAGTGTATATAGACAAATTTATGATAGAAAAGTACATAATGACGTATTTCTGGCAAAAAATGTATAACTATAAATGTCTTCAGTAAATATAAGTTTAAAGGATGACGCTAAAGAGACAGAATGTAATATCACTGTTGAGAGTCATTGTCTGGTGTATCGTACACATATTAGAAGAATTATCCACAAGCCAGTAATATCAAATGCTACACATAGTTTTAAACAAAGTATTCTACCGCGGAACTACCTGAAGAAGCAGGTCTATGTGTCAATATATAAATATAGTGTCACGCATATATCATAAACTAGTGAATAACTCTACGATCCTATACGGTCTGATAATTAATTAGTGCTACGATTTTATTGGTAAGATTAGCTTTCGCATAATTATTCAATTATCCATACTTTAATCACATAATAGCCTATGTATTATTACCATAAAAGGTAGACTTTTAGGCCTAGTATTCCTGAACTGAGAGCCGAAACAGTTTTCTGACATAATAAATGGTGGTGCTGAAATGACATTACTGGAGACAAATATAAGAGTGATAAAATTTATTCTAAACTAAATTCATTAGACCAATCCTTCAAAATTTGGCTTATTTAATAAATGCAACTTTTCAATGAAAATAAAAAATTACCTTAACAACCAAAATGTTAGTTCTTAATTAATACAAACAAATAGCAGGACTACTATTACCACTAATCCACGACATCATGACTTTTCACCAAATAAAATATTGTAACTTTGTTTAATGAATGCTAAATGTAAATGGTAATGTACAGTGATAACGTAAATTGAACATTAAAAAATTATGAAAGAAATTACAATTATTCACAATGCCATTATATTTAATTGTTTTATTTCTTTATATAATTACTCATTTCTATATTAGGCTAATACATTAACGGAATACCATTTTCACCATATTTCATAAAAATCAGATATATTCCAAAATAATATTTGATGAATGAGTCTTTACCATCAGTAGAGACCAGTGTCTGGTTGTCAAAATAGTCTAGGTTTTAGCCTTCATCAGTGCTACAATTAAACTCCTACCGCACTGTCATTTGATTTTCATTGGTAAACTGAAAAATGCTGAAAGCCTTGAAAAGCGACGTCTAAGCGCACTCAACTCCTCGCACACCCCACCCACCCCAGTTTTCGAGAATTCTAACATCGGCCTAAAACGTATCACCAGTAGACCAACGACACTTTATTACTCTGCCGCTAAAGAAAGTTGTTAGGGGAAGACAAGCCTAACTCCTGTTCTAAGCTCGCACCGATAGATCCTTTAGCGAAATTACTTCTATTACTTGTGTTATTATTTATTAATTATTACTTGACCTCATACTTGTGTTTATAATAACTGTCCGAGTAACTGTACTCAACTTTACCTCCTGACAATCTTAATATTTACTGCCCATTGGGACTTGCAGAGCCATTGCCGTTTGTTTCATTGTCACGCTCCTCACTGATCGTTCCAGACACGCTCGGCTCTCTATCCTCTGAAGTTGCATTTCTCTTGCCAGATTCTGATTTTCTCACCTTATCTGACCTATCCTTTGGTGAATTTGATCTACTTCTACTGGCAGACTTACTTCTCCCCTTATTTCTATCCGCCGACCCACTTACTGACTTTTTTCTATCCAACGACTCGCTGTTTGCATTCCTTCTCACAGCTGACCTACTCCTTGACTTACTTCGATCCTTCGAGCGGCCTCTACGTTTCGATGATTCCCTGTCGGAGTCATCGCGAGCTTTTCTCTTACGATCATACGATGAGCTGCGGGATCTGCTGCTGGAGCTACGATGTCTGCGCGAAGATTTACGTCTGCTACCACTCCGACTTCTGCTTCCTGACGAACGGCTGTAATAGTATACACAACACCGTATAAACATCGATACACATTCTCTCTCTCTAAGTGCACTGCCCACTAGCAGGTCCATGGTATATAACGCCTCCACTCTTCTCTGTCTTCCGCCTTCCTCTTCATTTCCACATATTAGTGGGTCTTTAAATCATCTAACACACCTAATCTCGGCCTGCCCCTGCCTCTTTTTCCTTCCATTCTACCTTCTATGACCTCTTTTAACAGACCTTCCCCCTTAGAATGTGTCCTATCCAACCCAACTCTTCTTCCTATTTCTTAATACATTTATCAACTGTCTATCTGTGCCAACTCTCTCCAGAACTTCCTCATTTGTAACCTTTTGATACACATTATCACCGTAGAAATTTGTAAATCAAAGGCTTCATAGATTTTAACATTTGGCATACTGTAGAGATGTATTTAACAATGCTCTTTCGTAATTGCAAAGAAACTAAATTATAATTAATGAAGTTACCAATAGAATAATTGAGGGCATCTAGAATAAAAATTATAATAGCCGTTTGTCAATAAATTACAAAAACTATAATTACAAAAATGCTTACATCATAATAATGACAATAATAAAGACACTATTAAAAATAAAACAGTCATAAAATGCTAATAATGTAATAATGATGCTATATTAATATTAATAACAACAAGAATAATACAAAAATTACAGTAGTAGTAGTAGTAGAGATAGATTTAAGGTCCATTTCCACATAGCTAGTGCTCAACATAGTTCAGATTCAGTCCAGGGATGATATTAAAGAAGCAGAATGATTTTTGAACACTCGAAATATTACAACTATAAGATATCAGCCACGACTACAATTAACAACAAGTAGGCTATGAATATGACTTGAAATGTGTGAGTAGATAAGTACCGGAAACCAGCCACCTGGCAGAGCACTAGATAGAGACAGGGGGTATGCATAAAATATTACTGAAGGCAACTAACCTACGATGTTGGTCTTTCTCTTCACGAATTTTAAGTTTACGCTCATACAAGTCATAACCATCGTACTTCTTGATGGCTTTCTCCATGTCTCTGCGAGTGGAGAAGTCCACGACCCTGATGTGTAAGCAAACAAAAAACAAAAGCAATAAAATAAAGAGAAACATAAACCAAAGCTAAACCTTCAGAGATTGATTAAATACAATTAGAGAAGCAACTTCTCATTACTATCTTACCTATCATATTTATCTTATCTATCATATTTATCTTTTTTTATCTTATTTCTCATTACTACGCCTTTGCATTGTCCAAGACTTCACACTTATGCTTCAAAATCAGTCGACATTAAAATCTTCATCTTAATTTGACTGTTCTCCACATATATTCAGTTCAGTTACAAATCAAGACTTGAAGCACGATGGAAAAGGGTCCTGCTCTAGATCGGTGGTGATGCAAAGTTTATTCAATGTGAAAAGCCATTTTAACGGCACAGGGTCAGTAAGCATACATACTTAGTCTATGCCCCACGTTCTTTCCATATTTCAACATTTCTGCTACATCGCTGTTTGTAATATTTGCATTTTGAGAGCACATCGATTGAAACCGGCGCAGAATAACCTTCCAATAATAACCTTAAGAGCAACCTTAAAATAAGAATAACCTTCCAACGCCTTGTAAATTTTTTCATTCAAAACCGTCACCACTCGGTCTTTCATGTTGATAACCCATCCGAGTAATAACCACGCCCGATGTAGCTTAACTTTGCTTATTAACGCGCTGCTAAATCAAGGGCTCTAAAGCCCGTCACCAAGTACCATAAGACACAGAAGCTTAAGTTCTCCTGCTATATTAGTATTCTTTGTAATATGTTTTGTATCAGTAACGTATTACAGTCTTAACTTAATACCCAAATAGGGCCCAAACAAAATGAGAATTTCTTAGGTACTGATTCAATGTTACATGGTTTGTCTATATCAAATGTCCTATAAAGGATACAGTTAAGATTAAAACGGCTTTAATTTTCTCCCGAACTGATTTTAGAATATATGAAAATTCAGGTAAAACTGAGAGGAAGGGTTCTTTAAACTGACACTGCAGAATTCCAGTTGAATTTGCAGACAACACAACGAATAATAGTCAGAGACGGTCTGGCTTGGTTTCAAACCAACCCATGCATGCACTTAGACTAGTCAGGCTAAATATTTAGTCTATTATTGTCTAAGATACGAAACCAGTAAAATAACACTCCGATTAAACTGAGAATGTGATCGACAGTTTCTATAGATATGCAGAGTAGTGTAGCCAGACCGTAACTGGGACTGCCCAGCTACGGTTTAGCCTATTAGCCTATAGGCTAGCAGCAGCTAGGTTATAGCCTAGCTGCTATAGCCTAGCTGCTATTAGCCTAGTTATAGCCTAGCAGCAGCTGCTGCGGGCGGCTCTCGGGGCGGCGCTGCCGCAGGGGGGGGGGTATGACGCGCTGACGGGACGGCTCTGCTGCGGCCTGTCTAAACAAGTCTGACAAAAACCAGATGCGCGGTGCCTTGACACAGAGAATGTTCCAGAATTTCAAAACAAACTCATTACGTAGTCGCAAACGTAAAGTCTGCTATTACACATTGTGGTGAAACCGTTGATTCTTACTCATATGTTCTACATATTGCGCAGCGTTTAAAATACGCAATACCTACGTTGTTATACGTACCGCAACTGTTGTTATGATGTATGGAAATTGTAACTTGTGTTATTGGAAACTTTATCAAATTTATTATATCATGACGGCGTGCATTCATCAACTTTAAATATATCAAGACATCTTTTGATTAACTTTAACTTTATGAAGATAAGTTTTTATCAATTTTAAATTTATCAAGTTATTTTTTATCAACTTTTAACTTTATCAAGGTGTGATTTTAGCAATTTTAAATTTATAAAGTTAAGTTTTATCAACTTGACATTTATCAAGTCGTCTTTTTTATCAACTTTAACTTTATCAAGTCATGATTCTATCAATTGTAACTTTATCAAGGTATGTTTTTATCAAATTTAACTTTACCAAGTCATGTTCTTATCAACTTTAACATTACCAAGGTATCTTTTTATCAATTTTAAATTTAACAAGTCATGTTTTTTATAAAATTTATTATCATGAAGGCATGTTTTTATCAACTTTAACTTTATCAAGTCATGTTTTTATCAATTGTAACCTTATCAAGGTATGTTTTTATCAACTTTAACTTTACCAAGTCATGTTTTTATCAACTTTAACTTTACCAAGGTATCCTTTTATCAATTTTAAATTTAACAAGTTATGTTTTTATAAAATTTATTATCATGAAGGCATGTTTTTATCAACATTAAATATACCAAAGGCAACTTTTTATCAACTTTAACATTATCAACTTAAGTTTTTATCAATTTTACATTTATCCTGTTATCCATTTTATCAACTTTAACTTTAACAAGGTAAGTTTTATCAATTACACATTTATCAACTGGTCTTTTTTATCAACTTTAACTTTAACAAGGTGTGATTTTATAAATTTCAAATTTATCAAATTAAGTTTTATCAATTTGACATTTATCAAGTCATCTTTTTATCAACGTTTATTTTAACAAGTTGAGTTGTTATCAATTTTAAATTCATCAAATTAAGTTTTATCAATTTTAAATTTATCAAGTCGTCTTTTTTATCAACTTTAACTTTAACAAGTTAAGTTTTTATCAAATTTATTATCATGAAAGCGTATTTTATCAACTTCAACATTATCAAGTCATGTTTTTATCAACTTTAACTTTATCAAGTCATGTTTTTATCAATTGCAAATTTATCAAGATATGTTTTTATCAACTTTAACTTTACCAATCCATATTTTTACCAACTTTAACTTTACCAAGGTATCTTTTTATTAATTTTAAATTTAACAAGTTATGTTTTTTTAAATTTAATATCATGAAGGCATGTTTTTTATCAACTTTAAATATACCAAAGGCATCTTTTTATCAACTTTAACATTATCAACTTAAGTTTTTATCAATTTTACATCTATCCTGTTATCTTTTTTATCAACTTTAACTTTAACAAGGTAAGTTTTATCAATTTTACATATATCAACTCGCCTTTTTTTTATCAACTTTAACTTTAAAAAGTGTGATTTTATCAATTTTAAATTTATCAAATTAAGTTTTATCAATTTGACATTTATCAAGTCATCTTTTTATCAACGTTTATTTTAACAAGTTGAGTTGTTATCAATTTTAAATTTATCAAATTAAGTTTATATTATTTAAGTTTAAGATTTTATCACAGGGCGAAACTGAGGCAACAAGGAGCGAATCAGGACCACCACTCGGGTCCCGATGTTTGTTGCCTCGGTTTCGCCTTGTGATAAAATCACACCTTGACAAAAACTTATCTTGTAAAAATTAGAGTTGATAAAAATATGGCTTGAAAAAGTTACACTTGATAAAAATTTAACTTGCTAAATTTAAAGGTGTTACAAACTTAACTTGCTAAAGGTAAAGTTGATAATGTGAAGGTTAAAGTTGATAAAAAAGATGACGTGGTAAAATTAAAGTTGATAAAATCACACCTTGATAAATTTACGGTTGCTAAAAACACGACTTACTAAAGTTAAAGTTGATAAAAACATGACTTGGTAAAGTTACATTTGATAAAAACACACCTTCATTTTAATAAATTTGTCTTAAAAAACAACTTGATAAAGTTCATGAAGATAAAAACTTAACTTGTTAAAGTTAAAGTTGATAAAAAAGATGACCTGATAAATTTAAAATTGATAAAGACTTCACTTGTTAAAGTTAAGGTTGATAAAAACATGACTTGGTAAAGGTCATGTTGATAGAAACACACCTTCGCAATAATAAATTTGATATAAAACACACCTTGAAAAAGTTAATGTTGATAAAAACTTAACCTGTTAAAGTTAAAGTTGATAAAAACACACCTTCATAATAATACATTTTATAAAAACATGACTTGATCAATTTAAAATTGATAAAAACTTAACTTGTTAAAGCTAAAGTTGATATAACGATGACTTGATAAATTTTAAATTGAGAAAAACATGCCTAGTTAAATTTAAAATTGATAAAAACATGCCTTGATAAAGTAACAAATGATAAAAACACATCTTCATAATAATAAATTTTATAAAAATTTAACTTGTTAAAGGTAAACTTGAAAAAAAAGACGACTTGATAAATGTCAAATTGATAAAACTTAACATGTTAAAGTTAAAGTTGATAAAAAAGATGTCTTGATCAATTTTAAATTGATAAAATCACACCTTGATAAAGTTAAAGTTGATAAAGGGATGACTTGGTAAATTTAAAATTGATAAAAACATGCCTTGCTAAATTTAAATTTCATAAAAACTTAACTTGTTAAAGTTAAAGTTGATAAAAATATGTCTTGATAAATTTAAAATTGCTAAAATGACACCTTGATAAAGTTAAGGCTGATAAAAAGATGACTTAATAAATTTAAAATTGATAACAACTTAACTTGTTCAAATAGACGTTGATAAAAAGATGACTTGATAAATTTAAAGTTGATAAAAAGATGACTTGATCAATTTAAAATTAATAACAACCTAACTTGTTAAAGTTAAAGTTGATAAAAAGTATGACTTGCTAAATTTGAAATTGATAAAATCACACCCTTTGTTAAAGTTAAGTTGATAAAAAAGACGAGTTGATAAATGTAAAATTGATAAAAACTTAACTTGTTAAAGTTAAAGTTGACAAAAAAGATGTATTGATAAATTTAAAATTGATAAAAACATGCCTTGTTAAATTTAAATGTTATAAAAACTTAACTTGTTAACGTTAAAGTTGATAAAAAGACGACAAGACGACTTGATAAATGTCAAATTAATAATTCTTAACTTGTTAAAGTTAAAGTTGATAAAAAAGATGTCTTGACAAATTAAAATTTAAAAAAATCGCACCTTGATAAAGTTACGCTTGATAAAAATTTAATTTGATAAATTTAAAATTGATAACAACATAACTTGTTAAAATAAACGTTGATAAAAAGATGACTTGATAAATGTCAAATTGATAAAACTTAACTTGTTAAAGTTAAGGTTGATAAAAAAAATGTCTTGATAAATTTAAAATTGCTAAAATGACACCTTGATAAAGTTAAGGCTGATAAAAAGATGACTTAATAAATTTAAAATGATAACAACTTAACTTGTTCAAATAGACGTTGATAAAAAGATGACTTGATAAATTTAAAGTTGATAAAAAGATGACTTGATCAATTTAAAATTGATAATAACCTAACTTGTTAAAGTTACAGTTGATAAAAAGTATGACTTGCTAAATTTGAAATTGATAAAAACTTAACTTGTTAAAGTTAAAGTTGATAAAAACATGCCTTGATAAAGTAACAAATGATAAAACACATCTTCACAATAATAAATTTTATAAAAACTTAACTTGCTACAGTTAAAGTTGATAAAAAAGACGACTTGATAAATGTCAAATTGATACAACTTAACTTTATAAATTTAAAATTGCTAAAATTACACCTTGATAAAGTTAAAGTTGATAAAAAGATAACTTAATAAATTTAAAATTGATAACAACTTCACTTGTTCAAATAAATGTTGATAAAAAGATGACTTGATAAATTTAAAGTTGATAAAAAGATGACTTGATAAATTTAAAATTGATAACAACCTAACTTGTTAAAGTTAAAGTTGATAAAAAAAGATGTCTTGATAAATTTTGAATTGATAAAAACACACCATGATAAAGTTAAAGTTGATAAAAACATGCCTTCATGATAATAAATTTTACAAAAACATAACTTGTTAAATTTAAAATTGATAAAAAGATACCTTGGTAAAGTTAAAGTTGGTAAAAACATGACTTGGTAAAGTTAAAGTTGACAAAAACATGCCTTGATAAAAGTACAAATGATAAAAATACATCTTCATAATAATAAATTTTATAAAAACTTAACTTGCTAAAGTTAAAGTTGATAAAAAAGATGACTTGAAAAATGTTAAATTGATAAAACTTAATTTGTTAAATTTAAAATTGATAAAATCACACCTTGTTAAAGTTAAAGTTGAAAAAAAAGACGAGTTGATAAATGTAAACGCTATTAAACTTACCTTGCTAAAGTTAAAGTAGATAAAAAAGATAACAGGATAAATGTAAAATTGATAAAAAAACATGCCTTCATGATAATAAATTTTTCAAAAACATAACTTGCTAAATTTAAAATTGATAAAAAGATACCTTGGTAAAGTTAAAGTTGGTAAAAACATGACTTGGTAAAGTTAAAGTTGATAAAAACATACCTTGATAAATTTGCAATTGATAAAAACATGACTTGATAAAGTTAAAGTTGATAAAAAGACGACTTGATAAATGTCAAATTGATAAAACTTAACTTTATAAATTTAAAATTGCTAAAATCACACCTTGATAAAGTTAAAGTTGATAAAGAGATAACTTGATAAATTTAAAATTGATAAAAACTTAACTTCATAAAGTTAAAGTTAATAAAAAGATGTCTTGATATATTTAAAGTTGATGAATGCACGCCGTCATGATATAATAAATTTGATAAAGACATAACTTGTTAATATTAAAGTTGATAAAAAACATGCCTTGATAAAGTTCATGTTGATAGAAACACGTCTTGGTAAAGTTAAAGTTGACAAAGTTGCCTTGTCGTAAAAGTGCTTACTGTCTATAAACACTTAATGTTGTCACTTAGAGACACTTAACGGGAAAAGTGTTTGCGATTTTCAAATATCATAACAACAGATGTGCAAAATGACACATACAGACAGAGATACAAGCAGACAATCTGTCAAATTATGTAAACAATGACAACAAGGTGCTGACGTAAGAGTTGATGCAAACAAAACAGAAGTGTTGACGTAAAAGTGCTGATGTTAACAATAAAATGCTGATGAAAACAAAAAGATACTGACGTAAGCAATTAAAACGGTTTAGGTTAGTAGGCCAAAGTATAAAAAGCCGCAGCAGAGCCATCCCGTCAGCGCGTCATACCCCCTGCAGAGCGTCATCCTCCCCCGCAGCGCCGCAGCAGAACGCGCCGCCGCCGCAGCAGCTGCTAGGCTATAGGCAGCTGCTAGGCTACAGCCTAGCAGCTGCTAGGCTAATAGGCTAAACCGAAGCTGGGCAGTTCCAGAATCGGCCTTTTATATCTACTATGCAGTAAATTCCTAATGTGAAGTATCAATTGCCTTGGAAAACTGAAGTATCTGTAGATTTAGCGATGACAACGGCTTATTACTTACCCTTCATTTCGCTTGTCCCGGTGAGCATCTGCATATATAACGTCTCCAGCTTTACGCATCATATCCTTCAGATCCTATACGTTATACAGATAACAAGCAAAATTAGGAACCGCGATAGTCCAAGTTTACAGCACCCTTCCTTTAAAACACACAAATAAAAATGAAAGTCCGTTTCCTCACTCGAAAGCGATGTCAGTGACGGGAGAGCCCACGATTTGAACCCCGCACATAGTGATCCGCGGTCGAATAACTTACCGACATCGCCAACTAAAATAACAGAACTAAAATTAATTAACTAAAACTAAACATTAACTAACTAATAACTAAAATTAACTAACTAAAACTAAAAGACTTAACTAAAATAAGACAAATTAATCAGTATTATCTTCTTGCCCTCTCTCCTGCAGCCTAATATATAGTATGCGTTACTGTGGCATTTAGCATAGAGAGGCACTTTATAAATATACTTATTACTATTTATATTGTTATGCTTTGTCTATATTGATTCCTTATAGCATGCTTTATCTTTAATGATTCCGACCAATAGATGACTATAACCCGCAAATTTCATTTAAATACTATATATTCATAGTCAGTCAATCATATTAATCACCTCTTCATTAGCAAATACATAAAAATACTCATAAGGATAGAAATTTGATCAAGTATTTATCGCACAATAATGAATCGCTTAAGCAAAGAGTAAAATAGTAATCACATCAAATACGGTTGTTACTACTCTTTTCATTAGTTTTATGAGACTGCGCCTACATATCACTTTATCACATTTATTTTATTAGCTAATAATACTATGAATTTTTAATACCTTCTACAAATATGGCAAAAGCAATACATTATTATTGTTAATTATGATAATACATTAAATACCAAAAATTATACATTTTTTTACAGTCTCCCAACCTTGGCTACACGGGATTTAAAGGATGATGATGATAATGATTACAGTATAAGAAGCGCAATAATAGAATAGTAGCTCTAATTTAACAGCTACCTTTGGAATTGTGTTTAATGTTTTAATTGACGACAGTAGCATACTAGTTGTTCTGATGCCCTTAAAGTTGTGAATAATATCAATATTTTAATTGATACAATATGTCAGTTGTAAAGATTTATGTTTATCGAGAATGCAACTGAAATATCGCACAAAAATATTTGGAAAAAAGATTAATGAACTTAATTATCTTAATTCTTACACAATTTATAGCAAATAACTAGGTCAGAACAGTTGGAATGTCAAAAAAGTGATTAATTATTTTATTAATTATAGTAAAATGACCCCGCAGAAGATTTTGCAAACTATAAGGTTTCTAACATTAATAAAATTCCAAAAACTAGGCTTCAACCATAGGAGAAACCAAATCATATATTCAAAGCAACGAAATATAGTCTTAGTTTTATTAGCTTGTAATTGAATCGCTGGTAACAGATACATTACAAAATAATGACTTAAAATTATTAAAAATAAGCTCTGCCAGGCAATACAACAGTATAACTAAATCTAACAGTCTTTGAAAACATAACAATACCGTCAACAACCGACTGAGCTGGGAAATAAGCCAGCGGCCTCCAGAGTATCAAATTGGGGTGTAACCAACTGATCCATCCAATCGAGATGAAATTTATATTTTATAACGTGTGCGCAGTCCTATATCGGACTGCGCAGACTTGATATCATTTTAGCATTTAACCCAATAAAGGAATTAAATATCAAGACAAATATTGCTAACATAAATTGGTTAAGTACTCACAGAGTAGGCACACAGTCATGCACAAATGATGGAGCAATTAATTACCTGATACCCTCGCCAGATTTCGATTTTTGAGAAACCTTTGCCTGCCATTGCCATTTTATTGAATCTCAGATTGCCTATCCATTGCATTGGAACTGAATGGAAATTGACCAGGTCGTCATTGACCATTGATTAATTGATTGATTGATTGGAAGCATCATTGAGCACACAGATCCACACAGCTATTCCCCACCAACTTGTTGCATAAAATTCAAGAAACCTAAATCGTTTATTATGTGCAAAAATAAATTTTAAATGCAGAGGCGCCATCGTGTAGCGATCTTGGATTCAAAAAGATAAAGTATTGAAGAACTGGATAATGTGCACACACAAAATACAAGTGCACACTGAAAATGTGCATACAAAATACATGTGCACACACAAAAGTTAAAGATGAACAATCTTAAAAGTATTTAACTTGATTTGTTCAAACTCTTCAATTCACATCTCTGAAATATTAAACAACCAGGTTATAGCCGTTTACCAGATCAAACATTAGTTCGCCATAATTCACATTTATATATAAGTCCAGCTAAAATGATATAAAAAATATATTGATTTGACGTGAAATGTTTAAGTAAAATGTCAGGTACAGTTATGAAGTTAAACATACTGAAGTGCAACAGTCATATCATGCACATCTATATTATGATATGCACTTGTAGGTGATGTGCACGTGTCATGTGTTGTGCACCTGAGATGTATTGTGCACCAGTGAGGTGTTGTGCACCAGTGAGGTGTTGTGCACCAGTGATGTGTTGCGCACCAGTGATGTTTTGTGCACCAGTGATGTTTTGTGCACCAGTGATGTTTTGTGCTCCAGGGGGGTGTTGTGCACCAGTGAGGTGTTGTGCGCCTGTGATGTGTTGTACACCTGTGAGGTGTTGTGCACCAGTGAGGTGTTGTGCAGCTGTGATACAAAGAGCAAGTATGATGCGACATGTAACTTTCATATGAGGTAAAGATGATGTACAATAACTGTTGAGCGAGGTAAAGAAGAGTATAATCATGCAAAGTTATTATGTACATTTATGAAGAGATGTGCAATTATTATGTGCAGTCGCAAAGAGATGTGCAGTAATTATGTGCAGTGGTGAAGAGATGTGCAGTAATTATATGCAGTTGAGAAGAGATGTGCGGTAATTAAGTGCAGTTGTGAAGAGATGTGCAGTAACTATGTGCAGTTGTGAAGAGATGTGCAGTAATTATGTGCAATTGTGAAGAGCTGTTTAGTCTTATGTGAAGTTGTACTCTCTAGTAATTTTGTAAGCACATTAACACAATATGTGACCAAAAATTGTTGACATAAATATGATAAGCCATAATTATTACTGATCCAGTGTTATACCGATGTACTTGATTAATATTGTCAAGAAATAACGCATTATATTTGATAGAGCTCAACCTGCCAGCTCACTCGTGACGAGAGGTTCTTCACAGTAATTCTATACCTCGGACCTCTACGTGAGTCTCTGCGTGGTCCGTATCTATACAGAGTATGAAATAATTTAACAAATACAAACAAAAAGCACAAAATTAAGAGCACGTTTTATTAAAAAGGATAAACTGACCTATGTCCTATTAGAATACATAACAGATATAATTCACCAGTTAAATTGTCAAATTTGTACCATATTTGCCAGAAATGCAGATGTCAGGGTTTTGAATCTTAGTTCTACAATCTTTGAGAGTAACCAATCGATGCAGAAAGTTAAACTTAGCTTCTTTGCTTCATATAGCTGCGTCTCTATGATAGGGTTCATAGAAGTCACGAGCTTTAATTTGGAAGCACTAAAATCATAAGCCTAGCCTTTGCACACTTGTGCCTCATATATAATCGACTACACGCACTGAGCATTCAATAGCTCATGCTTATTCCTCTCTAAAAAATATAAGATTTTTCTAAAGTGTTGTCTTCATAAACAAACACAGTATCTTTAATGCAGAGGAATAAGAGATTATACAATCAAACATAAACATCCTCATTTTTTTTTTTTTTTACTATCTTGATTTAATTAAACCACTGAAAATTCTTGTTTGGTCATGTAAAAGCTACAACATACTAATCTGCAACTTTGTAATCCTGATAAACTACTAAACCTAAATGACATTTTTCTTTACTACTTTCAATATTTTATTATTTAAAGCATACACGCCTGTTGCTAGAAAATTAATTATCACTCAAAAAGTGAATAACCTCACATTTCTCCACATTAAATTCCAAACCATATAACTGCACACATTTACATAGCAATTTCATGCCTAGAAGCATGGTTTAGTCTTTGTATCCAACTTTGCTACACTATATTAGGGTCAAAAGCAACGCTTAAATTAAATTAATTATTTCGTCCATCTCCCCGTGTTGTGTCCGGGTTGTATGAAGAATTGACCAACCGGTGACTGCATGAGTCATAGAAGGCGACTAAAGCACTAAGATCCATACCAACGTCAGGATGATCGTTCGTTTGGTGAGCGCCTAGGCTCCAGAAATTCCAACAAAAATTTAAACAAATTGAAAAGTCTAAAATAGGGGATTGGCGATATTGTGTGGTATAGGACAGAGTGGGTTTGAGGGAGTCTATTTTTATCCCGACCCTGGTAAAACTGGGATTCAAGGGAGGATGATGATGATGATGATGATTTCATCCATCATCTATATCAGTGCATAACAATTAAAAACAATAATGGTTCAAATACAAAAGGGATTAATAACGTTTCTATAATATTTACTGATAACAGATTATCATAATTTAAGTAGCCCCTTGGTAGCTGTAAGTCTCTCTTCATACTGTAAGTCTAGTCATGCACTAAACAGCATCACAAAGAAAAGTGAACCTGTTAGAGGAGCGATACTCTGGCAGCTTGTAGCCACGATCAAGGTCACGTAACAAATCTTCGCCTCGGGGTACACCACGAGCGTGTTCAACCTGAATCCTATCAAACATAACTCAAATTAATCTCACTGAATAAACACACATTAAAGTAAACATACATTATAGTGAAATGATCAACTACGTTGATATCTATCACTTTTAATACCACATGTTTAAACCGTTAGGCAATTTAGACCATTTTCCGTGTAACCAGTCCAGTGAATGTCCGAGATTTTACTCTCAGATCCTCAAATCAGCGCGGCTGGGATTCGAACCCACAAGGGTTCAATTCACCCCAGGATCTGTCATTTTAAAATTTCATGACGTTACCCCTACGATATTGAGAAATATGAATGTCATTAACACACACGTTAATGATACATCTGTAGGGCTGTTAATGATGTTGTATCATCCGTATCAATAATTATACCTATTAGTGCTTTAATCATATTTACCAGTCCTTCGAATGCCATTGATTTAATTTGACTGTCCTTGATTTAAGCTTGACAAGCTTCTTCAGAATTTGCTTAGCTTGACCATTTGATAGGATTTGACTTAGGATTTGAAAAGGATGTCCAGGGATTTGATCTCACACCTAAGACTTCAAAGCACCTTAAAATCGCTCAGTTAGAATTTTATAACATGATACTTTGCCCACTAAACTACTCAGAAAGTCTAACAACTGCTATTTATATGTAATCACACAGCACATTATAGAATTAAATTCAGAGAACACAAGAATCTCGGCATACATGAAGTCACAACAGCTCAGACAAAGTAAAAACAATACAGTATATAACGTTTGACACATAATCCTACAAAAATGTAAAAATAATACAGCTTCATTCCACTGCAACTAAATCAACACCTGAATCTTAACTTTTCAATTTACAAACCTTTCACCGAAGGCAACTTTTCCATTCAGTTCTCGTACAGCCTCATCAGCTTCTCGATAACTGTCGAACTCCTAACAAAATACAAATATGCAGTACATAATTATGTATATTATATAAATAAAATGATTATTGCTATATTATATATAAATATATATATATATATATATATATATTTATATATATACATATACAGAAGTATATATATATATATATATATATATATATATATTATACATATATACACACACACACACACACACACATATATATATATATATATATATATATATATCTATAAATATATATATATATATATATATATATATATATATACGATATATATGATAAAAGGTAAGATGAATTCATTTGAGCTAAGATTACTGCAATTGACAGAGCATGTATCTCGCCTGACAGGAATCCCAAATCCCAACAGTCAATATATATAAGCATAAACTGCAGTGTGAGAGAAGATTACAAAGTACCACATTATGTACGAAGATTAAATTAATTACATAATGAAAACACAACAACAAAAATACACAATCATTTCATTAGGAATAGCTACATATAAGAGGCCAGCAAATGTGCATAATCATTTCAATAGGAAAACTGTTAATGATTTGATAACTAATTAGTATGTTGATATGAAAAGAAAGGCAGAAGATAGAAATATGTGGAGGAGCTATATGCCATGGACTACAATAGGCAGTGCACAAAGAGAGAGAAAGAGGCATACTGTATATGAGAGGCTAACTATAGCGTTTAATCACCTTGAGCTTAAATACAAATGAGAGGCAAACAAAACAGCATAATCACTTACTTGGGCATAGATACAAATGAGAGGCAAACAAAAAGTACATAGTCACTTCACTGGGCATTGATACAAATGAGAGGCAAACAAAAAGTACATAGTCACTTCACTGGGCATTGATACAAATGAGAAGCAAACAAAAGTGCACAGTCACTTCATTGGGCATAGATACCAATGAGAGGCAACAAAAGTGCATAGTCACTTCATTGGGGATATATACAAATGAGAGGCAAACAAAAGTGCATAGTCACTTCATTGGGCATAGATACTAATGAGAGGCATATAAAAGTGCATAGTCACTTCATTGGGCATAGATACCAATGAGAGGCAACAAAAGTGCATAGTCACTTCATTGGGCATATATACAAATGAGAGGCAAACAAAAGTGCATAGTCACTTCATTGGGCATAGATACTAATGAGAGGCAAATAAAAGTGCATAGTCACTTCATTGGGCATAGAACAAATAGAGGCAAACAAAAGTGCATAGTCACTTCATTGGGCATAGGTACCAATGAGAGGCAAATAGAAGTGTATAGTCACTTTTTTGGGTATAGATACAAATGAGAGGCAAACAAAAGTGCATAGTCACTTCGTTGGGCATAGTTATAAAGGAGAGGCTGATAGCATTCCATGCAAGTATTGCAATCAGCTCTTCAGATATCCTCAAGCACTGTACTGATCAGTTGCCAACATCTTGAGAGCCAATTAAGTATAAATGTGCTAATAAAGTAAAAATGTGCCAAACAAGTACAAATGTGCCAAACAAGTACAAATGTGCTAACAAAGTACAAGTGTACCAAACAAGTACAAATGTGCTAATGAAGTACAAATGAGTCAAAGAAGTACAAATATGCTAATAAATTACAATGTGTCAATCAAGTAGAAATGAGCTAATGAAATACAAATGTGCCAATCATGTACAAATATGCCAATCCAGTACACATGTGCCAATCCAGTACACATGTGCCAATCCAGTACACATGTGCCAATCATGTTCAAATATACCAATTAAGTACATATGTGCCAATCAAGTACACATGGCCAATCACGTACAAATGTGCCAATCAAGTACAAATGAGCCCACTTTATTTTATGATTTTTTTACTAAGTACATAGCAAGGGCATGTACATTATTGCACATTATAGAGAAATTTTTTAGTAAATACGCTACTACGTTACTTATAGAAGAGATTTAAAAGGAATTGAAGAATACCTAGAAAAAATGGGCAACAGTCTGATTTACATGTGTCAAATATGAGAGTTTTATATTATTAAACATACATTTTGTAAGATCAATAAAATTCTACATAAAAATTCTAATTACTACCACAAATGCATATCCATTCTTTATTGAGATATCCTTGATTTTTCCATAGGCCCTGAAGATACGCTCCAAATCTCTGTCTTGAGCTATGTGAGAGAGACGGCCCACATACACACGATGCATTCTACAGCATAAATTAAAATAAAGCTTAAATACAAATATACAAATACGATCAAATACAAATTTAATTATATACAAATTTATAAAGTATATTTACTTACTAAAAAATGAAATGTGGGACTGTAGCAGTACTCAAAAATTAATATAATAAGTCAAATGCAGACATTAATGAAATGACAGTAAGCTGCCCAGTAATTGTCCAATCCAAAAATAAATTATCTTCTGCTATAGTATGGTTACAATAAAGTATTCAATCAAACACTTCTGAATGTTGCTAAATATATATTAATACGTATTTCTGAATAAATATAAACTTTACGATTCGAGTAGAATCAGTGGACATTTGTAACTGAAAGAAACCCATCTAAGTGTAAACCTTGCTTTAGTGGAAAGAAAGAATAGAACTGGAACAATAGAACTGAAAGAATAGAACTCAGCATGAGAATTGGAACAAATAATATGTATTAAAATCTGAAAGCCTTGATGTTTCAGTCATTTTCCATGTATACTTCAATTAGAACACAAGTCAATTAGATTCGCTACTCTACATTGTGTATCTAAGTGATTCAATCATGCATAGAAGTTGTCATTACGATGCTTCATTATAGAATAGAAGCGGCATCCTTACAGTCAAACCAATTAAGGACGTTTATATAATTGGTAGAAAGTACTCCAAAGTGTTAAGAGTTTAAACAGCAGAAAATATTCAAAAAATCAAAAAACTTTAAAGATCAAAATAACAACAACTAATTTAATTTACGCAGACAATAAAGTTTATTCATTACAATGTTATCATAATGCTAACAATGAGAAATATTGTTGAACCAATTTTACATTAAAACATATACTATTGAAAAAATACAAACATAATCAGAGGTGATTATGCCCTAGCATATGCTCAAATTTAATGACAATTAATAACAATATATTGCTAAGGCAAAGAGTTGGGACATGTAGAGGACAGATCCTCTAGTCATTTAAGTAGAGATGGGAACGAACCGAACACGAACCGAACCGAACCCAAAAATCAGAAATTTTGACCGAACCGAACCGAACCCGAACCCAGACTCTGGCCGAACCTGAACCGAACCCGAACCCAGACTCTGGCCGAACCGAACCAAACCCAGACTCTGACCGAACCCGAACCGAACCCTGTCTTTGTCAAAATCGAACTGAACCAAAATCTTGAAGTTCCTTTCTCCTTCGTCAGCCTGACATTATATATAGTACAAACAATACAAATATATATTAGTTTTTGCATTTACATGTCGTACAGTATCCAACAGCATATATTCAGGTAAGGCTGATTCCGACACAAATTTAAAAATTAGTTACAGAGAGCAATACAAAGGAATGGTAGCGTTACAAAGGAATGGTAGCGGAAAGCGAGACTGGTCTACAGAAGATAAAGTCATTAGTCGTCTGACTGCCGACCAGTGCGGACGTATGAATAGAGCGATGGCTGAGTGCGATAATATATCTGACATAACTGATAATAATACCACAGCTATGGTGGTTAGCGAGTTACTGTGTTATCTTAAATGTAAATATGGCAAACTTTCAACTGTTAGATTAATGAGTATAATCAGTGATTTTTGCTCTTCTGATGACGTCACCACAGCCAAGGAACTACTCCTTGATTCTGTTGATAGTCTGGGCATAGATAAATGGCCCAAACCAGCAAAAAGAAAGAACAGCGAAAATAGAGCGAAAACCGAAATTAATGACATTTTTAATGTTATAAATTTCATCGATGAAAATCTGCTCATGGATAAATTGCCTAAATTCGTAGCACTTAATGTCGATAATCTATCGTCAGCTAGGCTAGAGGAGGGAGACCTTCAATGTGTGCTCAATAAACTAGACTTATTGGATACTAAATTGGATACTTTCTCATCTAATGTTACACCTCCGGCTACATCCCTACAACCTGAAGACCTGAGGACAGTTATGGGTAAGTTAAGCTATATAGCGAGTCAAATAGCATCGCAGACGTCTTTGGACGCTGGAAGACCGACACTCGTTAGACGACCACCTACCCCTTCCAGACAATCCGCTCAAGCAAGTGTCAAACCCCCTGATCGTTCCTGGGCTGAACTGGTAGAGTCGGCACCCAGGTTAAGGGGTGGAGAGGGTATCAGTGACGACAGGAGCTGAGACAGATAACGATTCAGATCTGGGTTACCAGGTCGTCGGTAAGCGAAGAAAACACAGCCCTACTACAAATAGCGCTCCGAGTAAATCTGCCATGGTTTCCAGCTCTGTAGAATTTAAACCGAAACCAAAGACTATCACAGGATCAAATTCTCTGTGTACCATCAAAGCAGCACGGGAGTTAAGAAAAAACAAAATCTACTACGTCTGCAATGTTGGAAAAGAAACAGACTGCGAAGCCTTAAAGAGTTGGCTTATCAGCTGCAACATAAAAGTAAACAATGTTTTCGTTGCTAAGACTAAATTTGAAGACTCTAATGCATTTAGAGTAAACGTTGATGTAGATGATGCGGAAAAGTTTATCGCGGAATGTGGTCCACATCTCATTATCAGAGAGTGGGTCTTTAAAGCTCAACCCAAGACCTTAGCTGCATAGGAATGGCTTCATTAACCAATCTCCATGATATCGACTCTTTAGAAGTTGTCAGTTATAATATGCACGGTTTCAATCAAGGAATCACAATGCTAAAATCGTTATGTTTTAAATATAAATCAAAAGTAATTTTTTTTCAGGAACATTAGTTGACTCCTGATCAGTTGAGTAACTTCAATTGCTTTAATGACAGCTAATATGGTCTATTGTTACTCATCTATGTGTAACGTACTGAACACTGGTATTTTACGTGGTCGCCCTTTTGGGGGTCTAACGATTCTTATTGATAGAAATTGGTGTGATTTATTTAATTTAATAACAGTCGTTGCCTGTGAAGAGAGATATGTCATATTGACCCTTGATAACTTGTTATTAATTAATATGTATCTGCCTAGTGGTAAATCCGCGCTAGAGCGTGACGAGCAAGAGTCAATGTTCAACAGGCTTGAAACAGATTTAGTAGGTGTTAATTACTCCTGTGCCATTATAGGAGGCGATACGAATAGTGATTTACTGCAGTCATCCGCGCACTCTAAATTTATTAATAATAGATTTAATGCTATTGGCTTTGATCTATGCAACGAACAACTCGAGTTGCCTAGTGTTGTTAAATATACATTTGCCACTAAAAACCCAATGCTTACTCCAACATTGATCATTTTTATATCAGTAATTCAAATGTTAAATTTGTTCGTTCATTAACAACCATACATGATTTTGATAATTTGTTGGATCATCTTCCAGTTGTCTTAACGATCAGAAGTGAAGCCATTATCTCTTGTATTTTAAGCAGATGCTCTCCTGTACCACCTACATATAATAAGACTACTGTGATTGATAAATGTAGCCTTGATTGGAGTAACTCGTGTAAAACCGCTTATTACGAACTTACTAGAAGTGAAGTAATTTCGTTGCATATGTTATTGAGAGAATCTGATATTAACATTTTATATAGGAATAGACCAGACTTATTTAGTCAATCAGCCATAAATAATATCTATGATACAATTATTACCATTTTGTCAAATGCTTCCTTGGCGACTATAAAAAGGAAAACTAAAAATGGAGTTAAAAAGTTTTGGTGGAGCAGTTCTTTAACCCAGCCTAAAAGCAATTCCATCGCACATTTCGATAATTGGAATAATGCAGGCAGGCCAAGTGAAGGCCCATTATATGATGCTAAATATAAAGCGCATAAGGACTATAAAAGAGATGTAAAACTTGCTAAACATAAATCTAATAGAACTATCTCGGATAATTTGCAGCGAAGTCTCTTAAATTCCAATAGCAATAAATTTTGGAGATGCTGGCAAGGGTATTTTAAAAGAAATGACTCTAATAAGAAAATAAATGTTGATGGTTTCCAGGATAGTCTTGACATTGCTAATCATATAGCAAACAACTTTAAATCTGCCTGTACACCTAATTCCGAGATTTATCATAATAAAATGAAAAATTTATACGTTAATCGAAAAGGCATTTACTCAAATTGTGATAACGACTGTTTTGTTAATGTAGAATCAGTGTGTAAAGCTGTAAATTGCTTAGATCTCAATAAAGCGGCAGGTTGTGACAAGTTGACAGTTGAGCATATTATGTTTTGCCATGAATCACTTACTATAATCCTTCATACCCTTTTTAATATAATGCTTCGTACTGGTGTGGTGCCTGATTCTTTTTGCACTGGCAAAACTACACCCAAACCGAAATTTAAAGGTTATAAAAGAGCAGTCTCAGCTGACGATTTCAGAGGAATTACGATCTGTCCAATCTTATCGAAAATTTTTGAACATTGTATTAAAAAATTTATTGACATTTCGACATCAAAGAGACATTTGGGTTCAAGAAACATGTCGGTTGTGTTAACACTTTGCATTCGTTGCGGAAAGTCATAAATTACTTCAATGTAAGGAAAAGTACTGTTAACGTTGGAGTACTTGATCTTCGGAAAGCATTTGACAAATGTAACAGTTATGGTATTTTACACATGTTGCAAGCTAAAAGTGTTAACTTTCGAATCATTAACATTCTCGAAAACTGGTTCAATAAGAATGGCACTACTGTTAATTGGTGCAGTTCTGTGTCAGATTATGTTCCTCTACTATCGGGAGTCAAGCAGGGTGGAATTCTTTCACCATTATTGTTTGCGCTTTACGTTGATACTGTTTTAGATAAACTTGAACAATTGAAATATGGATGCTTTATTAACTACAACTGCTACAATAGTTTTATGTATGCAGACGACATTGTACAGCTCAGTATTTCAGTCACCGATCAGCAATATCTATTTAATGTGTGTAATAGTGTTTTTACTGAATTAGATCTACCTATAAATATATCGAAATGCCATTGTATGAGAATCGGTCCAAGGTTTAATGTTCCTTGTAAACCACTGACTATTCAGAATACTAATATTAATTGGGTTGACAGCATTTGTTATCTTGGTGTATTTATTAATAGAGCTAAGTCGTTTAAATGTCACTGGAATGATAGTAGAGGCAAATTCTACGCTGCAGTTAATACGATACTAGCGAGACTAGGATCAAACGCAGCAATTGATGTCTTGTTGAAATTAATACATTCTCAAGCGGTTCCTTTACTACTTTATGGCATTTCTGCTTTATTTCTGTCAAATGCTGAACTGAAAGATTTTTGTAATGCTTACAATAATGTCTACTATAAAATTTTTCGAACTTTTGATAAAGGTATTATATTGCATTGCCAGTGGCATTGTGGCTTTTGGACAATTGAATTACTTAATGACTACCACAGATATGCCTTCTTAAATAAGTTAATTGTCTCTGGATGCTTGGATAGTAAGCTAGATTTAGATAAGTCTGATTTTATGGATTATATTAATATTAAAAATAAATATGCAATTCAGAATGATGATTCTATAGGTAAAATAAGACATAAAGTTTGGACTTATTTTGAAAGTATATTAACCTAATTAGCTTATGGAAAGTCGATCCTAAGATAAACAGCGATTTTAGTTTATATTTTTCTACTTACAGACTCTTTAATGGTTAATCTGTAATTTCTGTTATTCTGTTCGTTAGTTTTTTTGTTTTTTTTCATTTCTGTTCTGTTCTTATGGCCATGTATTTTGGTGAATAAAGATCATATAATGCATAATCTGAATGATATGGCATTAAAATATGGAATGAAGATTAACATCAAAGAGGCAAAAGTAGTGAGAGTATCCCAGAATAGAGGTAAGTCAATATTATAATAAATGTTACAAACTTGGAACAGGTAAGGAGTTTCAAATATTTAAGTCATGCTATAACAGATGATGGGAAATGTGAGACTGAAATATATAGTATGACTGCACAAGCAAAAGAAACTTATGATAATAGGAAACTTTTAACAAAAATCCTAAAGAAAGACACTAAGATAAAGACAGCGAAAACCTTGGTATGAACCACGCTATTATATGGATCTGAAACATGGACATCGAGGAAAGAAAATATCAGGAAACTAGGGGCATTAGAAATATGGATATGGAGAAGAATGGAAATGTTTAGCTGGACTCAAAAGGTTACAAGTGAGGAAGTTCTGAAGAGAGTTGGTAAAGATAGAGAGTTGATAAATGTATTAAGATATAGGAAGAAGAGTTGGATAGGACTCATTCTAAGAGGGGAAAGTCTATTAAAAAGGTCATAGAAGGCAGAATGGAAGGTAAAAGAGGCAGAGGCAGACCAAGATTATAAATGTTAGATGATTTTAAGATCCAGTCATATGTGGACATGAAAAGGAAAACGGAAGACCGAGAAAAGTGGAGGCTTTATATACCATGGACCTATAATAGGCAGTGCACTAAGAGAGAGAGAGAGAGAGAGAGAGAGAGAGAGAGAGAGGAGAGAGAGAGCATTACAAAAATCACTGGAATTTTAGACACTTATAGTTTATTACTTATTACTCAGTTGATAGCAAAAGGTATATACTATAATCATTTTTCTGTGGATGTACATGTGTTTACGAAATTGTCATTATCTCACATTTTATGTTAATAAATTGCACTTTGTCTCTGAAATATTGCATCAAGTTTTAGCCAAGATATTTCCATTTAATTATAAACGTTTCTAATATATAGGCCTAGTGACAAAATTTATTTTTAAATAGATGAAGCATTCTATTTTGTGGTTACAATCAATGAGAATATTAAAGATACCATAAAAAAGCTAAATATCTATTTCATGAACATTTGTTTGTCAATTTACAGTATTTTAAGATATGTACAGGAATAAATACCACTTCTCTCATTTTTTCATTGTCATATTTTTGCTCAGGTGAACAATGTGACAGTTATTATGACTTCTTGTATTTCTTTAAGCACATTTACCATAAACCATTTTAAACACGTTCATCATAACCATGATTATTATTAGTAATGTTAAACAATTGCAACATTATCCAAACCAAACCATTTAGAACTCGAATCGAACTCTTGCGAATTAGAAAGCAAGCCGAACCCGAACCCATGTTCTAACCGAACTCGAACCAAACTTTCATTTTCAATAAACCGAACCCAACTCTCAAATTGTCAACTGCTAACTGAACCCGAACCGAACTGAACTTTCATTTTCAACGAACCGAACCCGAACTCTGAAAATTCATAAAAATTCTCATCTCTAAACAGATATGTTTTACTTTGAATGAGGAGGTAAACATAAATCATTTTATATCTTCTTTCCACCCACTTGTTCAAAAACCGAGACGAGCATGTAAGTATCTAAAATTCAATAACCTTCCTTGACAGTTTTCCTAGATTTTGAATTATACAATTTATTGGATCCTAATTTCTGCTTTTGATTAGGTTCTGGTTTCATTATGTTCAATGTAATCGAAGAAAAAGCAGTACTAGTGTTGTTGGTGACTCTAAGATTGCAAATTCAAGTGTGATGACTACGAATTATGGAATACTATGCGCTTTCATTTATTTGAAAATATAAGCATTTAGATTTCATCCTGAGATCAGAAATCAATGGCGGTATAAAAATGCTAGTGACTGCGTGAGTTCCAGTAGCAGAACCGCTAGTTCTTGCATTTAATTTCGTTCTTGGTCCTATCCTCTTTAATCTCTATACAACACCCCTAAGCACTCTAATCTCTTCTCATGCTCTTGATCATGAACCATATGCTGATGACTCTCAAATGTACACTTGTTTCACCCCTAACTCCTATTCTAATGCTGAAACCCTCCTGCAACAAAGTTTTCAGTCTATATCCTCGTGGATGTCTGCTAATTTCTTGGCACTTAATCAATCTAAGACTGAATTCTTGTTGGTCGGGACACCTCGACAGCTTCTGAAGCTGAATGGGAAAACTCTTTCGTTATCTTCGGGTATTAAAATATCACCTGTTTCTTCTGTGAGAAATCTCGGTGTTGTCCTTGATAAACACCTAACCTTCCACGAACACATAACTAAAACTTCACAAGCATGTTTCTTCCATATCCGTGATCGAATACGTCCATATTTGTCACGTGACACAGATGCTACAATTGGTGCTGCTCTTGTGCAATCGAAGTTGGACTACTGCAATTCCCTGTTTTTAAATCTCCCTGGCTGTGAGATTGATCGGTTGCAGTTTGTTCAGAATTCTCTTGTGCTAGCAATTTTTTGTAGTTCCAAGTACTCGTTACGCCTATTTTGAAGTCTTTGCTCTGGCTAAAGATTAAAGAGTGTATCATTTACAAAACAGCTTCGTTAACCTATAAGTCCATCACCATCCCTGGACAAACTTGCATGTCTCACTTGATTAAAGTGATGCAGCCTGCTATTACTCGGTCTTCTAAGTTAATTACTCTTGTGAGACCTAGCTTACCTTCACGCTCTAAGCTATCTAATCGTTCTTTCCAGCATGCTGCACCTCAGATCTGGAATTCTCTTCCATCCAATCTTCGGAAATCTTCATTTGAATCACATCAGCCTTTGCTTTCCTATGAGCAGTTCCATAAGCAGTTGAAGACCTATCTTTTCCATCTCTCTTTTCCATCCAGTGTCCATGAGCGGCGACCTGCGACTAAACCACCTTTTCTTTTAACTCCCTTTACTTTGGACTGAATTTCTGAATTTTGGCATTTGCACTGTTTTTGGACCTTGTTTTTTTTGCTCGCCGGCTTGATTTATCTCAATAGTGCTCGATGTTGTCATTGATGACTGTAGCACTCTAATTGTTGTTGTTATTATTAATTGATTACCTGGATAAATTATTAAAACATAAACAAATAGTATTGCGGATATGATAGCATGTGTGAGATTAAAAGAAGATCTCGTTTAATAAACGTTTGCATCATAAATTCTTACTATTTCACACATATATCACATTTATCATAAAATTGTCTCTTTACTTTAACTAACTGTACTTAAAATGATAGCCACTTTTACGAGCCATGGAATATGATAGAAAACTAACTATGAAGCACTCATACCAATCCTTATATGCGGTCTGGAATCGAACCCACGATCCATGAGCTTAACCCCGGATCAGTCATGCAGTTAAAACTTCAAGATGTTACCAGACGCCTCTATTTCTAAATACACTGTATTGATGTCTAAATAGCGTAGTGGTAATGTCATGAAATTTTAAATGACAGATCCTGATGTGAATTGAACCCTCGTGTTTTTTAATTCAAAGATCGCGCTGAATTATCAGGGAGTAGAATCTCGGGCATCCACTGGACTGGTTATAAGGAAAATGGTTAAAATTGCCTACTGGTTGAAAAGTGTGATATTAAAAGTGACAGATATCAACATTGTACGGTGCCTTCTATACGATGCCTTCTAAGTGACACCGTACAGCTGAATAAACCTATCCTTATTTCAACATCCCAGGGAGAGATAAGGTCTGTTTTTGAATTTACAAGATTAGGTGAAAAATTTTGCTCTTTGACGCGGCTTAAATTCTCTCATATGGCAACAGTGACCTTAAACAGCTGATCGACTGTTTATGTTTAACGGAACACCTTGGTGGACACCACTGTTGTAGTGTTGTGTCTAACACTGAACTAGATAACATCGTAGTTATGTTTAATGGAATACCAGAAGGTGAGAATACATTGTTTTTGCTTAAAGGAACAGCGAAACAAGAAAACCCTTTAGTTTTGTGTAGCACCACGTCTAAACACGAAAATAATCTGATCATGCCTAACGGAGTTGAGAAAGAATCAGCAGGCAGTGGCAACGGAAACGCCGGAGTTATTCTCGAAGACTCCAACACATTGTCAGATGCTATGTCAAAAGGAATAAACGACCAGGTTGCCGCATGGAACTCAGGAAAAGGTCCTGAGGCGATCCATTTGTTCGATGACGATATTGTGGTTTTTACGAAACCGCACGGGAGTAGACGAAGGTGCATTTCACCAAAATTTGGTATCGTTGTGGAAACATCAGAATACGTTAGCAGCGAGAGCGAGGATGAAGATGATGATAACAAAGTTGTACGGGGTACTGTAAGAGTCATGTGGCATCCAAGTGGCAAGGAACAGATTGTTAAAGAATCCGATGTTAGTACAATAACTTTCGACATTAGTACATGATAGGTCATTTAGGTTGGACAAAATAGTAATTCTACTTACTTTTTTCTTTATCAGTTATATAAAATTCATAGTTTACTATTTTGTATGAAGAATTAAACCAATTTCTTTAAACTTTAGCTGATACATCATTCTAAAAATATCTTTTTGCAATGCAGTTTTACTAAATAATCATATATAACAAACAAATGCTACCAGAAGTTACCAGAACCGCTACCATCTTTCGTTTATTCCAATCCTTCTTCAAACTTACGTAGCAGGAACATGGGAAGAAAGCCAAGGGCTGATTTCAATCCCCAATAGTACATGATCACAACATTCAGCTTGTTTTTAAAACCATTCACCGACACCGTATTCACAACCTCCTCAGTCAAAGAGTTCCACCTTTCAATCACTCTTTGAGAAGAAGAAACTTTCCTAAGTCTGTCCTTACACTAGGCTTACACAACTTATGGCTATGACCTCTTAAACCACTATTGCTACTTCTGTTAAGCGAATCATCTTGGCCTAGAAGCTGATTTTAAACCAAGCAATATGGCACAATTGAATTCGCTTGCATATGAAATACAGTGTTGGAGTTATGATTAGGGTAGGTGTAGCCTAACTTAAACCTATGCAGAGAGTTGCCTAAAATGTGGCATTAGTAATAATACTGGATTCATAAGTTTAAAGGAATATTTGATAATGTGATAACGTGATTAGTGACATGTTAAACAAGGTTCATCAGATGGTGGATAAGTTGGAGGTTATGGTCATATTGTTGCATCATATTTAGGATTCATTATCTAAGCTTCGGCATCTCTAAGTTGTCTTCATATTAAATCCTTATTTTTGTGCTTCTTTAATATGTCCAGTCTTACTAGAATCATTGATATAGTTAGAGAGAGAGAGAGAGAGAGAGAGAGAGAGATAGAGAGAGAGAGAGAGAGAAAGTATGTCTATTTGATATGTGTATATATATATATATATATATATATGTATATATATATATATATATATATATATATATATATATACTATATATATATATATATATTATATATATATATATATATATATTATATATATATATATATATATATAGATATATATATATATATATATATATATATACACACAAGTATATATATGTATATATATATATATATGCAACAATGAATGAACAGAGACATATGGAGGAATATGACCATGACCGCCCGGGCTTGGAACAGGCACGGCACTTAGAGAAGAAGAAGATATATATATATATGTATATATATATATATATATATATATATATTTTTATATATATATATGTGTATATATATATATATATATATATATAATTATATATATATAAAAATGAGTTGACTGGAATCTCTAATCCATGTTTCTCTATCTACATTCACGTACTTGCAGGTGGCTCTGATAGACAGATCAGTGATGCCTGGAGAGGTGGTGCGGAGGTGGATAGCTGGTGAGGATAGTCAACGGGGATTTGTTGCGAGAGCTAGAGTGTCGTGTGTCGTCAATCTACTCGGCACTAGATCGATTCTCTTTGATGTCGACTCTCGTGATATCAAAAAGTTTACTGTATGTTGCAAAGATTGTATTTTCAAATAAATTATGCAAATTATTTAAGAAATTTTGTTCAATACATAATCTTACATAGTTCATATTATGTTGCCTCGTTAATGCTGATTTCACTTCAGTTGTGCTTTTACATGCAGTTGTAATCAGTTAAGCTGTTCATAAATTTTTTCATCTAATGAATCTATGATTTTTGTAGTGTTTGGCTACCATATATTGTGTTGATTTTAACTGTCCAGTTATTTTTTTATATTACATATTGGATCATTCTGTTTTGGAAATGAAAGGGAAAGTTGAGAATAACTGCTTTAAAAACATCACTATGTTGTAGGAGCTGAAATACTCTGGTAATGCTGAAGGCAATTGAGAAATCAACTCAGAAATCATATGTTTTCTTTGATACTACATTATTTATTTGTATGAACTTTGAAATGTCTCCTTCAGTATCCAATTGAAGAAATACCTGCTTGCATTGCCCATTTTTGAATGCAGCAAGGAGTAAGAGTGTGTTTGGAAATGTCAAGACTCAAGAGTATATTTGAATTTTTCCATGGACTTTACTGTCTCATTGATTTCTTTGAACCATTTGAGAACCACGATTAACGTTGCCGCTAGCTGTCCTCTACAGCCTAGAAAATGTCATTCTCATTATGGTTTTTTTGACATGCCAACATACTTAATGTAACTTAATTATCAGGAGATAATGAGACTAGTAATACCAGTCTAGTCGTAGATTTCAAACGTCATCATGCAAAAATTGGAAGGGAAAAACATACAAACCTCGATAAGTTGATCTATCTAAAAAACATCCTTACCAGTACTCATAACGACTCATCCACCCACATGGAAGCACCACGAACACACATACACACATACAAATAAACCTGTACATTGGCATATAAACACATATCTACATTCTTGTTTGAGTACATCTACATACACCCATCACTTGCAAACAGAAAGAAAAAGGAATAAAGTAAAATATAAAATAAAAGTCCTCACATACATATGACTATAAGTCACACTTTTGCAAGCATATATATGCGCACAATACACATATATAAACCTGAATACATACGCATATACATATATAAACATACATGCGCACATACACAATTACTCAACAAAAGGCAACGATTACTAATGACCATGGAGAGGAGTGAAGGAAATAACGATAACTACAAAAACAGCAACCAAGAAAGGAAACCACGTAGCACATGTGGTATGTCATGTGTGTAACTAGACGAACAAAAGAGTCACACATATACGTACGCATAATTACATAGACACCCACATATTTCCCTATTGTTTCCATGTCAGAATAATACTGTGACTGCAGAAGCAGTCTAACTGTAATTTTAATATGCAAGTCTTGAAGGAAACTTCACTTTAAGGTGCCTTTATTTCACATTTTATGGGGTCGCCACGAAGGGGTCTAGATAAGACGTGTAACCTCAAGGTCAGCTACCCTTCGGCCTAACATGTCAAAGTGTACACAACTGGGTTTCTATATTCCTCTCCGGAATGGAAAACCTATGTCTCAATGCAGTCTCGAATTCACAACGTCTTGTTTAAGCGGCGAGTGCACTACCATTGTTCCACAAAGTGTTCCTGCGTATTTGAATTCATGGTTCAAGTTGGAACATTTTGATGTGAACTCATGGCATCCTGAAATTATTGGGCATTAGCTGCTCGACTCTCAACCTGATTCAATGTATTAATAAATTGGGCTGAACAACAGTAATACTATTAAAAGCACATAGAAATATAATGATCTCTTGTCAAAATTTTACTGTTTGTTTGTCTTAGGTGATCAGTTATGTTATCTCACTTTCATTTGATGGATTTTATGTCATTTAAAATAGTTGGGAAATGAATTATGCACTCATTGTTTGTCTTTGATAAATAATGATGTTTGTGCTTACAGGGAGTTGACCTTGACTATGGAGATGTTTGTCTGGATGGTTGGGTAGGAAAGATTGATGATGTAGGACAGTGTGTCACTCTGGTGTTCTCTGATGGTGCCAGGTATAACTGTGATCTAGATTACTGTTTCTACTACTGTGCGGGAGCAGTGGTAACAATTTTAGTAAGCTAGTTGTATTTGTTGATTAGAAAAGTCACTAACAAAACAACTCTATATTGATAAACAAATCAATATATTCTTATTAATATTTCCAATTCCTATCAATCTAATCAACTATTCTTATGATTAGGCTAAGCTAATCTAAATATAGTGCGTCTAAGATGCTTTTGTTGAAGCTGATAATTAGTACATTTATCATAGTTATTAATTATTGTTGCTTATCGTTTAATAGTTACTCTTTCTTAATACTCTGGTGTTTATTTCATTTGTGTGAAAATTCTTTGTAACGTCAGCAATTTAAATACACTGCTGCATTTATAACTCTCCCTAAATATATCTATTTTGAATAATTTAAATTATTGTACCTTTAGTAAGAAGAGTGTATTAATCATGTATATCTGATCTATTTTAAATTATTGATATTTTATGAAGTCATTTGTCAGTGCACTGAAATGTCGCTAACTCAGATCTGTCAATTGAAAAGCTTTTCTATGCCCCTCCTTGTTCATATGAAACATAGTTGAACCCTGATGAAGTAGCTCTACTATCTGTGGCTGGTTATAAACCAGACTGTTTCTTCTAATTGAGTCATATTATTTCTGGTGACTTGCTGTTTCTGTCGATGTTCCAGACAAGTTATCCAATAATGCCTGATGGTAATATAGATAGAAATATGTACTTGTGTATTTTTTAAATGCATCATCATCATTTTCCCTTGAATCCCAGTATTCTTATTGAAGCATAAGAATGTACAAAAAATTGCTAAAAACATATTCATTAGAAATTATTCGAGAAATATTCGTTTAAACAATATACACTATTTGAATTCAAAAGTTTTTATAATTTTATGTTCAAACTGTACTTCTTATTGTAGATGTTTTCTCAAGGACAGTGACTTAAGTCAGCTGGAATCTTTTTCTAATGTTCACGACTGTACTGATAAAGTTAGTTTTTGAAATATATTTCAACGTGATTTGTTACCTTTAACTGTTACCTTGTTGCCTTTACCTTTTACCTGTCAAACGTGTACAATACTCCTTATTTTGTGTAGTCATATATTTTAAAGCTAGCTTCTTAACCTCTACATGTTTGGTTTTCTTTATGAACTTGTTTATGTAGAAGTTTATAGATTTTTATATATATTAATTTATATTTTCTTGGCTTTTGCAGTATATTCATTCTTAATGCGTGCATATATATGTAATATATACACTACATAAATTTGCAAATTACTTCGTGCTTATATTATTCAGGTCTTTCATTTCATTTTGCTAGTCAGATTTTTTTTTAATGTGATGCATTCATTGCATGTAATATAATTCTTCTAATTTGCTGTTGGTGTATGGAGTATCATACATTAACTTATCTTCCAATTATTCATTTTATATCACTTTAATTCCCCGTGTTGTGCTCGGGTGTGGTTGGACCACTGCAGAATAGGGCAACCATAAACAATCTGCCACGTGTACATAAGAGGCGACTAAAGGCAGGAGCTGAGGATGGCAAGACGGGACCCTCCTCACCAAGAAATATTTTTCCCCATGATTAAATGGTAATTAATCCACCTAACTGAGGAAGGCAACGGGAAACCACCTCAGAAGCCATATTTTTCCCAAGCTATAGGCTACATAAGGTATGGGTAGGGCATAGACTTTGTGAAGGGATTAACGTGTTGATCTAAGGAGTGCTCTTATGGAGCGAGAAAACAGACTTTGAGTGTGAATATGTACCTGGAACCTGCCACTTGGCAGTGCACTGAAGAAGAAGAAGATCACGTTAATAGTGTCATTATTTAAAATTTTATATTAGTTTGATTGTTTAAATTGACTATAACTTTGTTGCAATTTTCATTAGGATTATGAAACCGATCTTACAGAGTTCTATGTTGGGCAACTATTAACGGGAGAATTAGAGAACTTGGATCAAGTACAGTGGCTACAGACAACCAAATCCTACTCACCATCTGCCGCCAAACGATATCCTAAACGTGAAGTCGTTGTCAGAGTCGAAGCAGTAAGTAGCATTTTAAAGAGATAGTTTTAATATCTTTCGAACTACTTAGTATCATCATCATCATCATCATCCTCCCTTTAATCTCAGTTTATCTAGGGTCGGAATACGAATGGACCTTCTCCACTCCTCTTTGTCCCATACCACATCAAAATCTCCTCCATTCATTTTAGAAAATTTTGTGGCAATTTCTGGAGCCTAGGCGCTCACCAACCGAATGCACTTTCTGACATTGGTTTGGATCCTAGTGCTTTAGTCGCCTTCTACGACGCGTGCAGTCACTGGTTGGTCTATTCTTCAAACAACCCAGGCACAACACGGGGAACAATGTAACTATTTAGGATAATTTTAGATAAGATTTTACTATAATTTGAGATAATATCAATTTGTTTCTTTAGTGATAATTTCAATTTGCTTTCCTAGTTTCGCATGTTGTAAACATCTGAGCAAAGACGGAAATATTCGGAGACAACAAGTAACGTAGTAGTATTTCTATATTTAGGAATGCCAAATCATAATATTAGTAATGTTAATCAATACAGTTATCGTTTCTATTGTGCTGCTGGGGACAACTACAGTGGCAGGCAGACAATCATTGTAGCTGCTGCAAGGAAGATCTAGAAGTATCGAGATATTTTACTACTTTATGAGGATATCCCTGTTCGTTCTGAGCTCATTGGTTCTATTGAACCATTTGGATTGCCTTCACTAATAACATCGAGAAACTCTGTGGAGTAAAATTCTTGATAATCGTGAACTGCTTTTCTTAAGCAGAGGCTTTAAGCTTTATATTTCTTGGTTTTATGCTTCAAATATTCTCTACATTGTAAAGAGTTTACTTCCACACTTCAGATTTTAAAACAGCGAATTATACTTTGCATCTGAGCTTTTGTGGAATTAGGTATTTCTTAGCCTATGTATTGCATTCGATGAACAGGTAGAGACAGAATTTGTGGAGATCGTCTGGTTGTGCAGATACTTGAGCATCACTGACGAGTCTAACAATGTCATCAACTCATCTTCTCCATCCCATATCATCACTGGAAACGATATTTCCAGGTTATTTGAATTATTGTTTGCTACTTAAGTTAACCTCTGTTACTTAAATATAAGCAAAGTAAGCAAATTGTAAAATGTAAACTATTGACCTGTGATTTACTACTTGACTTTTATTTACAGTTCAAAGTAGAACAGGCCGCAGTGAAATCTGTCTTCACAATAATTCCATTTGCTGCTGAAGAAAAATATAGCATATTAATAAAATAGTGATATCTCTGCATTAAACTGCAATGCTTACAAGTTAATTAGAAGTTGGCCCAGAAAATTTCAATTGTAAAAACCATTTATAACTATCTATAGCTATATAAAACTATTTAAAAATATATATTATAACTATTATAACTATTTAAAGTATTTATAACTATTTATATAAATTGTAGAGATAATATGATATTCACCCGGCGAAGTCTGTAAGATACTCGACTGCGGATCAGTAGGTGCGGGGTTCAAATCCTGGGCTCGCCCGTCATTGACATCGCTTTTGAGTGAGGAAACTGACGTTAACCTTAGCTTTACCAGTTTTTACCCTGTATGCTCTGCTGCGCAGACTAAAGCTGTTGGATTACTTCAGTCCCTGCGCTATGCGTCTGGCTGACAGAGGTTACTATGAGCTGACAGAGAGTGATCTAGCCAAGCTGATCACTGTCGACCTGAACCATGCTCTCACCTCTGTCTTCAAACAGCCGAAGGAGTCGACGCAATCAACTAACTCTCAGCTCAAGGGTAAGCGACACAAGCGCAAGGGGTCGGCGTCATCCAGCAAGAAGTCGTCAGGTACTGATGTCAGCAAGAAATCATTGTTGAATAACTCTGTAGGAGCTGGTAAGAAGAATGTGCCAGTGGACTCAGTGGTAGTGAGAAAGGGAAAATCGTGCGATTTAGAAGATGATGTCGTTCTACTGCAGCAGCAACAGTGGAGTAATGTCAAGGTTATTGTCGAGTCTAATGCTTATATTGTAATTACTTGTTGAGTATTGAAGTACAAGTTACTAACTTGACGAAGAATAGAGTTCATCAGGTACTAACAGTTTTAATTCTTACTTCAAACACCTCATTGTTGTCTAGCAGCATAAATGCTATGATGAATTAATGTCAAGTTCCTCCCCCAAAGTCGGGGATGTCACAAGAGAACCCGGACGTCTTTTGTTACCAAGGACATATATGTGCCGTTATAA